>JAVIWC010002130.1:0-354352 GCA_031894815.1 Creontiades dilutus
TAATTTTGTTTATCAAATTAATGGGTTAAGACAGAAATCAAATAATAAATTTGAGTTGAGTGATGTTGAACATTTTAGTGTATACTCCAGGTGATCCAAATACCGAACTATTACTTGAAAATGAAACCTTAGTCAACCACAGTTTGCCGTTTCAATTGAACAAGGTAAATTTATTGATTATTGATAGGACAAAATTGGTTAGGCATCTCAGGCTCAGATCTATGATTTTATTTTAAATTGGTTTTAAAACAGTGTTAGGCTTAACTCGATTTACTGTAATGTCGTCGTTTAACCGGATTCTGCCGATGCGATTACCAGATATCGCTTTATTGGCCATGTTCCGGCCGGTCATTGAGCAAACATTAGTTTTACCATCAACCAGCAACTCAGCCCTCAAAGCCCAGTTTGAAGCAATTAGGAGCGGCGGGATCAGATAGCGGGATTAGTATTGCTAATCAGTTGTGTAGAATGAGGTAGAACGCGCGACGCTGATAGCCGCGCGTTATTGCCTACCGCCGTCGAACACCGGCGCAGTATCCGAGGTTACTGCCGTGCAGTAAATCCAGATGTGCTTCAACTCCGACCCTCACAATCAACTCACATCCCTTCGAGCACAATCAACTGCATCAATGCACCCGGTTCCCGAAATATATAGCTATCGTTGTTACTGGGTTTTAGAGGACAGTCGTTCGAGTTTGATTGCTTCCCATCAAATCAAATGCTCGCTTTCCGAGGTTGTTTTTTTCTGCGATTCAAGCTCGTTAACGACTTACGGGTCCGTGGTTTTTCCTAAAGCTGTAGGCTGACTCGCCGTTGGTTTTTTGTCCACAGAGAATAACCCTAACGATATTTATAAAATGTGAACGATTGGAAACCATATCCGATTTACTGTTCTTATTGTCATAACCCCCTAGTTACAACGAAACCTGAGTTAGTTGAACACAAGTATTAACGAATCGGTACAATAAAGGGAATTGCTTATAACGAAGAGTGATGATACAAATGAACGAGATTCTTTCTCGTCCCATAACAAGGATGAGTGCTTTCGAATTTCGGACTGAGTTACTGTAACTATTTCCTTTATTAAATGGCCATTGTTTCATATTCCATTTCTGAACAATTTAGTGAACTTTCTATAATTTGTGGCTTCGATAACCAAGTATTGTCATTGTCAATTATGTACTGCACATTAATATATACTCATCACGTTCATTGTCACTAATCCCACTTGTAATTAATGATAAGCTGATGAATTAATGTTGAGGCTTGTCAGTTCCGAGAATGATAACTCAGATTATGAGTCAGTCATGCCTATAACGATAACTTATTGCGGTCATTTTCTTCAGTTTTTCTGTTATTCCGTTCATCAATATATAGTGAGATGATGGTTTCTGAAAAGTTGAAAAATGTGTAAAGGAGACCGAGCAGGAACAAAGTAAAATTCTCTCCATGGACTGAGGCAATCGATGAGAAGAAGAGGAATATCAGAAGGAGCCTCTTTTCAAGAAATATGTGAATTGTTACCTATTCTTTTAAATGAGCGGGAATAAATACTTCACTCCGCGCATGTGTAAATGTAATACCTAGTTGTATGATCTCGTTCAAATTCAGAGGGTAGTCTTTAAAGGAGTATTTATTGATATCAGAACGATTTTAACAAGATGTGTCATAGGCTCCTTTTAGTGATGATCAATACTAAACCTCGTGTGACAAATTGCAGAGTTTTATTTATTTTGTTACATATCAATGAATGATTAAAAAAGAATCAGTTAGTGAGCGCTGAAGTGATTTAGAAGTCATTCAAGGAGCAGATCGTCAAAGTTTAATTATATGGAAATCATTTCACCGTTGAGCGTATAGCTAGTTGAGCCGGATAGGCTCATAAGAAGTCTCCACCTGTGCTATCCATAGGAGTAACGACCCTCCGTTATTCGGGGCACCCATCAATAAAATATGTACGGCCACCACCTCAAACCGTAGAGGGGTTTTTCCTCTCGATTGAAGTCGACTTTAAATAAGGACCATTATCACGGCGGTATTTGATGGCTCTTTGTCGTGCGGCTTTGTTTTCCCTTCGACCCTCCCGAAAGCGTCAGGGGTGGCCCAATTCATCCAATATTAACATGACAATTAGATACGGGGGTAGTGAGACAATGGTTTCCAACATTACGCTCTCCGAGTGTGAACACGAGACGGCAATTTGTCAGGACCTCGCACCTGCCGCGACTCACAGTCCTAATTATACAAACCTTCTAATGGGAGTCGACACTTCCAAAATCGTTAGTGGTAGGTTGGGTCGTTCATCGTTGTCAAGAGACGATTGAATTTTGAATGAACTACCAGGAACTCCCGAATGTTCGACACTGAGACTAAACAGAAAATATTTATAACTCTTCGTAACGAACTAATCACATTAAGGAGCCGCTTTATTTATTTATAGGGTTCTGTGTTATTATTGCTTATTATATCTCAATGCAGTCCTCTCATATTTATACATTTACTTCTTGAATTATTGTGTTATTGTTCATGTATTTCTACCTTTTATCCAAGTTCCCTTTGTTCTGCAGCAATGTTATATAATTGCCTTGAAAGTTTTAATCCAAGTTTAAAAGTGATAATCATGCAACCCCCTCCCCTCTCCTTCCAACATCAATAACATGGACTTGGAAAAAATCATCGGTTTACAATAAAAGTTGATGTTCTATACAACGAACTTACTTCTTGTCTTTCTCACTAAATGTCAGTGTATCAACCCGACCTAAATTCGCCATTTCCTGTCAATATCCGTCAAATTTCAAACCGTCATTCAAATGTATAGTGTGTTTGAAATTGGCAAAAACGTACACCAGACTGTTTCAGATCCCGAAGCTAAGAAGCAGTAAATAAATTATAACATTAGTCTTGAAAAATGATTGGTTTTTACATGTTCCTTCCAAAAACTTGACCTGAATTTGATTACAGAGGATACGAACATGGTACCTGGGGAGATAATTGAGGGGGTGAGAAAAATCTTTAAAAACAGCGCTGTCGCACTGCCAATGGATAGAGTGGAAAGAGAATATACTCTTAGACCAATTGGGATCTACAGCACATTACTCAGCAAAAACTTGCCAGCTGATCTATTCAACCACCATTCAGCAGTTGCACCGCAGGAACCTAGTTTAGAACTCATGATCTACGGCCAGCACTCCGAAACGCTCCTAGCACCGGCCAGACACCAAGAAAGTGGTATACGTCTTCAAGCGCCCTTTCAATATACAGGGTGTCCCAGGAGTTATGCACAATCCGACTCCTACGTGTTCTACAACTCATTTCCGACCAAAAATGTCACGTAGCAATTTTTTGCCAGAGGCCTCGTTTCCGAGCTATTCGCGATTTAAGATTTTTTTCGTGTTTTCAATCTAATGTCATTAAAACTGTCACAACTCCCTCAATTTTGGGGATAGCTCAAATTTGATGACACTGTTGGAAAAAGCGTTGAATTTTTTATCTATTTGATGTCAGAAAACGTTTTTTAAATTGCATTGAAGATATGCGATTGCTGCGCGAAAAGGCAGTTTTGTCAAAATCTTGAAATCGCCTTCATCTCGCCCAGAAACCCCATGAATCCTTGACGCAGAACTGTGCAGGCCAGGTAAAACGTGCGCCAAAACGTCAGCTTTCCAACGGTGTAGTCGTTTTGGTTTTTAAAAATATTTTTAGTTAAGGAAAAGGTGTTTATCTGCGGAAAAACGTGTGTTTTGTGTTAAACATTGAGGTTTTTCCAAAAGTCTCGAAGATGAATTCAACTCATTGCAGTCGGAAATGAGTTCTAGAACACGTGGGAGTCGGATTGTGCATAAGCCCAGGGACACCCTGTATCACTAAAAAAGACCTTATGTTTGAAAATTGGGAAAGCTACGGAGGGGGCATGGTCTTGGTCAGGGGTCAGGATATGCAATGACCCGCACGACCGCCCGGTCTTGAAGGAGGGGTTGCTCTGTGCGCCGTGTATTATCAACTCCAATCTGATTTGGCAGTAGTATTGGGTGTTGCAATGCTGATAATTTGTTGTTTCTTACCAAATTCAGTTTTAGTAAAATGTTTATTGACTCGATCATGTTATCCAGCTGTTGGAGAATGGTAAGATATTGGGGTTTAAATCGAGTTCATACAAAGAGTTAGAGTTTAAACAAGATTGTTAAGATTTAAATTAAAAAATAAATATTTAAAAATGAAAAATGAAAATGAATTTAATGAATGAAAACGTTCGTTTGTTATCAGTGTCTACGGCATTTCCAAGCTGTCCAGCCAAAGTCAGGATAATCGAAGATCCGAGAGACAGCTATTGTTTGTGTTCATTTACGATTGATTGCGATGAGTTGCATTCATCTTTTTGCTGAAACTATGGACCGTTGGAAAGCTGATATTTTGGCGCACATTTTACCAGGCCTGTACAGTTCTGCGTCAAGCATTCATGGGGTTTCCAGGCGAGATGAAAAACAGGCGATGTTAAGATTTTGACAAAACTGCCATTCCGCGCAGCAATCGCACATCTTCACTGCAATTTAAAAAAAGTTTTTTGACATCAAATAGATAGAAAATTGAACACTCTTTCCAACGGTGTCATCAAATTTGAGCTATCTCCACAATTGAGGGAGTTATGACAGTTTTAATGACATTAGATCGAAAACACGAAACAAATTTCAAATCGCGAATAGCTCGGAAACGAGGCCTCTGGCAAAAAATTGCTACGTGACATTTTAGGTCGGAAATGAGTTGTAGAACCCGTAGGAGTCGGATTGTGCATAACTCCTGGGACACCCCGTATATGGAGCAGTCATGTTTGTGGTCTGTAGAAACTATTTCTCAAGTTCACCAACCAGAGCGTACGCCCAAGGAAGGTGCGGGATTGTCATCCATAACATCATTGAGCGCTCAGTACATGTTGCTTGAAGCAAGCGCAGAGGCCACAGGTAATCTTCTCATTATGCTGCACCCTCCACTTTTCTAGAATGTCACTAAGCTGTGCAAATCAACTGCACCTCCAAGGTCTTCCATATTCTTTTCCAGCTTCTCAGCACAATAAGTATTCTTTCTGACGATTTCAACTGCAACAGTCCTTGGGTACTACAAATCTTTGCACCCTTCTGATAAAGTCACAAAGAAGCAAATTTTGATTCATTGAATGATTCGATGATTCAATTTGCTAGGTAAGCCATGAATCCGGTAGATCAACGGCATTCGGTCAATATTTTCATATCATAAATCGGTCTCCAGTATCATTTCTGTCTCCGATTATTAGCACAGACTTACGTTCTGCTACACACTCACCACTCCCATTTTTTCTACTATTAGCACCAAAGCTGACAACTATGACTTATTCCTTTATTTACTTAAATCAACCCATCGACTTATTCATTCAATCACCTGCAGCTTTTTATGTGACATTGACGAGTACCATACCAAATGTTGCCATATACAACTTTTGTTCGGACGGGGTTGAAATTCTTTGTAACCTCAGACGTTATTTCTAATTAGTTTAGTGGATTCCCCAAAGTTTTCTTTTGTGTTTCATGTTATGCGTCGGGGTTTGCTCAAACTTTTCAATAAACAAAGAACCGCACTGAATAAATACGGATTTTCCGCTCTTTCGGATACAGAATCGAGCGCCCTTTTTCCAGCCTGCGAGTGGCCGGGTTTTACTGTTCCAACTCCAAGCTTATCGAGGTATTTTACTACTTACAAAGGCCCACAATGACGGGCCTACGCGGCAGTACAGCCGTACGATAGTGCGATCGGATGTGTACTCAAAGGGTCGTCGGACCAGCCAAGGGGTTATGGTCCGCAATAAAGGGAAGCGCGGATCAAGGGTTGATTGCGGGAACGCCTGAGCGCAGATTAATACGAGCTAATTCCTCCTAAGCTTCCCCCCCGGCAAACGGGGATCGGTGTTAATTTTATGCCCCGCGGCCTCCCAATAAACTGATCGCTTATCTTATCCATCGGTAGGGATCTTAGTAAGACTACAAAACGGGGTTGCGACCTGTTAGGACGGAGTTGGACAGCGTATCATCCGATAGCAACCAAAGTTAGCGACAGTCAACTTCCGCAGCATTCACCGTTGTATTGTTGACGCATTACGTTTGAGTTGTCTTCAGCGGCGATTGAGAATATTTCCTACGGATGAGTAACTGTAAGAATGAAACAAAACGTAAATATTACAGATCAATTTAACAATAATGAATCAACTGTATATCAAAAACTTCTCGTTTGGTAAAATATTCACAGTTGGGAAACAAAGGAAGCCAACGGGATTTTTGTGGCTTCGTTCAAAGCATGGGAACAAATTTATTAGTCTGTGGATGTGAAAACGAATATGATCTAGTCAGTTACTGAATTTCAGTAGAATAGAGCTTTGTAAATCTCATTCATTTGAAAAACCACAAACCGAAAATTAATAGTTGAAACACAATAAGGTTGTTATCAAATTTGTCAAATGAAATTGATGTCCTGTCATTGACATCACAAGTTATCAAATCCAAGTTCATGGGTTAGGTTAGCTGTTGAGGAGACGAGCATTTGGGTCTGGGGATCAGGACATCAGTATACTGTGTTCCTGTTGATAGCGTTTCATGCTTGCAGTAGCGACTATTCAATTCATTGATGACATTTGGAGCAATAGGATGTTGTAATTGGGACGGTAAACCACAGTGACGTCCTACTATCGATTCCCTTTGAGCCCGCACACGCTAGATGCCGGCACCTAAATTTACCATTGGGCTAATCAAATATCATATGATCATGTCCATCAACTAGTCCTTAAAACGGAAAATACACCAACAATTTAGAGCTAAGGTCATTCGTCAACAATAGTTTTCATCCTACGTTTCAATACTGATGAGACTCATCGGATGAAGACGGTCATAATCATGATATTTAATTTTCTTGTCGTTGAAAAAAAAAAAAAAAATATGTACTATACTAAAAAAATTAACTAACTTTAAAAAATTGCTCCTCGATCCTCATAGTTTAAAAGCTCACTTTGATATGCCAAAGCTATTTTCCTTCAGCACTGGGGAAAGGGATCAATGAACTACGGCAAGCTATGTGGGACGATTCAATTCATTGAAAAAATACGAAATCATAAATGTATGACCAACAACCAAACGCTTTGCTTACTCCGAAATTTTTCTTGATCTTGATTCGAACGTATTTCACCTTTAAGAGTTGTAATGACGATTCAGGTCCATTCTCGTTTCATTTTAAATTTTGGAAGCAAATTTCTTCGATAATGCCGTTTACCAGTACGCTAGAAACGATTTGTAACAAGGTTTTGCGGTATCAGACGTACCTAGGTATATGACGGATTTTAAGTTCATGTTCAAGGGACTGGACTCACTTGGTTTGCCTTCTCATCAATAACGGTGGAAGAGTGTGAATGCTTAGTAAATAGCTATCAAGCCTTCCTTCGGATGTCTGAGTTAATGGTACCAATCCTTAATAACCGCTCCAGAAACACGACTGAAACTAGAATGAAGTTAGAATCTTCGACAGTTCGTAGACAGTTGGATAGTCGGACTATCTCAGTTGTATCGAGAACATCAAGAGACAATGTGTTACATATACTGGTTGTTACGGTCACAGGCCAGGAGGATATTCTACAAAAGATTTCTGATCGAAAATGCCTCTTAGCAATTTTTTTTACATCCTTGGAAACGGCAATATCTCCTACATTTTGTGTGCGATTTCGCGATCATCTTTAGTCGTAAACCAACAAATTTACGGGGGAGTTTCTGTTTTTTCTTGGTAAGCTCAAATTGAATAGTACACTCCAAAACAAAGAAACAGTACATATATCAAAATGGAACGAGCAATTTGACTGATTGAATAGTGATTAAGGGTGGATTCGTCATAGTAAGAGAGGTCGTGGTTCAATCGTGACCTAGCTCCAGCTGTGTAAGTGACGCGGAAAGGTGATACTCTGAAACGTCGCCCTAATCGATTACAAAATGGGAGTACAGCGCGACCACGTTCCCACAATTCTATTGTAAAGCCAGTCAAAATAATAATCCTTGTGGGAGTGTTAAGCCGCAGAGTAAGGAGTTGATGGTCAGAAACCCGAGAACGTGGCACGTGCCTAGTCCGTGCCGTCATCCTGGCTAAACATGTCTCCCCATGGCCCGATATTCAACTTAGCCCTTTTTCCATAAGTATTTCATCCCCCTGCTTCGCCACACATGTTGAAATCTCGTCCTTCGGGGGTGTCATTACAGTAATTATGGAGTTAGGAGGGGGTCGTGAAAGCCGTGATCTGTTAGTCACGCCTGAAGAGGATACCCTCTCAACTATAACCACTCGTTAATATTTCAGCTGCAAGATGCGCTACGTGGCACACGAAATATGTCGCATATCACCTGAAGACACCTGTACACCACTTCCACGTACATCTGCACACTTATTAATTATGTCCCGATATGATAAGTGGTTAATAACTCTCGATTGCCGAGGTGGTTCTGCTCTGAATCGTCCGAATGTTTTGCGAAATTTCTCTTAGTAACTGCAATTAACAGTTCGTCACCAAAATCCACTATCAATAAACTACCTGAACCGATCGATTACTGGGTGTTGAAAAAAAGGGTAGATAGGACAGATAGGATAGAGCAGTAGGTTTTATTTTATAGACAAGTGTTTTCTCGATGATCGTTATCGACAGAACTTGTGAGGTGATGGTTTAACGCTCCGCCACTCTCAGAGGATGACCCAGACGCTTGAAGGCGACTTATTCATCTACGAAGGCGACAGATTCAAGAATCGGGAAGGGCCAACTAACCATATCCATCACAAGCTAACTAACAGAAAACGTTCGGTGAAGTGTCACACCTGTAACCAACACAAACTTTACATTGAAACTTGATTGACAGTTCATGATGAATAAAAATCGAATGTTGTGCTCTAATGCTATAATTATAACCATTCGTAGTCTCAATAACAGTTCACCTTATAGGTCATGATTTAAGGTAGGTGCGTAGTATCCAGGAATCTCGCAGTTATTTCGGCAAAGGTGAGGTGTTGAAAATAAATAACTGAAACGTTTTAATACCTTATCAAACACATTTATTTGAAAATTAATCTTGGTTCTTTATCACCGTAAGTGGGTATAGTTGATCTTTCAATCGAGAAATTGATATTAACCAATGGAATATAACAAGATACTAGCGGGGAAGGCGTGATTCGCACGAAAATCGGCGGCTGATATTTATTCAATAATTTACAAAATTAGCTTTTGGAGCCACTCAGTTGATGTCAGACCTAAACATCTTCAAGTACCAGTCCTTGAGAGGCTACATACCAAATTACAGCCTCATAGATGAATAAAGCAGAAAGTTTTCCTATGAAACCACTCAGCTGATCCCAGTCAACTTGAGAATAAGTTCTGTTTAGGCGACGGACCGAAATTCAGCTTCGTACGGCCATAGTGGCTTCGGCTGATCTCCAGACCAACGAATCTTCAAGTGTATTGCTTAAGAAAGCAGCAAACCAAATTTCAGCTTCATAGGATTTATTTGGTAGAAATTAGGTGTAGGATCGGTTTTTCATTCCATGGTTGAAAGAAATAAACTGCCCGTTAGCAGCCATAATAACACAATTCCGGGAACCAAACATTTCGTTTGAGAACTCTAGATGATAGGAAAAAAGTTCTGACCATGAGTAGTATCTGAGGTGGGGCCTGCAGCGACGAGGACTCCGTAACTTTAGTAAATTATGAATATTCCACGAGCGAAGAATCCGAGGAATGTCCTTCATCAGATATATTCAGATGAAAAGATCCTTATCATAGGATCAAAGTTAACAAGCCGAGTGAAACGAACCTGTCAAGTATAACTTTACCAGCACTTGAAGAAGTTGAAGGGGTTGTTGGTGGAAAGGGTTGCCCAAGTTTACGTAGGTCCATCAGTTCACTGATTGTCACGATCACTTTCACGAACTCACTTTTCTGTCATCAATCAAAGACAATCGGCTGCTTTCAGAGACAAAAACTAAAAATAGCAACTGCTCATTTGCCTACGATCCTTTGGGGGCGTCTACACCAGTAATATAATTTCCAAATGAGCATTTTAGCAGTAGTGCTACTTTTGTTAGATATGCAATACTTAATAGCGATACAGTGATTTTATTAAAACTATTGTGTTGAATATAAAAGATGGTCTTTGTTGTTCATGTCATTTCAAGCAAGGGCATGTAAAGTATGAAGGTCTTGCCCATAACAAAAGGTTCATTCTCCTAAACTTTAATATAGTAGTAGACAGCTGAGTGAATTTAACCCCTCTTCGCTTCATTGTTTAGAAACCGATCATTAGTCCGTGATGCTGGGCGTATTCCCTTCTCAATCATAATATTTGGGAGTTAGTCGCCGCATTGTGGCTCACCCTGGCGTGGTCCCTTCTCCTTGGGACGCAGGGTCCGTTTCTTAGGGGAGAAAATGGGGGCTCCCAGGGACGCAATGGGGCGAAAAGGCGGGGACCAATTAGACATCCCTGAGGCATCTCTGGTCGCGTGCCTCGCGCGCCTGCCAGGACTGGCGGTAATAGAGCCCTCTGCGACTAACAGCGCTTGCACCATTGTCACATGATACTCTCTGATCCGTTCACTCCCTCTCGGTCTCCCTTTTCATTCGTCGGAAATTCACAAGAGATTAGTCGTAGGGAGCCGATTAAACAAACATTTCCACCACTTTTATTTGTTGACGCAGTTCACGACGTGGGCCGCCCCGAAGTCGAAATGATGGGAGGATTTACAAATTGAAGGGTGGGAATTGTGAATGCTATGTTAACTCGAGTTCAAGCCAAACTACAAAACCATAATCATCAACCCAGCACTTAGGTCTAGACGACATCCGTCTGTTTTTGTCTCCGTGTGCAGAGTACAAAAATGAACGAGAACTGTCTCCTAAAATTTCAAAAGCTACGGACGGAACGAGGCTTGGTTTTTCTTCAACTTTATTTCTTCTTTCCATCGTTTGATCTATCAAGTATAAATAGGAAAATCTTTTATAGATACTGCTGAACTACCTTAGCGATAATGACGGAATCCGTAAACCGTTCAAAAACCTCTCCACTTCACCATTTCCTGGGACTCGGGGAAGGTGACCCGATTTTTGATGGATGCCTCTAAAATCCCCTCGAATGCAACTAATAGTTTTTGATTTTCAATAATTTCAACAATTTGCATTCCCTCTTCAATATTATGTTTTCAAAGTCCCATTGTCCGTGTTCCGAAAGCTCCAAAACATCAGCTTACCGAAAATTCTGTGTTTAGCTGTTTTGATATGTTGTCCAATAATAATTGCGGAACGGTCCTAATATAAGATTATATCATACTGTGTTACTTTGATTAAAAACTGGATAAGTTATAGTAATTGCCCCAAAAAGAAGTCTTCACTGAAGTATGTACCTTGGTAGGTACAATATTTAAATCCGAAACTACTGGACACAATTCTGGGAGGTTAGTTGGGACTGGATTCATCACATCACCCTTTGTCTACCTTAAAGGGTAAAATTAAATGGCTGAAATAATAACAAATCTGAATATTGAAAACTTTCGAAATAGTTTTGTTTGTTATTGTTAGGAATCCCTTCAAAGAATCGCAAGAGCCCACTAGGGCCGGAATATGTTCATCCTTTTACTCTTTATGAATTGGAACTTTTACATTAAAAAAAGAAGTCAACACGATTGTGAACCTGAAAGTGCTTGAATATAGTACAGATCACTAAGTACATTGTAAACTACAAATAAAGCGTTTGGTTTCAAGGATTCCTTTTGAAATCGACGTTTTCTCATATTATGTTATATATTTGCGGACAAGTGAAGCGTAGGTAAGTGTTAATTGAGTTATATTTAAGAGGAATTTGTCCTACAAGTAAATTACAAGGTATGAAGACACAATGGACAGCTGAACGACCCTTGTGGCTAATTTCTTCCCTAATCGATCTACCGTACGAAATATAAAGTGGGATCTTTCTATGACATCTAGAATACAATAGGAATTGATGGAGATTCGAGGGGCCCACTTTAGATAATGTACCAATATAATACCACTAAGAAACAGACAAGTCATATGCCGCGAACGGTTATTCTAAGCAGAAATAATAGTCCTTTGTGTAAAAGTTTGCAGCAATTTCTAATAATTGGTTTTTCCTTCTGGTTTTGGCTTTGGTTCAGGCTTGGGTTTTCTTTGTTTTCTTTTTAGCTATCTCTGATGAAACACACTAGTTCTCCATATTAGACTCAGCGGTGCCCAAATTGCCCAGTATGCCAATAGGCCAAAATTATGAAAATTGGGTATTAGGAAAAAACTATAAAAAGGACTTGCAGACTGAACTGTTTCGGTTAGTTCAGCTAGGGATGGTAGCCCCTCCTTCGTTCAATGGTATTTTTGGGAACAAGTTCAAAATAAGTCCTCTCCAAATCTCCCTAGTACATGGGCAATCGCGTGTTATCTCATACTACGATAGTATCTCATTTTAGATCACTTTCGCCTATAAGCTGTAATTACTTAGGGACAGCGGCTTTTCTGTGCGTTGTGGCTCTCTTCTGCGGTTCATGAGACATGTCGGAGACGGCTTTAGCTTTTCCATTCCCGTTCCCGATTATTCCTGTTCAAGACTGCAACTTTGTGCCTTAAACTAGATTTTTCACACAAATTAACGTCACGTAACTAGTGGTAACGGCTCCAAAAATGCACCTGAGAAGGGGCAATAGAATCTCGTAGTGCAGAAGAACAAGATCTGTCTAATTTTTGCAGGGGAAAACCCGGAGTTAATTGGAATTTAGGTTTCCCAAGGAAGGAATGCGAAAGAAGTGGCTGTGACGGAATTCAAGGAATTACCAAGTTGTATTGTTCAGTGCGAGTTCCTATAGGATAAGGAGTTGGTTTCAGTGGTAAAAAGATTAATAAAAAGTGGACCTGGTAATCGGAGAGTTGACCTGGGATCTCTTAATTCCTCTTCAAGACTCCTCCGTAACCGCTCCCTTCTGTAATTTTCAGTGACGAACATTATTTCTTCTGGGTATTTTAAAAGGTGTCTAGCATTTTTTTTACCTTCTTCAATTGTTATTTATACAAATAACGTTATAGTATTCGTATATTTACAGGGAGTCTAGCGTATATTGGACCAGCCAACGGTTCAGTTCAGCAATAGGCACCATGCAGCAAATTCTCCAATGGGACTTCAGCCTTACCAATAAACCAGTTGTGAGGGGCATGTTGGTATTGATTGGGGCTAAGGGCTGCCGTAGTGACCACTAGGTACCCTCAGGATTCTCACGGTAGCTTACGAACTAATAACCCCCCGAAAAGTAGGTTCAACACAAAATTAGCGGAAGGGTTTGAACGCGATGCGCCAACACATCTGTTCGGCCCCCGCCAACTGACCGCCAGCACGATACTAACCCCTGAGCAAATAGGGGGAACTTGACCACCGTCCACTCCGATGATTGTACTCAAATGTAGCGTGAGAACAAGAGGAAAGAGCTGCACTGAACTTTGATCCCGGAAACAAACCGCAGGGGCGCCCCCGCTTCAATTAAAATGCCTAACCTTTCCTGCCATCAGCCGTGTCGTCCCGCATTCCACCGTTTTACCCCCAGGTTGACAGGTATTTCGCCATTTCGGCGACGCAGGGCCGTTTGATTTATTGGAGGTCGGAAGTTCGAATCCCAGGGCCGGACTCTGATCTTTGTGACCATTTCTCAAAGGGATGGAACGAAATACTGGCTGCTAATCGAACTGCAGAGGAATGCTCTTTCAAACCGACGGTTGATTGTATCCGAGTGGCCCTTTAATTTAGCAATATTCTGCGAAGAAAAATGGAACTAAATGGGGTGCCTTTGCTCGGCTCACCGGGTGGAATTTCAATTTGTGAATACTCTTCGCACAAGAGAACGAAGAAAATAAATTCAATAGCTTTCGAGCGTGGTGTTTATTATGATATCCAATGTCCAATAAAGTTATTATCTATAACTAAAACATGAAGTACAGCTGAAAATTTATGGGTCGAAGCCGTAATAATCTTAAATGCCTGTCTTATTTGCGTAAAAAAATGATCCCTTGGTTCATAGTTATGATCATGATGATTTAGTTCGTTGGATAGAGATCGTAACAGAAAACGAATCGAGGATTCTTTAGTTTATTATGTTTTTTGTGTGTTTCTACACACTCCGCCATCACCAAATTTTTTGGTATAGGTCATATTAAATGGGGAATCCAATGATAAAAAAAAATTCAAATATTTATCATCTAGACTCTCCAACGCATAGACATAGACATAGACCCTCCCACTGCCACACAATTGTGATAAAAATTGAAATTTACACCCGATTTCAACTTGTTTACCCTTAAACATGAGCTTTCCTTAACAGAATTCTTCGAGATAAGCTCGAACTGGTGCGGGGCCTCCCAATCGATTCGGCGTCTACTATTACTAAGTAATGACATCCTAATTCCACGTGTCAGTGGAAACCTCCGAAAACCACGTTTCTGTATTTTGTAATAAACGTACGTCCTGCTGGCCCAAAAGCATGGGAGCTGTGTTATATTTACTGAGAAAATCATTCGCATATCTCGCCATTGTAAATAACAAACTGGCGATGATGCTTGCTAAAAGGAGAAAGACCGCAGTTCGATTCCCCTAAGAAAACAGATAAATTCGTACATCACATTTGAGAAAAAAATTACTAATGATAAAAATAGATCACTAAAAAAACGCTGCAAATTCTTTCACTGGGGTTTATTATTCAATTGGCTTGCATTCATGATTTGAATTTCTACTAAGCTTTGGAGCGTGCGTGTTTCACAGGTGATAGAGCGATTATTGAATTTCAGGAGATATGCATAGAGCACCTAGATCTGTTCTCAACCAAAATACCTATTTGGATTGATCAGTTGATCATATTTGTGTGCCTCCTGAAATTCAATAATCGCTCTATCACTTGTGAAACACGGTCACTCCAAAGCTTAGTAGAAATTCAAATGATGAACGCAAGCCAATTGAATAATGAACCCCAGTGAAAGAATTTGCAGCTTTTTTTTTAATGGTTATCAGAATGCTTCAACCCATGTATCGGCTACAAAGCCTTTTAGGAGTTTACTCCAGTATCCACATTACTACACCACTACATCACTACGTCACTAGGTTACTGCTATCAAAACATAAACAATAATAAACCAAAATAACGCAAATGTTGGCACCATAAATACATCGGGAATGGTTTGACCTACGGACCTGGGGAGGGGCTCATTCGATTCCTCGTGGAGTGTTCTTCAAAAAGAATACACATTTAGGCCGCTTCGACTTTTTTTGAGGTTTTTAGGGATTTTACAAAACTTTGACAAACCTTAAAGGGCGCTATAATTAAGTGAGAGAGCTGGCTCAAGAATTGGGGCGTTGTCGGACCAACATGGATTTTTCCTGAAAATTTCAGATCTTTTGCTCCAGCCGTTTGGGAGAAATCTTGCGTACAGCGTACGGCGGACGGACGGAAAAATGTCTGTTGCAGATTCGGATTCTACACCCTTTGAAACGTAAACCATGAAATTTTCAGGGAGGTTAGAATTTTTTTTTTTTTTTTTTCAAGAGCGATTACAATGGTTTATTATTGAATAATAAACCAAAAGTTTGATTGGTTTAATCTATAAAATTGCTTACGCTTTTTATAGATATTGTTTTCACTACAGGTAATCAGTTTGTGAGGCTGTTATCGTTTCGAGGGCATCATATCAAGGATACCCTAAATAATTGGTCATGTCTCAAGGTAGTATGAGATAATGAGATGTGGTAATACTTAGGTCTCCATTACTAGATGACAGTCTAGATACGGTCATCTATTAGGACGTTCCAAAAATCGAATTTATCTTCCAAAGGAAGTGATTTGACTGCGCAAATCTATCATGTGGACCTTTCGGACCTCTTTGGACTCTTGGATCTATTAAAAAATTCTCTCATAAATTCAGTGGAGGTGCAGCACTCGAGTTGCGTACGATTGACTGTACGTCACCTGGTCTACATTCAACTTCTGACCCAAGTCTTTAGTATTTTGTACTTTTCTTCGTTGGCTGAATTGATGCTGTTCTTTTTTTTTTCAAGTTCTGATTGTCAAGTAGATAATAGTAGTGTAAGCTATATTTGCTGATTAGACTTATGACATGTTATGATCTGCAGAAATAACCCAATATAAAGCGAATTTATTGAGCTAGGTGATGACAACCAAGTTCGTGCTGCTTGGGTTCTTCATATAGAAACTCAGATAAATCACATTACGTCTTTTGTAGTTGGTCGATTTACAATACAAAACTCATATAATCTAAAAGGTCATTACTGCCAACTCAATCACTCGCTTGCTTTCATATCGTCGATACCCTATTTGTACTCTTTTCTCTCTGCATAATAATACTTGCATCACGGCATAAGTGACGCATTATTAACGCATAATATAATGACGTTGCGGCGCATCCCCTAGGCTACGATGCTAATGGACGCGCGAGTGAAGCAAGGGAGCCAGGTCCCCTTTGAGCCGCATTATGCAAAACCTCTTTGTGAAAAAAACACACAACTTACACAAAACGCTACCGGTCTTCGACGTACGTGATGTTCGAGCGTTCAAACAAGGCCTTTTACAAAACAGTACATCACAAGTCGGAAAAAACGTCGCTCCATATTTACATAGATATTGCTCGCATCATTGTTGATCTGTCCAATAAATTTGACGAGTATCGAGGGGTGTTGGAGCAATATGTATGATAATTGAAGAAAAAAAAGGGGAGGACCTGATTTAGATGTACCAGTCCAGGAGTTTTTTGTGTCGGAATTTAGGGATGACGTTTGTTGGGTTACAGTTGTCAGACGGTTTAGTCCCACGTTGTCAGTCACAAATCTGAGCTCAGTGCGAATGGGGATTTGTAACAGACTTGTTTCAGTTTCAGCCGTTACTTAGTCCGGTCGAGTCCATAAGCGTCAATCGTCATGGGGATTGCGCCATGAGCATCATTCAAGAAAAAAGTATCGTCACAAAACACAGCGGCAGTATTATGAGCGAATTTCCAAAAAATTTGGGATATTTTTATATTTATATCAATTCATTAGACCGAGTATACCTGTAGACAGCTTAGTAATTGTTTTTCACTTTCTAGAGGTGACAATTTTTGTTTCCCCGAAATTAACATTTCCACTCACATTTTACGCCTTAGACCATTGCAATCTACTTTCCTTTCATGTCTATCTGCCTATGTGTGTCCACAGATCCTTGAAACAAGATGAATTTATACTGTTTTCATCCATTTTTTGATGAACTCATCAAGGAGCGTATGTAGATATGGTTGTTCGAAATGACCTATGAGTTACATTGCTGTAGAATCAATAAAATCCGTGGATCATCATTTCGGCACTTCTTAGTGGTTCGATCTCGATCGAATTTGGACTGTATGAAAGGGAAGACGGATCTTATAACAATGTCAACACGTGCAAAACCCCAAAAATGAGATCTTTTGAGGTTGTTTACAATATTTTAATAAACTAAATATTCATCTCAAGGATACGAGGAAACTATGGCCCTCTTTCTTGTTACCAAATAGAGATTTGTGGTCATTTATAAATTATAACCACCTAACCTAATATTTGAGATAACTTTCCATGAGGAGATAACTCTGTGTTATTCAATCCTTTCCATCACTTTTAATCCGTTTGGCAAACTAAATATTGTTGAGTAAAGAACATTTATCATTTAGAAGCATGAGAATGAATTCGATTTCCTTAACCCTCAACAAGAACGGTAAGCACCCTATTCACACCATCTGCAGTATTTATAGCGACAACAAACAATAATAATTTGGTGATAAGAAACACCTATATAGTACTACTAGTACTCCTACCTATGTACTATTATGTATTAGTACTCCTACTATTTTAGGAGTATTACTGAATAACAAGTGCTTTTAACTTTCAATATTAGTCTGCTCTGTTAACCAAAACCAAGCTTCTTGTAACCCACGGAATACACTTGACCCATTTTACTCATGATCTATATCACATAACTCATTTTTTGGAAATAGTGTGAGGACTTTCTGAACTATAACTCTGGATTGCTATTCACGATTGTATCCTAGAACACCTTCATAATAATCGCATCACCATTATCATTGATTTTAAGTTGCTTTGGCTTTTGAGAAGGAAATAATGACAGCTTATCAACTGTTTTTCAATTAAATTAGTCAAATTGTTGCGGTATTGTTCATTGGGAGTGTCCATCAAACTATTCATTCTTCCATTGGTGAATTTATTAAGCTTTTTACTAAGTAATGAATACCAGGGTTACTTTTGTGAGCGAGTTGAATCACTGATTGGGGAAAGGGGTGAAAATTATTGTGGCCGACAATGCGCCAATTAACTGAGAGAAGGTCCGGCCTTGGGATGGGAAGCCGAGATAGGAGCCCGCATATAGTCGATAGGCTTATTAGCGCTTGGACTGACCAATGATCGACAGCTCGTATTGTTCACGGTGATTGTACTCAATTATTGTGATGGTCAGAGGGTCTACACTTGGATCCAATTGTTCCTGGGCGAGCCACCCAGTTGAGGGAGGACCCCAAGGGTTAACTCCAGATCTGTGGGAATCAGTAACAGATCTCTCGAGTTTAGGCGGGTGATGGCTGATGACATTCGCAGTTAAGAGGCGGCCATATTTGGCTAGTCCGCGTGGATCACTGGTTGATTATAATCGAGGTAACATAACTGAGTAACCTCCAAAAATCCATTCAGATGCTCTTTTCGGCGACGTTATGGAATAAAAAAGATGAAGACGAATCATTCTAAATACGTAGTGCTTGCATGTAAACCGATCCCCGAGCTTTCAGGAAAAAGTAGGAGACGGCCGATGACAACAGGGATCTAACTTGGAACATGAAAGGAGCAAAAGGTCCCCAATGTCATCATCTTTGGTAGTAAATTGTTTAGAAGCTTCAACCAAACTAGAAAAAAATGATAAGAAAGCGTAGAAATGAGTGGAAAAAATTTGAATCTGCTATAGCTCTAAAAACAGGATTTCATACATGTCTATTACGGTTCAGTCGTTTGAAAAAAATATATATATTACTATTGAAAGGAACTAAAACTGATGGAGGCTATCACAGGCAGACAACTGAAAGCTTCTCAACTAATAATGCTCCTCATCTTCAGGACTGAGGGAAATGTAATACTAGTTGTTATACAGGGTGTCACATCTATATGGGCCCATTAAGGAATTACAGCCATACGGTGGGAGCTATCAAAAAATCGAACCAGACCTCTTCTATAGTATATTCACTCTACTTGAAGGTGGTGGAACCAATTTTTCATTTTTTGATATTTTAGTGCCTCAAATCTTCGATTGAAACTTGAGGTTACCCCTTGACCCCCCCCCCCCCCCTATTTTATTTTAGTTTTCGATTCTACGTTGAATTTGGAGGAGAAAATGCATCAACTTCGTTTCACAGTTATTTGCTTTTCTACAAATATTTCCAATATTTTTCAGATTTTGACGACATTTTTGAAATCAGCATCAAATTCCCTATCAACAGAAGCCAGTTCACATCATCAACAATCATCATCACAGGATTGATCATTCAATTCTTGCATCAAGTGGTAGTAAATAAGTAGTACACATTTGTATAAATTTTACTAGACAAGTTTTATTGGAACTTTCTGTTCCACTAAAATTACCTACGTTTCAGATAGACCCCCTTACTTCTGTAAACAGCTTGCAAGTCGAAGGAGTTGTTCTTCGTACCACATCTGGTGGAATAGCTAAGGAAACTTGAACCAGATCACCTTTTAATGCCTCTGGTGTAGTAGGTTGCCTGACGTACACTTTATCTTTGAGATAACCCCAAAGGAAAAAATCCAGTGAGCTGAGATTGGGAGATCTCGCATGCCAATTGACCGGGCCTTGTACCATCGTTCGGCGAAATGGTTGTTCACTTCCCTCTGTGCAGCTAGAGAATTGGTTGAACTGTAATGTCAATTCTCTGATGATGATCGTAAGATTATGGAAACTGGCTTCTGTTGATGGGACATTTGGTGCTGATTTCAAGAATGTGCTCAAAATCTAAAAAATATTGAAGATAATTGGAGAAAAGCGTTTTTTTTTTCTAAAATAATTCGTCGATTTTTGTTGTTCGCAAAAAGTGGAATAACTCTGAAACGAAGTCTCTAAAACAAATTTTCAACGATTCGTTTTCTCTTCGATTCTCATTGATCATTCAAAAACACATTTTCAATGTTTTCAGCACTGAACTATTTGCAGTAACTTTTGGCAGTCTTTTGCAACCTAATGGTTTGCTTTTACTCAAACAATTTCTAATTCCCACTTTACCATGTCGTATTTAAACGTTACCTGAAGACTGTAATTCCATATTGTAATGGACACGGCTGAATACAATATTGTAGTACAATATATTATATTGTCATAACTGACGATATTAGGATTCTAATGAATAAACAATGCTTTTTTTTTTTGTTTTAAACATCAAAAATCGGAATGTCCCATGATTTTAGTAATTAGAGAGGTTGATCGGTTGATTGCACATTTCAAACAAGTCCTGTTCCGTTGTTTTCTATGGATTTTTAGAGGAATTTCATTGTTAGGTAAGTCATTTTAGTAATTGTGGTCCAATCGTTGCTTTAAATTCAAGATTTAGCGTAGCCTTGTTTGTCGGTAGCCAACAGGGTACCTGAAGCCATCTAGTAATGAGTTGATTGACCGATGGGTGCTGAGCGAATCGCCCCAAGCCCTGAACTCCAATACCTCTAATGTCTACCCCTCCATAATTCATCATTCGACGTCTATTAACATTAATAATTATACCGCCAAGAGGCTTTCTGAGCGAACTAAGCTTTCATCTTACCAGAGTTTGATACCATTGACAAGGAGTTCGGGATCTCCAAATAATGCAAATCTTCGCTTTGACTCCAAGCAGCCCGAGGCTATTGAAACATCTAACGTAATTAACTACCGGAATTCGTTGATGAAGTCGGAACTAAAATCGATGCGAGCCTCCAACACGGTTCGTTAGCCCATTGTTTCGCATTCCCTTGTCAAATATCAGCTAGATGGTGATGAAAGGTGTCAGATGCACCGCCGATATTAGGTAGGTACCTACAGCAATCGCCTTGCGGTTTTCGGCCTTTCCAGTGGGATTGGCACGTACACATCAAAGAGCATTTTCGCTTGGGCTGCCGTTGATGAATATGTAGCCTTGACATGTTGTCACCGTTCTGAGTCAAAAGCCAGTACTATAGTTTCGTAATAGGCTCCATCGGGGGTAATTACGTCGACTGGGGGAGAGATCGTAGGTGAAGGTTAAGCTCGGCCTTTAATCCCGCGCACTATATCATAGTTGGGGGCGTGGTGGTGCACTTGGCGATCTAGTTTGACGAATAGTGCTCCGGAAAGGTTCCAGAGTGCTCTAATAAGAGGATAGTGCTTCTATGCAATCTCCCCTCGGTCTATTACGCGCCGTATTGGATAATTGAGTTATTAATCAACATCAATTTCTGCTTCTCGGGGAATAATTCACAATATGGAATACGCAGTAGAGTGTGTTACAACTCTTACTTGAATTTACCTTCTGTTTTTTTATTTTTAAGACTGTCCTAATTTATTGGTATTTTAATCGTTAATTTCAACATTAGTAGAAACAAATCAAATTTTCCAAAAATATATTTCTTTCTCCTATTCGTACTACATTTAATCAAAAATAAAAATGCAACGCAGTCAGGAGAGCACATTACCAGTTGTAATGGATTGCCTAACTCTACTTCAACTAAATGCAGCACTTCAGACTTTCATGTACGATCTATGACAGGTTCTGAAGTAATGAATGATGTGGCTATTAATGGGCATACAAGATCAGTGATGTACAATCCGGGAGCAGTCTGTGAAAACTTGAGAGGAGGGATCTCTCAAGCATGCATCCACATTAGCTTGGTCTGAACAAACTTTTGGCCTGGACTGGGTAAGATACTTCAGGACACATCACATACGATGAACACAGAGAAACTTGGAAGTGGAAGTTTTGGAAAACAGAAAAGAGTTGATGTATTTTTCTCTTCTGCTGGTACAATAAACAACTGTATACCTACACAGTTGTGTCCAAGCCTTTCCAGCGTATTAATACGAGATAGTGTATTCTCTGGCATGCTGTAGAAGAGGGGGATCATTCCAGTTCATAGATAGATAGAAACCAATTTGCTTGGGCTAAAACAAATGGGAACTCTAATTGTAGAAAGTAGACTGTTGGGATTTATTGAGCAACGTTTTCCATTATTACATTCAAAATTGTCACCTCTAACAAAGGTTCCATTACCATGTACTTGCTTGCATGCTGGTTAGAATACTACAGGGAACCCAAAGGACCATCAGCATTGCATCTTTGGTGTGTATTAACGCTCTCTTCGATTTACACGACCTATATTGTGTTGAAGAAAGTAGTGTGTGAAATTAGCATTGGTTGATAGCCTGGATATAAGGGTTGAAGAGAAATACCTACGACAGTTCAGGATTCATTTTACTTTTACACAATCACGAATGGGATGCAGCTAACAGTCTAGAGTCATAAATACAATAAGGCGAACCGCGTTGTTACGATCAATTGATACTTGGTATGTTTGATCGGTTAGGTAATCTATGAATTGTAGGGGTACATGTATACTGTAGGATACAGCAAACGTCACTGATCCAATTGTTACTAGTCACAGGTACGTTCAGCTTAAAATATTCAGTCCTATCAAAATGTAGTGGAAATCGGGATAAAACTGTAGGCGTCAAGGTTCTTGAAAGAATTTGGGATTTATAGCCATAACTCGGGAAATGCCGGGTAGATCAGCTAGTCTAACAAATGCAGGGTTACTGAGAAACTTTACACGCTATGACCGTAGGCACCAAAAACGAAATGTTGCCTAACTATTCAATGTGTCCCATAGAAAGTAACGGAAATGGCAATAAGGGAGTAGCTAAGTGGATATCTTCACATCGGGGGTTTACAATAACATAATTCTTCCTTTTTTTTAGGGCCGTTGCGTAAGACATTATGGAACGGTGTCCCGCTGGCTGGACACAATACGTTTCAATGGATCCTCATTAGATGAGCGGTCTGGTAGCCAGGATTAGGCTGTTCGGAAGGTCTACGTTCCCAAATCCTTCTATTGTGGGGCACCGGGGAGGTGATATAGCGACCGCCCACAGTAAACAAGAGTTTTGACGCAACTACCGGGAACCATTGTTGGATGTTGAGGCATTGAATAAGCTTTTTCTATCAGACACATTCAACGGGTTTTATGCCAAATAAAAAGCGATTTCTATCAAAACAGGATTAAACTAATAAATCATCGGTCAAACTGGACATAGGTGCTTAAAGCATTTTGAAAGTGTTCGGATGACTCATGAATATTATATAAGTTTGCAACGCATCCTACAGCTATATGATATAGGGATTCCCCTTGGGATTAATTCATTCGAGACAATCTCTTTGCGCTATTAATAGAGCCATTGCATATTGTTCACTATCCATGTTGATTGTCCTGTTTCAAGACCGTGCTGTACGCCTTATCGACCAGTAGCTTACGTAAGTCTGATGCGGTGCGTGGAATACAACTGCTAATTGTCCGTGATGTTGGAGGGACAATTGGTAGCCTCGAGGCTAAACCCGATCAAGATATAGAGTATTAGAGGAGGAGTCCAGCCCCGATTTGATGCCGTGTAATTAGTCCGGGTATCTTAATTGTTATTGGCATCCATCTAAGAGCATATAGTGCCTCTAACGTGAACATGAGCGGTTATACTCAACCGATTACGGACTCTCATCCGGCTATATCGTGTATAATAAACGTATACTAACATAATATGTAACATATATGATCTAATTGATTGAGTTTTGTGGTATCTTGTACGGGGTAACATATTCTTGAAGAGTAGAAGCAAATCGTTGTGAAATGTAATTACCTCCCATAAATAAAAATGTAAATTGACAACTATACGTGCAAAAAATATTCGCCAAAAATTTGGACGTTTACTTTTAACGTTGAGGTAGATATTCTTTGTCACTACTCTTGTGATCACCTGTCTATGCGTGCGCCATGTATTAAGAGGGCTGAAGGTTGCCCTCTTTTCCTTTTAAATATTACTAATAAATCATTTACATTCAAAGTTTCTCGTAGGTGTTTCAAAGGTGAAATCCATCTGCCCAATTATCCAACTGGTCTACGCAGAAGTGTTTTTCGATACGAAACTAATGTACCTTTGCCTAATAACGATGTGTATTGGTCAATGAATTCCACTTGTGGAATTTCGTAATCGATCAAGGGAAGAAAAAGTTCAACTACCCCCTCAAAGTTAGCTATCTCTCAAGGATCTACCATGATAGGTACGTAGGTAAATTTCAGAAATCGAAACTAAAAGAGTTTTTTAAATTCCGTCTGTCCGTACTCCCTGCTAGAAGAAATCCTGACGAAATTTGGCTTTAAAATCATATGTGGATCGGTAATTTGATAATAATCTTGCCAACTTTTTCAATCAACTCTTGAGATAAAAGTTCCGGATATTAATGTAAGGAAATGAACAAACTTCTGAAATAGAGGTGCAATGATTTTAATTTATTATGGTGGCTATTACTGTTATGAACTAAATAAGTGGATTTTTATGCGGAGACCCATTGGAAACTATGTTCACAATAACCTAAAAATTGATTTGAACTGTAGACACTTTAAGAACGATGTTTTGGTAGTGGTTGAATCCTGCTGCTGCTCTTTTCGTCACTCAAAATATGGTTTTTGGTTTTCTTAGAAATATTTAATTCTTGTTATGATTGATACGTAGGTCTATGTAGTTTTGTCTAGAGCTACGAATACCCTAAGCTCCGTTTAATTATTATCTATTGGTCAGTGATTTGAGTCAAAGGATTACCTATCTGACATTTTTCTATCAATGCAATTTTTCGTACATTCTTGAAGACACGTGATTGCAAGGGATTGGCCCCTCCCCTGTCCTGCCCCTAGAGCTCATGATCAACAAAATCAATGGCAATATTCTCACCTCTACTTTCCGAATGACCGATTCAGATCACCGCCCGCATGACTCGGAGTGGGTGGTAATTCCATTCTATTTCGGAAATAGGGAGAATCTGGCAGGGCGGGGTGCACGTGAAACGAGTTCCCATTGTCATCGGGAACTTCAAAACGACGGCTCGTTTATTACCCGACGCGAACGCCCCAACCACATACAGAAAAGGGAGTCCGTGGAAACGGTATCTTTAACGAGATGCTTCGTACCAATTCAATTTCACTAAATGTACACGGGCGCTCGGGGGCGCTCGAGGGGGTGACGAGACGAGCATTCGCGAAGCAAATCGCTCT
The DNA here is from genome assembly GCA_031894815.1 of Creontiades dilutus. Taxonomy (NCBI): domain Eukaryota; kingdom Metazoa; phylum Arthropoda; class Insecta; order Hemiptera; family Miridae; genus Creontiades; species Creontiades dilutus. The sequence goes on from JAVIWC010002130.1 coordinate 25,419, forward strand.
TAACCCTCCCCATCGCCGGCTTTTCCGGCAAATAATCGCCGTCCATTTTTCGCCGGCGCGGAGTTCCCTCATATAGAAACCGGAGAGGGCTGGAGGTTCCACTATGCAGATTAAGGCTTGACTAATGCCCGGCGATTAGCACGGCATGAGATATCATCCTCAGTTAGGGGATGACTCGGAGTTTTAGAGCTTTTCTAATCAAATTCCCTCGGCCTCGGCAATCTGATTATTTTCATCTTTGACTGTTGAAATACATCTCGATGGGTCCCATTAAATGGGACTCATTTGTTAGGTAGACATGGAATTGATAAAAAACGGAGAAGCGTGGTGGAACTTGATGAATGTCCTAGGGTGAAACGTGCTTCCGTAAGTTGATATAATTCAACAAAAATGAATGCATCTGTACTCACATACATGTGACACAGATAATTTTCAATCAAAAAGTTCGGAAGTTAAACGAGCGTAATATTGGGGGAAGGGGATTCCTAGACCAACTAGGGGTAATAAAAGTGTAAATACGCCTGTACATGGATCAGAATACTGAAATTCTCCATTTACATGATTCAACGCTAACAACGTGGGTCGTCTCAAAGTAATTCATATTAACCTTATGTTGGTAGTATGTATCCACCAATCCAATCAGGCAAAATGGGATCTTATCTAAATTTGATTAGTATTTCTGATAGAGCTAACGGGTTGAATAACTTCTTCTATTTTTATATAACAGTAATCCATTTAATAAAAGTTTTGAATGAACATGTTAATTGGTTTTCAAGTCCAATTAACATATTATCAAACTGAACTAGGAGTCCTGAAAGCACTGTTATGTGGTACACATTCAATCGTTGTGGGGTAAATCGGTTGGTTCGTTAGCAACAAAGTACCTAGCAGTCAGCTTAATTTTGACTAATTATAATTCAATAATAATTATTGAATTCTAATTAGTCAAAATTAGTCATAATTATTATTGAGTCATTAGTCAAAAATTAGTCATATTTATTTTTGAAAGTAAGTTTTCCAAGAAAAATTCCACTTTATGCGTCATACCAGTAACTTCATCTTATTATGATTATTGCTTCATTTTTTATTTTTTAGTATGGACAACATTTTTATTGAGAAGGATGCGATCAAAATTGGAGTCGTCAGTGAACGAAATTTCTCACTGAGCTCCTTTCGACAGTTTGGTGATTCATTTTAGTAAGTCTTCTTAAACAATTAAGATATGGAAAATGTGAAATTACAAATTTTCGAAAATTTTCTTCCTCTAAATTCGTTCTGAGGCATTCGGCAATGTTTCCTAGATTTTATTGTTCTTAAATCATATTGATGTGTCATTATGGATGATAAATATTGATGAAATTGAGTTGAAAACATCATTCTTATGCTAAAAAATCAATCATTTCAAAACCAAAGATTACTTGGTCGGAAAATATGTTTTGAGCACGGTAAATTGGTGAAATTCCCAAAAAAATTAAAACAGAAACTAAAGTAACTTTTTTTTTAATCAGAATATCACTTGACCATGGACTGGGGCATTAAACAATTAAGCTCAAACACAGGCTGAAAAGCTCATGTAAATTTCATTAAAATTGGCAGAAAATGGATAAAAATGCGTTTTCAAAATCTAAAATCTTTGTTGGAGTAGAATATTACAATATTTAAAACATGTTTTTTCTAATAAAATCAACAGTAAAAAGTGTATCTGCCCATGAATTGCTCAAATTTCAACTCAATTTAATATAAATGCACTTATAAGATAATTTCGGGATACTATTCGCTGATGATCATGATGCTACTGGAACTTTTCAATTATTGTCAGTTTCATCCTTCCTTCATTCCTTTATCCTCTAGCTGGAAGTGGGTGGTCAACACCATCCACTAAATTCTATAGACGCAACTTCTTACAACTTCTTCCCATGGGTAAAAATAATACTCGGATGATGGACAACTGAATATATTCATACAAACTATCATTGGTCTACTTGCCAGTTTGGACATCTCGATCTCTATCATATGCTTCACGCACATTAACAATTCAAAACTTTTAAATCTATAGAACTGTAGTTCTTAGGTACATCACGTTTTCTTCAACATTGAATGAAGTGAAACAGCAGTAGGATGTTGTCCGTATATTAGACAGTAGACATTTTTCAGTAGAGGATACGCAAAGGATCTATCGATCCAAAGAATAATCATTCTTTATGGTCGTTTATTTGAGTGAAAAAAGTTGAGTTGTGTTAAAAGTTGGTTCTTCATCGGTTCCTACAATAGGATTTTGTTGGTAGAGCCTCGTACCCGATTCACGACACAGAGACACTTGAGAGGCAAACCACCCTCAACTCGACGAGAAGGGTCATTTATATTATTTTAACGTTGGAACAGGAGCTCTGAGGGGGACGGGTAAAGATACCCAGATACTCTCCTAATCTGATTCACAAACTAATAGCGGTGCTTAGTTCTCACTCAATTAGAAAGAACGGATGGCGGTGTGTCGTCGAAGGGAGGAAGCGCCCAACGTAGCCTCCTGATAGATTGAGACAAAGAACGCATCCTCCTAATTGCTGTGTGTTCTTCTGGGTCGTTCTCTTATCTAAGTGCCGCAACTTTTTAGGCGCGTATCGTTCTCATCTCGTTCATTACAGTTTTGTTCGGTGAATAACTCCACATTTCCTGGAACCAAGAGGATAACTTCAGGTTCCATTTGGATTGAGAAGGAACAGTTCCAATGTTTGTTTGAATGTTAATAAATGGTGTAATAATGTAAATGGCTTTACTTCCAATGTTTAAAACAATAAACTTCAAAAGAGAATATAGAGGCGTATAAAACCCAAAACGAGAAGTTGAAGTGATTTTTTCTTTAATTTAGGGACAGCAAACACAATAAATAGTATCTCCAACTTTTATAATGGTAACGCCTTCTCGACAATATTTGCTATTGAGTTGAGTTGTTTCCCACGATTTCTTCCAGATTTTTGAATGTTCTAAGGTGCACGTTGATAATCGATATCCATCTAAGTAACATGGCGTACTGACAGCAAGTTTCCATAGGCCGTACATTTGGGGGTGGTAGATCATCATATAATGGCCATGAGCTATTCTGTTTTGTCCTATTTTGAATTGAGTAAAAACCATTTCATCTTCATGCACGTACGCAATCTCACTGTTTTTCGTTGGGTAGGAAAGAAACCATCAGGAAACAGCTTTCAAAAGTTCAAAAACTGTTGGTTGCCATTTTCTTCCAATCGTTCCACCAATGGTCGTTCGATAGTAAGCGCAGATGATCCGAGACTTTGTTAACTCTCGTTTGTTACTGGAATCAGCTATTCCGTTTCGCTAAATACCTAATTCACTAGGGACCCAACAAATGAAAGTCCAAAATTATAAATAAAAAAAAAGTGAACCGTAGGTCAGTGAAATAACTACTGGTTCAAATCATTTGGAGTCTATTTATCCCGAGCCGAACAGAGTGGCTGCATAGTAATTGATCATTATCACAAACGAAATACAATTTTTTAAACTGGAATTTGAAAAGAATAATAATAATAAGCATGTACTTACTTACATGTTTTACTGCATGCGAACTAATGATATGCTGTACGTATACGATTCAAGTATAAAAACAGTACATATTTACCTATCATTCAAGTTTTTCTATGTATTTAATTACATAGTAGTACATGGAACTAAAAAAAGTGTATATTTTGACGGAGGCAGGGGAAGGAAAAATGCTCCGAATCATTTCTCAAAGTTTTAATATTTCTGAATCAAATAGGTGTCCTGTGCTGATCGCTGGACTGTAGCCCCAAAGGGATAAGTTAGTTTAACCGTCAAAATATGCAAACCGTTTCTGGAATTTGGATTTTTATCGAAGATATCTTGGAAAAATATAGTTCTAATAATTTGCGAGCTGGTACTTTGCAATACTTCAATGCTTTTTGAACTCGGCAAATAAAACCGTTAATAAGAATGGTTCACTAGTCATGTTTCTTTTCCATTGAAAGAATTCGCCAATATCTTAAAAGAGAGAAAATATCATATGTTTTATTTAATATAATATTTTTTATTGTCATACATAGGGCGTAGTTGAACAGTTCTGCATAAATAATAAACAAATATGTACATCAAAAACCGTGCGTTCGTTTTTACAGGCGCTTTGAAAATTTGGAGACTCAAATCCTTCTTAGGAAGCATTTTACTTTTCTTGGTAGTAGATAGAACAATCTATTGAAATAATATTTTGAGTAGGGCATTTGCTGTATCTACATCTGGAAAGTCTCATCGGGGTTCTCAGGATGTTAGTTCAACATCTTTTGTGCTATTGTTTGGGGGGGAAAAAATGCGTAAGTTTTTTGTCAAACCTAGTCACTTGGAAGAACGATGGGAAACGATGTTTTCTTTACTGATATTCGGTTGTAAATAAAAAATGTGGTCCTTTAGAGAAAAAAAAACCGTTTCTCTCTAAAGTCCTCTGTAATGTGTGTTAACGGTTGTGATTGACAGCGTCAGGGACATCGTAAATATAAACGATGACGAGACGAAAACCGCTTGCGGTGTACTATGCCAATACACCTCATATACAGACAGCAGCGCCCCACAATGTGATCCCGCCTGATAATCCCCAGAAAAAGGACGTAAAAGAGAAAAGAGACACTCTTTTGTGAGCATTGGCCATAGTTTGGTGATTTTTGGTGATCATCCTTCTTATATAGGAAGGGGTATAATGCACCTGGTCATAGAAATCGCTCCTAATCAAAGGGGTTAGATATAGCGCATATGGAATGGGCTAAGGCGTGGCCTGCCGGAGCCGCAGGTGCTCTGGTGATATTGCTTTTTTTTATGACTGATTGACAACCCTCACGTCATTCAACCGTCCGAAACTGGTAAAAGGGGTGGTTCCTTTTTTTCAACCCCTATTTCACCGGAGTTTTTCCTTTCTTTTAGGAGGGTATGTTCCAGGGGTGCATTGTGAGCTAGATGTTTACCTTTACGCAAGTCATCCGAGCTTTATTGCACTTTGATGTTTCAAAGATGCTCGCGTCCCAATAGACGTTTTTTTCGGCCCACGGAAAGTTATTGGGCTATTTGAAAAATAAAAAAGCTTTCGATACCTTGACGTTATTGAATGGAATATTTCACAGTCATTATTGGCATGTGATTCACCGGAGGTTTTATAGTTTAACCGAAATATCGCCCTAGACGGATTACATTTACGATCCACGCAGCTGAAATGAAACCATTTACAGCTCTCAACATAAATTACGGATAATAGTAAAAATTTTAATCGTCCAACTGAAACATAATAGTTTTTTACTGTGAGAATATGACGAGTATATTGCTGAAGTGCCCAGATTATCGTGTCATCTCGAGTAATAGGTGAAAAGAGGCAGTGGAGCAAGGCGGCGTTACATCTTTATTACCGAAAAGTATTATAACCCAAGCTCGTTCGCGCATTTTATGGTTCACCGTGGAAGTAGGAACTCAATGCTATAAAAAGCGCCATGCTGTTACTGATAGTTAAAAGTAACAAAACCAATAAAAAATGTATCTCACACTGTTAGTGATGCAAATTCTGTTGAATACTACCGAATGAACAAATATGAAGATCGTTAGAATTAAAGGTCCTCTTCAAAATTTAATGGTCTTCTTCTTCTTAGGAGAAAAACGCGTCACATGGTGCCTTAAACTCGTACGTAGTTATGCCTGGGTTATGCATCCTATCATCAAATTGTCTCAGTCGTACCACGTGTGAGACAAACGTGAGTGTCGAGACCAGTATGGACTCAAACTTAAAGTGGGATCGATAGTACTCGTACTTTTATTACAAAGTTATGTTATGGCGGATAAACGGTATCATCGTGTACTTGAAGTTCAGAAAACGGTTAGGGTATTTTTGTATCGAATCCTTCCACAACATTTCATCTTATCTCCAATAGTGGGTATCGACCTGGTCACTTGATAACTGAAGAAGAACGTTACGGAAAGGAAAATCTATGAAATGTTACACCTGTAGAATGCGAAAATGAAGGAGATGCAGAATATCCAGCTTAATTGAGAAATCACCTGAATTAGTATAGGATGCATTTCATAAGCTATATTACGGCCTATAATGACAAATAACGGTGATCCTCAACTCTTACCAGTTTGGAATGAATGAAATAAATGTAATGTTTTATTCCTTACATGAAATTTGTCCAGTTACATCTATATGGTAGCACTCTCTCCCTCCCATGATATTTTAATTTTAATGATGGCTAAACAGTGATGATAATTAACTACGCTTCCCGATTTTATGGATAAAACTCAAATTTTTTTTTTTAATGCATTTATTATTGATATGGATGCGTACTTATTAGAAATTAGGGAAATTTTTAATAAACTATGACTGCCTAAAAATGGACAAACATTTTTTCCTTAAAATAAAATACATTACTTTTACCTTTATTGCATACAAGAGCAACATAAAATTTATTTTGTTTTAAAATAGGAATGGCTTTTTTCTCCTGTGGTGACTGCAATACGTGTTAGCTGCTGATGGTATCTTCTTCGATTTTTGAGGAAGAATTTCCTTTTGCTTGAGAGTTTCCGAGAGCACCTAAATCTAGTAGAGCACCTGGAACTAATCTTTGGCCTACTGAACTCAACTCATGTGGTATTCAAGGTGAATACAATACATGCTTGTTGTCCCCAGAGCCCACGAAGGAGCAAAATTATACATTTGCGAAACGTTGGGAATGAGAAAAGGAGTAGACGGGTACTGAATATCATGCTGTCTTGCAAACTGGTCTGAATTCCTGGAGCTGATAATGTCAGATAATTGTAATCCCCAATGCTCATTACTTGGGAAAGAGTGAAATAAATTGAATATTATAGCTAAGCGGGGGAGTGAGTTCAAGATTAATTTAGCGCGTTTGGATGGCTAACACGTGTACTGCAAATTAATGGATTTTTACAATTGATCATCGTAATATTGAAAACTGAACAAATTTTAAGGTTGAATCTGGAAATATTACATCCTAAGCTTTTCAGGGTCTCACAGTTTGGACTAGTTTTATCATTTTCGGGGAACTTGGTTTGACAATGGCATTCAACCTTGTTGTTGAGACTAATATGACGTATTCATCTTATTAAAAGATGTGGCTTTCCATCAAGGCAGATCTGACGTGCCTGCAGCTTTTGGGGAAAAGGATAAGAAATCAGAGAAATTAATCTCATAACTGAATGATCTCCCACCAGTGGTTATAGGGTGAACGGAATTTCATAAGCCAATTAACTTGCTCGTTAATGGGTTTCTAGCTTCTGATTTGTGTTAATCGTATTGACGTATTTTGCAACTGGTATGGTAAATTCGTAACTGAAAAAATGTACCGAAATACCACTTTTCAATATAAAACAGTTTTCTTTCAAGACAATAAACCCTATTGACAAAATATATCTGGTTTCAGGATTCCGCTTTAAGTACTTTCTTTTTAGATGTAAGTGCCACTGAAAGGAGGTTATATCACAGGAACACAAGTTATTTCCTTCATCAAGAACCCCCTGCTCATCTCATCCTTTTTTCCCTTCAACATGTCATCCGTTGAGGCTATAAATTCAAGGAAGAATCTCATGAATTTTCCTGGCACGAACCCCGGAGTGATTATACTGATAGTGACAGAAATAGGTAGTTAAACGTTCATTGGCCTGTTCGCTCCCTCCGAGGTGCAGTAAAAAGAAATGCAATGCTCAGTACTTCGTGATTTTTTCTCTTCTTTTTCCTCAACGTCTATTCGGTCCGTACATTCATCTCTAATCAAGGAGAGACTTTTCATGGAGCAGCTCCGGAGGGAGAAAAAACTTGCTACAAAAAGCATCAAGAGGTACTAATTGTTGGTTGAAAGTAATGACGTAATTAGGGGGGAAAGCTGGCTGGTCGTAAATCACTTCTTGCAAAGACATGTTTAATGCATGGAATTGGATAGCACGCTCCTGTACAAGTGGTTTATCAGCTGCGATGTAGAGGAGTTGGAATGTGATTACAACATCAAGTCCTAAATGGACTGTCGTAGTGTTTTTTACATTATTTGCAGCAATGATAGGTGGATTAAGATAAAGTATTGTAATTGCATACAACAATATGCCAGGATACTCGTCATATCTCATTTCATTTGTATGCGTGATGCACAGTGTGATTGTGAAATGCAAAGCGACTCAACGAATGTAGCAATGTACCTCACTGCATAAGATAGTAGGCATGTTGATGACTGTCAAATCGATCCTACGATTAATAATTTTTGGGATATTCCGAGGTTCGGAATCTCTCCATGATCATTCTCGAAGTATTCTCGTTCATGCACTTACATTTTCAATGTTATTTTATTAGTATTTACTTCCAACATGTGAATACGCAAATTCAATTTAGCGAAACGTTGGCATAAAATAAACTACTATTATCTAATTGTATATTTAGAAGTTCCAAACATACCTATTATTATCCCATATAACAAAAACGTAGGCACTCACATAAAAAAATTATAAAATAAGCTAGCAGAATTTGGTGAAATAAACTACCAACCGACCAAGTTCACTTGTACGTCTACATAGAATACAAGCTACAATAAGTACTATTTCTAGGAAAAGGGATCCCATTGAAATCAAATCAGAATCTCGATCATCTTTTATATTATTTTTTATTTTGACCTAACGTTCAAATTTCAGATTCTTCATTTCACAAATGGTTTGGTTCAAATTCGGTTTGATGTATTTGTAGGTATTGCAATATTTCGTCGGTTTAATTCAGTTAGTTGTCGCAAGGCATTTTTACCATGACATGAGAACGGTACTCAGTTTTAAATTACAAGCCTCATCTTCTCTGTAATGTGTCAAGCGAAATACGAATCACGTACGACGGATAAGGTTGAACTTAATTTACTCGAAATTTTGTGAATTGACGTCGAGTCTGTGAGTCAATTTTTACTTGAGTTAACTCGACCCGCTTGATTGTGGTATGCGAACTTAGTTAACATGCACGGCATCAAACTCGGGACTCGTATGAGGAGGAAGAGCTTGACGTACGGTCCATCAACGAAGTCCTTTCTCCGACGTTGGCCGGACAATGAGAGCATTTGTATGTGAAGGCCAGCGGGACCAGACATACCTGAGACCCTCAGTAATTGAGCCAAGCAATTTCATCAGTCCTCGACTCCATTCAACGGGAGCCCTTCAACTAAGGATATTTAAATTTAAAGGGTTGGTAGCCCTGGGAGGGAAGGGAGCGCGGTTATTACACTCGGGATTCTGCACTGTTTAATTTGCATATAAAGTACTTTTGTTTGAATTCTAGAGAAAAGTTCTTGCTCGGGAAAATTTCTGATTGTGAACTGGAATCGTTAGGTTGGTTTGGGAGTATCAAAAGCTCATGATTGCTTTGTCACTTAGTTAAGGATCTGAAAATTGTGCCTGGCGCTCCGCAGGGCTTGCCACAATGGAACTGGAATAAATTAACAACTTTTGCTTGGGAAGTGTGATGATGTTGTTCTGCGCCTGTACAAAAATATATAACTGCGTTGGGTGGAGGGAAAAGGCTTGTATCGCAATAATTACCCACATACATTGACTGAACTAGAAGTAATTTCTCTTCATAACGAAATTATAATTGCTTTAATAACAGCACCTGGTACTCCTTCACCCTGGTTAAGTTGAGTAATGATTTTCGTTAGAGTTTTCATGTGTTATGACGGAATGAAGGGTGTTTCGTTTAGCAAAGAAAACTAATTCTCTATAAGCATTTCGTGTGACTTCCGTAAACCAATCATCACTCAACTGTTGGTGATTCCCTAGAAAGCTCGTTGGACTAGGAAAAGTTTATTTATAGTAAGAGTGAGAATTCCAATACTTCCAATTCTCTGTCAGATTCCAAATTTATAACTCGAAGTAATTTCACTTAATTTACGAAGTTCCAGCTTTTGGCAATCCTTAAAACTGAAAGTCGGAGTATGTTCCGATCGGAGTGGCTTACATCTCACGCACATGATCACTGCACAAAAGTTATTTAGAGAGCTACGTCAACAGGCAGTAGGGTCCAAATAGATTTAAAGTTTCGTGTTAGGGTTAAGCTTTTACTCGAGGGAGATTTCGCCCCACTCAAACTTGACATCTTATGTTGCTGTATAAAAACTTACCAGACTTTTGACCTCCGCACAGTATGGCCAGACGCCTAAAACGTGGAGGAAACTATTTATGGCAGTTGTTAGTTGTTATAGTTGTGCCTGACGGTTTGGAAGTGAATGCATAGCATCAAGGACGGAAAAAAGAAGTTTTTTATTGTTGGTTCGAAGCTTTTTAAAATCTTAGTGGATTCTGAATCCAAAATTAGACGGAAAACTATTCCCCGCACGCCTATGATCCGTTAAAACTCAATTCGCCGACTGGCACCCATTTATAGGCGTCGCATCCATGGGTATCCAGTGTTCTTGCCCATAATCTATGCAATTAATTTCGAGTGTCTAAGAGTCTACCCTATGAATTTCAAGCCAAAAGAGACAAAGTTATGGTCTGTAGCGTGCCACGGACAAATAGTTTTATAGATTCGTAAATATAAACTAGTGGCGGTTTTTTGGGGAATTGCAAAGGTATGTAGGTAACTAATAAACCCTAACGTCTCTCTAGAGAGTGGCGATTCAGTGTTAGTAGTAGCCGTTGCCTTAGTTCCACAAGAAATTGCAGTTACTCACACACCGTCAGAATCGACTAATGGACCAATAAATCTTTATACCAGCCTTCTGTCTCCCATATACAACGTTTTCTATAATTATTCTAAACTTCCTCAACTGAAAAGCCGGGCTATCATATCCCCAACGCTATAATTACGGGTCGTTCGTCGCTACTGATAGCAATTATAAACCATTACCCCTGAAAGCTCAATGAGCGTCAACGAATCAAATCGGCCGCATTGATTCCCGTAGAAGGTAGCGTGTCAATGAGCCATCAGTATATGATAGAGTGACGGCTAGAGGCCGCGCCTTGTAGAAAACACCTTGTCTGTCAAAGGTGAAGCGATACGCTGTTTAACATGCGTCGTCAACTGCCCCGACGTCTATTTGTACATATGGAAGCCGACTGGAAATCAACTCTTGAATATTAACTCCTGTCACGCACTTCAATACCGAAAGCTTCTTTCGACGGCGTCATAAAATTGCATATAACGTCCGCGTGTGGCTCACGTATTCCCTGCAATTTCATTGCATTCATATATGTAAATTTTTCCAAAAAAAAAAAAAAAAAAAAAAAAAAATTGCACATATGGATGCAGTTTAGTGAGCGGCTGCTGCACTATCATAATTGCGTTCGTGCACGCACAAATGACAACTATTTCGCAAGTACTCAGGGTAGGATTTTCCTAACGGACTTTTACAACGTACCTACTTCCATTACGTTTCCCGTTGTTTGGTCGTAATCTAACGGTTCGAAAACCTGCAAAACCTTGGATTAAAACGAATGAAGAATATTATTAGCACGATATTTATGATTCATAACCTAAAATCAAAAGTATTAAATTAGGACTAAACAACTTTCCACAGAAAAACACCAGTCAAACACTAACCTCTAAAACATTTTCTTTTTTTTAAATATTTTTATTTGGAAATAATGATTAACGTTTTACAGCCACATTATTATGACAAATTATTATATCAAAATTGCATAGTTCACAAGAATTAAACTCAAAAATAAATCAATTAAACTAAAACACGAAATTATTCACATTGACGTAAATAATTGTATATTCCTCTATATATTGGTGTGTGTATTGTAGGTATATTCCTCTATATATGCTGATATTTTTGGAGCCATGTTAAGTTATATAATTGAATGGTTGGCAAATTGAATTATTAATAATAATAGAGTACAATAAAATTGTTCTTTCTGTATAAAATAAAGGGCACTCCATTATTAGACGTTCCAGAGTACTGATATCTGTTTGACAAAATCTGCACTGCGGTAGTATGTCCGGGTGTATTCGGTTCAAATATGTCTCACAACCTCCGTGGTTTGTTCGCAGCCGAATCATGGTTCTATAAAACGATTTATGGGCGAACCATCCAATAAATTTGGGAATTTTGGGTCTCTTGTCGTAGGATCCGTTTTGGGCTGCACATTCTTGTCTTTGATGGTTCTGTAGGATCCGTTACCATTCAGCTCCAGTTTTTTATACTCCAGCTCTCTCGTTTCCCGCCCAGAAACAGCAATAGAAAAGATGATTTCGAACTTTCGCTTTGATGGTTGGGTAGAAATCAAATACCAGCAGTCCAGGAAGAAGAGGATTACCATTCACCGCTCCAGTTTTAGTCAGCTGATCAGCTCTCTCGTTCTCATCTATACCTATGTGTCCTGTAATCCGTGGGAACTGTAGGATATTGCCTCTAATTTGGCACTTGCCGACTTTTGCCAAAATCTGTTGTCAACTCTTTTTTCTCAAACATTTTCTTTTGAAGGCATTAATTGTAGCCTTTTTACCAGACTTACGTGTATTGAGTGTAAAATCAAGATGAATCTATGTTGATTTTACCAACAGCCAAATCAAAAATAAACCCTTCTACTTTAATGGAAAAGTTATCCCTTATGTCAATGAGGCGAAATTTTGAGTATGACTCCGGTATAAGGCTCAGCTGATGAGCAAATGTGAAAAATAAAACCGAGCAAATTATTTCACAAGGGTTTATTATGTTTAAATCCCCCCCCCCCCTTCCCCCTCAAACTCTCTTGACTGCTAACCCCTAAAAACTCTTGACTTAATGATGAATTTTCGTTGGTCTATTAGGTACAAAGTTCCACTACTGAAAATTGAAAACCATAATGAGAAAATCAATTACTTTTGCACTCCCTAAGTACCATTATTATCCGCAAGTAGAATGATGAAATAATAACCACCTACTTTTTGTAAATTGGAAACTTCTCATGTTATACAGACACCCTCCTTCGATACCAGCCCGTTGTTATTAATTCATACCTAATCCGAGATTCGATTCAACCAAACCAAAGTAGAAGAGAAAAAAAAAGTTCCCATAAAATCCCACGGAATGGGCGGATTTCGTGAGGACTGGCCACCCATCAGATTAATTCTTTTTTTCTTTTCTTAACAAATATTGTCCGATGGGTCGAAAGGTGGTCGAGATAAGGGGCGTTTTGAGTCAATACCCCTAAACCCGAGGGCAGGCTCGTAAGGGGCCAAGTTATTGTGTTTGCTCTTTCTCGAATCCTCTTACGGGGGGAAAAAATCTCTTCCGACGCTTAAGATTTCCCATAAATCTCACGAGAAAGAATTAAAACCGGGGAAAAAATGAAATAGATTGGAGTTTTTTATTCTTTTTTTTTCAATTGCGTAAAAAGGGTTTTCTAAAGAATTGGCGGAGGGGGTGGAGGAGAGAGGTTTGTACTTAGCAGTTCACCCCTTAATCGTTAAATATTTCGAAGTGTGAGCGGGGTGTAGTAAAACATATGAAAACTTTGCTTTTCCGCCCCTTTTTTTTCAATCCTTCCCATGGAAAGCTTCACATATTGCGCAAACCAGAAAATATTTTAGAGCAACTCCTCCGAAAGTATTAAAGCTTTGTGCTCCACCCTTCGTCTCACTTCACCAAAGTGATAAGGATACCGAATCCATTCTATCAATGATACAACGTTTTAACTCCAACAGGCACGGTAAGCATATTAGTACGTCAGAAGCAGTGCGATTCGAGTGAACCACGGTTATCTTTTTATTGATAACCCGGAACCCTACTACCAACTCGTCCTGCCTCTAATGAAATAGAAACTCATTTGTACCTATTTCTCAAAAACTGTGCATCTTCTCGATCGTTTTTTTCAAGAACTATGCGACCCTGCTGACGATATTGGATTATCAACTGAATTTGATTAAGCAGAAATAATTTCTGCTATAATGATTATTATTATACCTAACTAGAAGTTACCCATCAATATTTTCCATTTCCTTCTCTTTGCAAAACAGTTAACAAAAACATTAATTAATTGCTAACAAATACGTATCCAGGCAATTACCGTGGTTGCGATGACAGATTGTTTGCTCTATAGTTACGCTTTCAAGTTTTCTCAACTACGAACGTTTTTAGGGGATTCTGAGCTGACGGCGAACAAGTTTATAGTGTCCTAGATGTTTATAGGAAACTTAGTAACCATTCTGCAGAAAAAATTTCTTGGCAGCTGTATAGTTACCATGAAGTAAATAATAACGCTAAGAGGCAACCCAAGTAGAAATGGAAGTAAAATACAATCTTATGTGACTTCAACTGACATAAAAATGCTATAGTTGTAGATAGAGTAATCCCTTGTAATAGACAGCTAGAAACTATAAACGATTAAGAAAGTAGTTACTGTACATCTAGGACTCTTGAATGACTATGTGTATACTCGTATTTTTACATCGTTTTGGAAATATCAGATCAAATAAACGAAACGGTAGATTCAAGATTACGGAAGCATGAACACATTTTAATGTGATTATCGTTAAAATATACAACTCAATGTTATTACTAGGATCGCATATCATTACATGATAACAACCCACATAGAATCGTAGGAATGACATTATCTTTGCTACGGTAGTGAACATTGTGTGGACAGAAGCGAGTAATAATCTTGTTACCTCGTGGCCACCGCGAGTGTCGCCATATGGTGGCGATACAACTAAAGATCCGCTTTCGATTAGATTGCCCTATAAAAAGCAACTAAGTAAATACATCACCTCCGTTTAATTACATGTTAGGCCAAGTAGGGTTATTCAATTATTAAATTTTATAGCCTAATTCACCATTAAACTAGAATGGGGACTAATTGCAGGTTTTGGGACTTGACATGTGCGGTGTAAGGATGACATACGGAGTCACGTGATTCACGGCAGTAATTTTCGTTCGAAGTCACCAGGTCCAAGCTATCCAGTTGACTCCTAACACGTTGACTGCCATGGCTACGTAAGCCGAGGGTTGCGCTGGGGCCAAACAATTTTCTTTTTGAAAATTCTTGAAGAAACACCTCTAAAAAATGATATTTTGATGGGCGACCTTTCGACGAAATCATGGTCTCAGGGACCCAAAAACCCCGAGTACCACTTTGGTACTCACTGGCCCAGGAATGGACCTTTTGCTGAGTACCAATTTGGTACTCACACCTAATTTTCTCATGAAAAGGGTAAAAATACGTTGAGATGATTATCAGCCAACGCTAACATCTTGCAATAAAGTATTTATTAAAAAAAAAAAAAAAAAAAAATGGCTGAACCCCGTCTCAAATAAGAAGGTAGGTAGGTAGGTATCTAAATCATCGGTTTTTCAAAACTAAAATGGAAAATCTTCCTAGAGGTAAATTCGAATTGACATAATTACGTAAGAGAAAAACGTAAAAAAAAAAAAATTCTGAAAATTACTCATGGGATGAGAAGGATCCGTCCAAAAACTCACATGAAGCGATGTGTGAGTATAGCAATATCAAATCTCACTTCAAAGTAGGATATTTACGGAAACGGAACACCAGACGGAGTAGTACGATGCCAAGCAATGTACATGGATATCAACACACCTCTTAGAAGATGTACACAGCGTGCTAGTTCCGAATACACTTCAAAGAGTGTCAAGAGTCGATGACGTCAGGATCGTAGGTGAGTACCAATTTGGTACACATGGCTTGTAGGTAACCCTCTCTGAGTACCAAATTGGTACTCATTGGCAGTCAACGTGTTAATCCACGTCGTAAAGTACAATATTGTTCAATCGCAGTAACAAAGTGGAGAAGGTATGCTGTAAACGCGAACAGAGACAGTTCCAAGCCACAGACTAGTGTATCCCGATGTATCGTGATGTTCTTTGATCATGATTTGAAAATGATGACACCCTATTAAAACCATTGATTTTCTACCTGAAAAAGTACTTTTCTTTGCATTCAAACGTCTTAGCGAGATTGAAAAAATGTTAAGAGACAACCTCGATCAAAAACAGACTCTAGAATTGGTACCTGGCCAGTGTCACTCGCCAGACACGTTCACTCGATTCACTGAAATTTGAATTTCATTGAAGAGATATCATCTGTTTTATCTCCGAAGTTGATACACGTTTTTTCAAGTTGTTCTAACCAGTTCCCATTCATACTTACATTGATGATCATTTCTACCGTCTTCAAAAAGTGGGAGGTACTCAACTCGGCTTGTACGATGATGTTTACCTCTAAATTCTTAACCTACTTGGTTCTGGTTGGTCTCAAATTGTTTGTTAGGATCTCCCATTTTTCCGTTGATCGCAGCGATCGGAAATGGAAAGCAATGTCGGGGTTTTCTCGGCTACCACATTAATTCATGCTTATGGTATAATCGTTAAGGGAAGAATGGATGATGTGTACATCCAAATGTTATCAATATTCAGATATTTAAATATTTGATCCTTTTCTGGTATGAAAGCGGAAGGGATTACGTTTAGGTGTTCCATTATTTCAAGGTCTCACAGTTTTTCCGTTTATAGGAAATAATTCGAGTGATCATGTTACGTTGCTATTATATGCGAACCAAACAGCCAACGATTAGACAATATTCATTGATATTTATCTAAGACTTCATAAAACAACAAGACATGGGCCCATTATAAGGTCACCCCTCATTATTTGTATAAACAAGGTCTTTCTCAGGTCAATATTTCTTGTCAATAAGGTTTTGATATGCACAAGTCAAGAGCAATGGATAATAAAACAATACAGAGGTCATAGGAGCGTGAAAATGGAAACATATTTACTTCAAAGAGAACTTGAGCCCTGCAATCATGGCGAACCCGTGGCAACCCCCTATATGACAATAGCTCTAAAAGGCTTTTTTTGTCCATTGTCGAAAGGGAGACACACAATTAAATGTACGTGTCGCGAGTGTGCAAACAACCCCCAAATATCGGAACAATGCGGTCGGAACTGGTCGAGAGAGGAACGTACTCCGAAAAGAGCGGGTGGGACACAATGGGAGAATACGAATGAGAAATGAAAAAAAAAAAAAAAGAAAAAAACGACCTGACTCTCATGAGCGTAAGGGGGAGGAAATTTGTACAATGATGACGTCTGACGACGAAGTTTGGGTACAGATTTACGTGTTCCAACAGCGGGACCCCACGGAGCTAGCGCGCGTTTCCGATGCCCACCTGGGGCACTGGCACCCGTCCCGTTTGAGAATCGCTATTATTTCATCTTAGTTGCGGCTGACGGCAACAATGGGGACGTTGAACTGACGGAATTAAAGACGTTGAAGGTCAAACCGGGCGTTTGTTTTCGTTTGGGAGATTGTTGTGTTCTATTCTCATCCGGATGAAAGGGCGATATTGTTTCAAAACGGCTCAGCAGGAGGAGGCGATTGAGGTGGGTTTTACAAATGTCACCCACGTGGACGTTGGTTGTCACGTTCGATTTCAGGGAAGTCGAAACAAAGTGGCCGTGTGAAGATTGTCATTTACAAGCCCATTTCGCCTGTCACATTAATGTTTACAACCCTTATTTTGCAAACGGTTAAGCTATCAGAAATTCAAGTATTCTAATTTTATTAATTAAAATTGATTCCATTAGCATTTCTCATAGAAACAAACTGCGTGTATACAATAAAATCTAGCAATACACTTTTTGTGACCCAGTTATTGATATTTTGGATTTTTCGTGCAACTTTAGGCTGAATTAATATTTTTTGTAGTTTGTTGTGGTTATTTGTGACTCTAACATTTGTTAACACACAGATAGGGCTGTATTTTAGACAAGCCTGATTCACATTAACACCGCTTGGCGCGGTTCTGCTTCCAGCGGCCCTTTTTCCTCATAGGACTTGGTCTATTGGCTACCTGGTGTAACGGAGGGACCATCAGAGATACTAATTCCTGCTTCATTTGGCCGTAAGCATCTGCTTCTCAGAAAATACCCTGGCTTGTAGGCAGATTTCCTTTTTTTAATTGACGTGTTCTACAAAATTTAGTGCGAATTGCACGGTTTTTCATTCTAACACCCCTTTCAGTTGGGTTCAAAAGCTGATAAAGAATAAATATGTCCTTTTAAGAGAGAGTGTTTTTCATGCCTACACAGCAGATTCCCTGTTCAAAGAAATTATAATTTAATAATGAAATTATTCGATTGTCGAATTTTCAATGATAATAGGCACCTACCTAAGCTATTCGTCTTAATTAAGTCATGCGGAATATTATATTTTTTTTCAGATTGTTATTATAATTAATATATTATTATTTTGTAAATGTCAAAATCTATTATTATTCAATCTTATTATTATTAGCCATTGTTTCCAGTGTTTGATTACGCAGCTGTATACACAGTGAAAATAAAAAATTCCATATGAATCACTGGCTTTTCTTTTTATCTACCTTTTTTCAATTATCTGAATTGGAAAATGACTTTTCATGGTTCTGCCAGGTATTTTGTTAACAGTTAATATGGGCATTTTTACTTCACTTGCCCTCTAAAAGTACGTAGCAAACTCACGAGAAGATAGCGCAACAAACAGCTGCCTGTTGGATCGTAGAGTCTAGTGTATGACTACTAGGCAATTATCCCTCTGAACAACAGTATAAATCATGCCCCTGCCGAAGTGTTTAATTTTAATTGAAAACGTACTTCCAAACTTGGTAAGAAAATCTAAAGGCACGTGCTTTTTTTTCATTGATCTCTTTGGCTGATCATTGAAATGAATAAGCCATTGTTATGCCAACATTTACCTTATAACTTGAAGTATGAACTCCATTGATCGAGGCTTGAATGTTAGTTCAGAGAACGCCATACCACGCACAACTAAAAACCCCGAAGTGGAAGGACTTGGTGACTGACCCACTTGGGGAGAGATAATTCCCTGTGGGGGAATCACTCGATTTTGTGCACTTTTATCCGAAGTGCACTTCAAAACTGAAATTTGATGAATCTGGCTTTCTAATACTTATTAAATATAGAGGCATCACCTCGATGTTCTACATAACGTTTACAATTTGAAAGCTACAATTTGTAGCTAAAACATTATTGATTTGTTTGTTGATAAAATTTTGTTTTCTTCTGAACGTATTGCCTGGTTTGCGCTGTGTGAAGCTCTTTGACTGAGTGAAGTTACTGAAATTTGATTGCCTGAAGTGCAGTTGAGGGCTGCCATTAACCGTTAGCTTCCTGATTGGGTCTAGGGGATGTGCTAATAATTCAAATGTCTACATGTATAGATGATTCTTCAAACATTGTTAGCCCTTGAAAACCAAAACGGTTGACAATTGTAGCGTTGAATATTCATCTTCGGCATGGAACATCGATGCATTGCATGCCATCAGGATACAGTCGTCTTTTTTATCGAATTTATCGTCCTTTCCCTGGATGTTCCTCGTAAAAGCACGAATTGGGTGAAAGGGTGGAAACTCCCGGAAAACCGGACGATAAAAACGTCAAAACAAAAATATCACACCTGATACGCAGTTCCGCCGCAACTCGCTGGTTACCTCTCGGGCCATGGAGGAACGAGTGGATGTGTGGTTAGGGCTGGCAGCGAGCCAGAGGGTCTCCGGGGGTCCTCACCGTGGGTCCCTAGCGCCCCTCAGTCTTCACTAATAATAATACCATCAAACAAGCCCTGACGAGGGAATTCCTAAATGGGGACTATTTACGTAACAAACTGCGGAGAGTTTATTTTGAGTGAGGAATGCACCAGTCAAAAGAAAATATCACTGGGCCCGCGTCAAGCTTCTTTCCGTGTGGATATTTACGACAGGTTTGTTTTCGGGAGAAGTCTTCGCTTTTAATAATTAGCCGCCGTCTTTATGAATCCATCTTTAGAGCGAAATGGTATAAAAACAAATCATGTTGAGTAACGGAAAGGCCGTCTTTTTCAATCACACCTACTAATCATGATTCACAGGATTGCAGATCCAGACCACAAGGCCACAGCTAGGCTCAAGAAATGTACCGTTGAATATTGTACACATTTTATAAACCACTGGAATTTGCTGAATCGCGAAGAGCTGTTAAAGTTGTATCCCAATATCTGCCCTACAGGGAAAAAAATCTAAAACATCAAAATGTGGCTTCTGCTAAATTGAAATTCCTCTTAAGTTGGAAAAATAAAATTCCAATTCTTATCAACCCCTTGGTAATTTGCCACAAATAAGGTCAAAGTAGACTTCACATCTGTCTATATGCTGATTTCCAGAAGTCAATTGAAGTAATTACCAATGTAGATCATAATCTCTCTGGGACAAAATAATAGTAATGTTTGGAGATCATAATGTGAAGCTACTATAAAGGGGACTTGGTTCCTTCCAGGAAAGGATGATGATTTTAAATAAGTTGAGATGGAAAGGGTCGTGCTCTTTATTGAATTTGCTAAGGCGAAGATGAAGCAATAGTCTTTTGGTCGGCTGAATCAAAGACGAGATTAAAATATTGAGAATTATGAATCAAGAAGACAAAGGACGCAAACTTGAAAATGATACTCTTGCTTAGTTCAATGGCATTTAAAATTTTTTCAGAGAGATGAAAAAGAGAGAAAGAGCACTGAGAGATGTGTTCCGAAACTTTGTGTAGTTAGGCTCTCTGATATGTGTCAAGAAGGAGGTCATACTGAAGCTGTCTCTTCCATGTTCTCTTCTTGGCGAACTCTATGCCATCCGAATTGAAGAATAATTTATTTTCTAAAGCCTTACACATCGTCCGACATAGTTGGGCACGAGATAAGATGAAGAAGTGGCTCGACAGCCAAGTTCCGAAATCACATTCCAAATTTTTTTCCTCATGTGTAGTCGGACCAAAATCAAATCAATCGTGATGATATGCTATGACTTTACGCAGTGGAAAAAACAAATACACTTGAACCCATTTCCATCCATTATATGCAATTTTGGAGGTATATGGCTAACACAGTCAAATTGCGCATTCATAATTAACATCATTGGGATAAGTATATATGCTTCTTTCTTGTGTAGTGTTATTCCATTTTCCTGGCTATCAAATGTGCTACGTATGGGCTGACTAACTGGTTCCTAACTCTTATTCGTATTTATCTCCGAATTGTTGATTTGACTTCAAGTTTCCTCCAACCCGCGTCAAAAAATGCAAATCTAGTTTTTGAATTTACCAAGAATCCTATTGGAAACGAACCTACATTCACCCCAAGGCTTAACTCGTGGAACTATTATGCATGCAACAGTGCCACCTCGAACAAAACGATTGGCCTCACGCGCTCGTTTTCTCGACGTACGACGCGAACCCAATGATACGTAAAGCTCCTCAATAGATGTCTGACACATATGTTCCGACCATATGCATAAATGAGTCTTTCTTAGCTCAGAATGTCCCCCGAAATTCCGGAACTAACGTGGATTTAAATAAGGCCCTGCGTCCCACGGGTGTAACCAAACGACAAAACCGTATTCTCTTCATCTCCCCTACTTTTTACTGCTGCTTTCTTAAAACGAAAAATGTAAATGGATTACCAACAATGGAGCGTCATAGTAGATTAGCTATGCATAGAAGGGTGATTTCCCTCGTAAAAAACGATTACGCAAGAAGCGGGTTCACTGAGGACGGCATTGTCGGGAGGGGGTTGAGAGGGAGTGTAGAAGTCACTAATAGAGACGTGGCTAGTTTCGATGCCTGCACAATAGTTTTCATGTTTATGGAATCCTTAGCTTGTAAAAATTAATTAGAACTGAAGTAGAAATCGCATTTCAACGCATGTAAGAACATCCTATGGAAGTGAGAATTCTAAACTAAACTAAAAGAAGAGTAGCAGTTCGTCTATCCAGTGGTTTGAACTGGTCCAACAAAATGGTTTCAATCCCTTATCCAAATCGGTAACATCCTAACTCAGCGAGTACGTACTCACAGTAATACCAGGTATTTCTACAAACCCCTCGTTAATGATGAGTTTAATACTTTCATGTACAACCGATCCATGATTGAAAAATGTTACATTCTACAAAACTGATTTACCAGGCAATGGAAAGCTTTCAATTAATCAAACATATCACCTTCTCCTTAATGTTTAGCTACAAGTTACTTATCGCGCGCTAAGAAACTTTTCTTAATCTTCTTTTCTTCTTAATCATACCCATGTTGACGGCAAGCATAAGTAGCAAAGCTGCTTTCAGATCGAGTCAAGTCGATCGAGTTGGTACTGAAGGCAATGCAAGTTCCAGGTTTTCGGATTGCAGACATCAAATTGCAAATAAACAACATCGCAGTTTGCATTCATATTCAATAACGATAAAAATGTACAGGAAAATGAGATTTCTGAGTTAAGATAGAACTTGCAGAACTAGTAGAACGTTTGCTGAACTAGTAGAGCATGCTCTGCTATTATGTGCAATGCTTCTTTTAATTTGATGGTCAATATCTTCATGTATACTGCATAGTCTCATATCATATGTATCTAGCCAGAACATGGACATAGCCAACAAGGAGGAAGGGAAATAAGAACACGAATCCGATCAGGCTTCTATCAAACGATAATTTCTTCTTCATCCTGATGGAATCCTCAGAATTTCGAACTAATACCTGACATATCAAGAGGAAGAAAACATTTGTGTGCAATAGTGAAGAACCAATAAACACAAAATTCCGAAAAACGCCTGACACGGCAATCGATAAATTAGATTCCCCACAATCTATTGCATAATGCTCATAGTTTACGGATGGGTGGGAACTAATTCGCCACCACTTCAGTCCACATCAGAACAACGAAACTGTTGTACAATTCGTTGTGAATTCAACTCAACGTGATTCGCAGGGCACACGTGACCTCTTTTATCCGCCGTAAGGCTGCAAGAGCTGAGCACTCGGCTCGCCGCGGGTGTCGCACTCCGGACTGTTCGCCCTTTGCCTCAAGCGATCACGCGCTCGTATTTTCCTCGGACAGCAGGAGCGCATCAAGAACGCAGCGAGGCGTCTGAGAATACAAATTTGTTTACGATCCCTTTCATTTTTGAATTGAATGGCCGTGAATAAATTCACCAGAAGATTGAATGTATTCATAGCGCTTCTTCATTCTGAATAGCTATTAAAAAAAAAAAACCTCCACCGAGTTGGGCGTGGCACTTAGCTTCCTCGTATCCGTAATAAAGTTATGCAGATCAAGAGATGTTGTTTAAAAAAAAGGTTCTGGAAAAGTTCCACATCAAGTCGGTTACTGCATTCAGAGGAAATATTAATTTGAGATGGATAGTAAGTTGATGAAATTATTCAATTATTCAATACGGTAATTAAGGTTGATAGATGTAGCATCATGAATCGGAAGCTGTGAGTTTCATTGAGAACCATACAGGTACAACTTTTACGAGACCAAGTACGAGAATGTTTCGCCAATCCGAAAATTTAAACAAAATAATTGTTATTATAGAAATTAACCTTGTTACAAGAATATGCAGACACACGCACACACATAGACATGAAGATCAAGTTGAATAGAATGACCTGATACGTAAAATTTGAGTGGAAATTATGGCATTGGAGAATATTTTTTAATTTATTTCCAAACCTGAAATAATGCTTTAGACTCGAAACCAAAGTTAACTCAATTTGTCAACAATTGTGTTTACAGATCAACACTGTTATATTATGCAGCCATTGAAAACATTATTTATTTCCATAACTGACCTCGTCATAATAATGAATTGAATAAAAGAATTGGGAGGGGCTCTCTTACAAACGAGAGAAGTACCTACAGCAAATGAGGTGGATTTATTTCAAGAGTTTTCAGCAGGCTGTTGTTGATTAAAAAATAAAAAAACCTTTTATTCTTTGAAAGTAAAAACCAGAAGGTCATAATAATTAGGTGATACTCTCCAGTATTACATTACTGAAACCATCTTTTCCGATGCCGAACTTTCTTACATTTGGCAAAACAATAATCGCATTGAGAAAATTGGATTGTTTACCTACCCTTTTAGCTTTACAATGATGCCTCGTCCTTTTTTTATGATTCACCCAAAAAAAAGTACCAAGAAAACATCAGACAATATCAGATTATTAGATTAAATACAAACTCAATGAGAGGATGTAATTAACCAGGTTTGCTCAGGATGAAAACTACAGACCAAGAGGGAGACTCCCCCATGTTCTTGGAAAAGACCGCGTGCTTTCAGGAGTCTGAAGAAACTCCATTACTATCAATTTAGCTTTCAAACCAAGAACGTACGTAGGTAATGTTTGCAAGTGTTACACAATTCGCAATAATTTTGCATAGTGATTGTATAATAGTTGCATATTCCTGCTTCTTGAGCCACAGCATAAACCTGAAGTTTTTAAACTTCTAGGTAGCCTGTTTAATGAACTTCACCAAGTTATACGAGTTATTTGGCAAAAATACAAGTTTCAGAGACATGGGAGCTTCTGTGGGATTTGTGAACTCATTTCATGATATGCTCCAAAGTCATTTGTGGTATCACTATTGTCAAGCTTGTAACCATCATCTTCTACACAATTTTCAGGTCTTCTCACATAATCTGGTGTTATTCTTCTGCTACGTTGAAGTCAGCTGACGTCAACACGAATCACACTCCAAGAAACAGTTATCGGTTTCAAAACAATATGCTTTGATCTTTCCCAGAATGATACACTTAGTCCTTCTGGATTATCACGAATATAACTGATCTGGTACAGGTAGCGCCCGACATACTAAAGCGATCCTACTGTTAGTGGTAATTGAACAATTGAATGAAGCTGGTACACTAACTATGCAAAACTGCTCTCACCCCAAATAGCTTCTCCGGATGAACGAATTAGCCCTAATCGCGTCGAACGCCTCATCGAACCCTCCCGTGGTTTTCACACCGATTTACTTTTACGATCTTTATAAACCAGTCGCAAGAAAAGCGATCTAACGCCATTCCAAAATATGTTGACACTTCACTTCGGCAGTTTCCCTTCGACAAAAAAGCAAGATAACCGCTCCGTCCCCTTTTCACCCCGGTTTCAAACTCCCAACTATAGAAATTCCTATGCAAATAAATGACCCGTCCGGGGGCTCTGTCCAATCTTATCCGGAAGGCTAATGGGACGGTTTTCGAAGCTTCTGGGACCCGCAGTTTAAGGGTTCGCTTCCTCTTTGCCGCCCAGGAAGTGAGGGTTTTCTCCCACATTACGCTTCAGTTTACACTCTCGTTTATACGCCCTTTTCTTGATAAGCTCAGGATTAAAGTTTCCCTATCAATGGCGAAAGCTCTTCTTTGAGAAACCTATAAAGGAGAAATTTGCATATTTCCATTTCAGTTTGATCGTTGTCATACAAAAGGCTACCTCTTCTTGCCCTTAGATACAGCCCAATCTTATTGGGCTTTATGATTCACCTAAATCGACAACTTAAAACTTCAAAACAACAATGTTCTGTACGGTACGAATCCACATCAAGAGAAAATAAAAAGCAAGAAGACTGAAATTCATATTGTGTTTAAAGATTCTCGCAAACAAACCATACCTTAAAACAATTATTATATGTAAGATTGGAATCCGCATTTAGGAGCAAATGAATATGCAAGAAGACTCAATACCCACTAGGTTACAATTTCGAACTCTTAACGAAAGATCAAATTCGAGTTTGCCACTAAAATATTGAATTAATTAATATGTTGCACCATGAGGTGCTTCCTGACATCGTTTGAGTACTTAGCGACCATGAAGAAAGAATTCATGATGTCCATGTCGCTAATGATAGAGGGTTTCTGCAAGGAAATACCAATAAGAATTTAATAAATTGGTACGGCCAATAAAGAGTTCTTCAAAACAAATTTTGCATAATAAAAGATATGATACAATAATGGTTCTCCTATTTTCAAGCCCTTCGTTTGCACACACATTTGCAGTATCTATAAGACAAGAGTGATGAGTAAAATCCATCAGGAAAGTGCTCCGAAAGCGTATGTTTTTTGCTTCAAATACACCATCTGTATACATTTGAGGTTCAACGCATATCAAGTTAGCGTAGTGTGCACTTTGCTACAGTAGATGAGCGCGTGTTTGTCACACGAAAATCCCTTTCATGTTTGCTACTGGACTATATCTACATATAATACATATCTATACAAGTTTTTTGGATGCACATTTTCCATTAATCATATGAAAATAAGTCTCTTGTTGCTCAAATGTGAGGCGAACTGGAAACAGATCATAGGTTTGTTCATCGATCCATGTCAATTAAGTAATAGGTGAAGATTAGAAGCCTCGTGCCAGATTTCATTTGTCACCAACTTTTCAGTATTGAAGACTGTAAATGACCACTCGCTAGTTGGCTTCTATTTTCGTGGCACCCCCATAAACTACGCCTCTTTCAATCTCCTTGATACACGAGCGGAAACTTCGTGATTCTACCCAAACGTTTAAGATGGCGTTTACAGCTGCCAGTTCGAGAGTTTTCCAATTGTACTGTCGCGTCAAGCCTGAGTCAGAAGCCGTATACCCCTCCCGTGATAAAGCCAACAATAAAATCCCTGCTGCAGCTACAAAGTGTCTTCTTTAGACGTCGCTCCGCATTCATTATTTACTTTTACAGCCATTAATAAAAACCGAACGGTTTCCTCCTCCCAGAAAACCCCTAGCCCAGGTTCCTGGCAAACCTTTACAACTCCTTGGCTTTTGTTCGTCCTAACGGTAAATAAGAGTCAGCACTAAATCCAGTAACGATCCGTAAAATGTTAACAGAAATGAACATATTACACAAGTGGTTGTGCCCTTGAGGAGGCATAACCTTTTTTAATATTCCCTCATGTACGTAAAAACCTCTTGGAAGAAAACGTTTGAAACAGGCCATCCAAAATACCATTAACGGCGACGCCAAACGGTTTAAGGTTGATTGATTTTTTTTTCGAGAACGAAAAGGTTATTTTTTCATCGTTTTATGGTCAGCATAACCCAAGTCAATGGTTTCATCTCTAGTTATAAACCTTGCTTTGTATTGTGGGAAGTCGTCAAAAAATGGACGAAAAGACTCATAAATGCAGACAGAGTCGCAGCCAACTTACTTAAGGGCTGACCGTATAACTAGTTGAAGACGTGACTTGGTCGATTTTATTGAAACTAAAAGTTTGCCACTAAAGTCTTCTTGACTTGATGTGAAGCTACTCGGCCGATGAAGTGGAATTGTTCGGATTTATTAATGTTTTTTTTTCGAGAACGACGGAGAGGTCGAAACCTATCATAAAAAGGAGACATTGTCTGGACGGCGTGATCTTGGTAGTTGCGACAAATGTGCAACGGTTCCATAAAATGGTAAGGTCTGGTCACTATGTCGATTTGTTTCTTAATTTTACCAGTGTGAGGCACCTTTGATCAGAAAATATAGTACCACACCTCTGAAAATTACCTTAGATTCCAGTACATAATTGTTTTTACCATAATTTACATCCTCGTACCATAATCACTATAAGTTCCATCACATGAAGTAACCTTGCAATTTAAATTTCAGTATTTTGGTACTAATTAAATTCGAGTGTGCGAAATAATCAGTTCATAACATTTAGCCATTAGCTAAAAACCCTACTTTTCAAAACAAATTTTGGTATTACTTAGGGGCTCTGAAGTTCGGTTGTATGGTCACAATCAAGATAGTGATAATAAGATGTGGATTTTCTCCTTAGTCTCCATGGAGTTACCAAAATGGAGAAACCGTATAAATAAGTTCCCTAAAAGGATCACCACAAAATATTATCGTTAAACAATATTAAATATTCCGTTTTACAGTATTTTTTAGTACAGTTCTCGAATGCTTATCGTGCTTACTCAAGAATTACCGTAAGTATTCGGAAAATACACTACAGTTGGCTACCCAGATGAGTTCATAAATATGATCAAACCGAACCCGACCAACTGGAATGGACACAAATCTCTTAGCCAAGCCAACCCTTATCTCTGGCAGACATCCACTGTTACATAATCTACAACCCTACATAAGTATTACTCATGTATTGTAACACCTTTTCCAACAGTCGTAAGAAAACACAGAGTCAACTCAACTTCACAACTATAACACTGAAAACGAAAAATTTCAACGAATAAAATTTGAAAAGTAGCAACACAAGCTGCGATCTTTCAAGAACCACGAATATTTCACAACCAACCACAGGCCTCGAGATTTCCGAGAGGGCCAACTTGTTGAGAAGCTGGAGTCCTATCACGCTATCCTTCCTAAGCTTCGAAGTTTGATACAATTTCCAATGTCGTACCCAAGCCGTTTTAAAAAACGAATGCGCAGACAAAGGAATGGTCATTCCAGTACGAATGTACACCAACAAGTTCCAAGATCGGAAATCTCTTTTCTTACTAACATAGACACCATACTCGTGAAATGTGACAGTGTTATCATAATTTGTCTAAATGATTGTATGAAATAAGCGACCATTTTCGTTTCTGTAAAAAGTATGTGCATGTTTAATTAATACCGACATACACAATTTATAAATTTCCTATTCAGTTTGTGCATTTGCAGTTGTTTTTAGTGACAGTTTAAAATATTTTACGTTACTGTGACCGTAACGTAGGTCACATAACAAGATATTTTATTTACCTTCACACCTGCGTTGGGCGAATTGCATTATGTAAGTTCCTCGAGATGTTTCCAGTACTCAAAATTCATTAAGTAAAACCAGCATGTTAACAACAACTGCGCCACGCCACTAACACGTAGAGTCGCTGGTTTGAATAGTGATATTCTTGTATCGGTGGACGGAGAGGGCGATCGACTGACGTGAAAAGAACATCCCAAAGGCTGTGACGAAACCTCAGTTGATTAATATTCCACTGAGGTCAAAGGGACCTAATGTCCACTCCAACTTCAATATGAATCCATTAATTACTCTTAGGTGACGTTGATCGATCAACCCAACAGGTTTTTATTATAGATATTGTTCCCGATCGTTTTGTTGGTTCAGGCCCTGCCGTTGTCCCCGTAGTGTTGGGTTAGTGTTCCCCTAATGATATCTTACTGGAGGGTCATCCGTTTTTCAAATGCTAATTCGTGGATCTGTGCGTTGTGACATCGCCTTGTCCGGCAAGGTCCAGCATTGAAATATTGATGAAGGACCGAAAACTAGATACAGCCGTTCTGCGCCCATACGAAACAACTAACGAATATTTATGAGTCCTGATTGAAACTATTAGATTGGTTCACAGATATACGGAACTCTGAAACTTCTTTTCATCAATTGATGATCCATAACGGGGGAGAACATCCTTGGTGCAGGGCTTACTATCATGACAGCCACACTTATCCCACAATTTTCTGGTCCCCAAGGTCATTTCCTGATCTAATTATCTTAGAAGTCTGAAATGGGTAAAAATAGCATGTAAATCGAGGATTTAATAACGATTATAAGATAGTATGGAATCTCTTTCTCCTTCGCATGACCATTCTTAACATATTGAACAGTAAGGCGTTGACCATGGTCTTTCCTGCAGAGTTCCGTGAAATATTTCAAACTGATTAGCATTATTGCAATGAGATGGCAAAACATCATTGGTCAAAATTACAAATCCATGACGAAAGCCGTTATATATCTTCACTCTGTGGGTTCATGCGTGTTCGTAAAATAAGATTTGGACGACATCGAATTCGCAGCTTTTAGTCTCCAGTCTAATTTAGTTCAACTGTTAGATGTACTTTAAATGAAGGTAAATGAATTCTGTATGAGTAAATTTGTTTTGATATAATTGAATTCTGGATGAGATCTAGTGCCAATCTGAAGGGAAAAACTACGCCAAAACCTAAAATTCCGGCTTGGAAAAAATTATCAATTTCTGTACAGAGATTTTTTTAGAGATAACTGATTTTTATATCAGTTTTTATGTTTACCTAAAATTATTGGAGTTACATAGTCTATTACAGCTCAAATTATCAATATTATCTACTTTTACTACAATAGTTTTATCGAAAAACCTGGCCATCATTGATTTTCTCATAGAAACAGGATGAAAAGCTAAAATTTAACGGATTTTCAAATGAAGAGCTAAGCAGTCCAGGTAGACCCGAAATCCGTATTGGAAAGGCAAATATACAATGTTGGATGCATTCAATGACTGTTTACGTACTTTATGTTCCTACAGTGATCCTCGTTGAAGGGCTATATACTGTAGAAATAATAAACTTTTGTGTAATAATTTGTAGCATTCTTTGAATGGCACGAGAAAACTGGGAGCATGGTTTTCATATTCTTCTAGTTACGTTATTTGGAAAAATGTATGACAAAATAAACGCTGCTAAGTATGTCATTTTATTAGTAAACCTCATTTTAATTATTTTCGAGTAACACTAAGTTCCTGCGTGCTGTATTTTGAAAATAACAGCCAGGTTTTTGAACAGTTTACCCGAACTAAGTATATTGAGATAGAGACCTTACTTGCTGGTATCCACATTCTTGTCCGAATGAGACGTTTTATAGTATGTTGTGGGGATTAGCTTTTTAAATGCAACGGAGATCGTGAGATCGAGGACAAAACCAATGGCATCCCTCACAAATTGTTATTCCAACCACATTTCTCAGAAGGCAGTTATCAGTGAGTTACTGCTCTGAACTCTACGCTTCAAGGTTTTGAATCTCCAAGTAAATAAATCCAGATAAGTAGAACCATTCTAAAAGGAAAATGTGAAACGCTTGTATTACCTACCATGGCAGGAGCATTGAGTAAAGATTTAATCATTGGTGGTTTTAAATGTAAAGCATCCTCATCTACTCTTATCTGATTTCAAGCAAGTAAGTGCAATCATGTATAATCCTAAAGTTGTTCATCTGAAGGTCCCTGTATCTCATCAGGGAAGCTCGTCTTTGCGGTTCGAAAAGCAAATTACCAGGCTTAGCGAGTCATTAGTTTCCTCAACCACAAAAGCGAGGGGCCCAAAATGCCCTGAAGAAGGGGATACAGAAGCGGAAGGAAATCCGGAAGTCCCATTGAAAAGTAAAAAAAGACTTTTTTGCCAATCCCCAGCATAGACGGACAAAATCGGACACCTCATCCCACGCTTGTGGACAGTCGGACACGGGCAATAAAGTCCGCAAGTGCCCCTCAACAGTCTCTATAATCGTCGCAAGGGTCCTCCCCCCAAGCCTCATATCATCTGTTCACTTTTTCTCTTTTTGATTCCGAACCTTTTCGATTCCGGAACCGAAACTAATTGCGGTCATTACTCGGCAGAGGGCGTACCGATTTTTTGTTATTCTGGTCTCTCCCTCTCATTTTTTTTTTTTTTTTTTTTTTTTTTTTTTGAGCTTTCCTCTAGATTGAAGAGGTTATCGGAAACTCGTAAATAATAAAAGAGGCGTCCGCGACCATTTTAGTGCTCGTTGTTAATTTTTTTTTTTTTGCTGCCTTTTTAATGGAGGTTGACGAGATTTTACTGCGTCGGTGATTTACGCCGTTATGACTTGGTGCGAGCTAAAGTCACGTGGTGAACGTCATTTTGCTTTTTCATTGCAAATATTGAAGGATTTCAATAAACCCTCCATCATAACCCAATTCTACATCACTGGAATAGGTACGGAGAAATGTTTATCTCAAATTAGTTATTCCTTCCGATTTGTAAATGTTTTTCATAACAGTGGGTATGGATCATGTTTCAATCCACTGGTACGCACATAAATTACTTATGGAACAACAGCTGCTGAAGACAATTTTGAAAATGAGTGCACATTCGACTTCTGCTTCCACATTATTTCAGGAGAGTACCTAGGTACTTGTCTATTGATTAGATATTATTTACTGAAAGGGCTTCTATATCAGTAGATCATTCGAATGTCTTGAATAATATCTTAAGATATGATTTTTTTTACCATCCCAATTTTCGTTCAACAAACTTTGGTAACAGCAAGGTGGATTGAAGGGGAAATGGCCGATCCATTCAATCGCAGCTCGTGCTAACTGAAATTATCAGCTACTTTTTGTTCACGTAAAAAATTCTCCTATTTTCTAACAAATTTTGTGCTTATAATCAGGTTTAAAAGTGTGATAATATAAAAACCGGACATAGGGACTTGCCTGTAGTGTATGCATAACTTATCGATTTGTGAAGTGAAATTGAAGTAGATATTCTACAGTTTTCATAGTCACGTCTCAAAATGAGCTCACTTTTGTCAGAAAACTATACCAATACGGATTGAGAGAAATTGATTCGGAAAGATAGGACGTAATAATAAGACGGCAAGAAGCATGGAAAATGGTTTATCGCTGAGCCTAACCCGAATGGCAGATGAATGTTAACACTATAACAACGGAGTTTCACATTCACTGTCTAATCTACGAAATTGCGAGGAGAACCAATGTTAAAATTGCGATATAATAAAAATTCACTTTCATTCACCTCAACATTTTTTCTTTTCTCCCCCTCATTTCTCTAATTCGTAATTCGGTGGTAGGCTGATTGGATTGCGGGGTGTTGCTCTGGGACCTATTAGCAAATATATATTAGTAAGATGTTTTTCCCCTCAACGTTGTAGAAGGGCAAACTTAATGGGGGTGAACGCTCATTACTTGATGGAGAGGAATTAAGAGAAGGGATGGACTTATATCCCAAGAGTACCGTCGGCTCTTGTTATTAAATACTAACTTTTTTATGATTTAAAAGGTGTGAAAATTCGACAATAAAGGGAATTTTTTCAATGCATGCTTTTCGTTAATAATTCTTTAGGTGTAGAGTTATCCATTACTTTAATGTATGACTAAAAAATTTGTTCAACGTTTATTATTATTATTTATTTTAGCAAAAAGTTGTGATTTTGATTCAGAAATTATTTCGACAGTACTCTTAGGGTTCGGAATTATTGTAAAAGTGAGCGAAAATAGTTATTACACTTGAAGTTTTTACAATAGCATTGCCGTACCTACTAAATTTACTGATATATACGTTGTGGCGAAAAAGATTCCATATAGTCATGCCGGATAAACAGGAGAATAATGTCAGATCATTGTATATAATTGAGACGACAACTTCGGCTCAATACTACCGGAGGAGTAAGTACATAGCATTAGCAAACTGAATTAAACTTTTCGCAATTAGAGTTAAACCTCTCACAATTACAATTAAACCTTCCGCACCTTCTGCGAGTTGTGTTCCTAATAATAGGAGGTGAGTCACTATCACTACAAATTCGACCATCCCTCCAGGGAGATATTGCGGGGGATCCCCGAAAAAAAAACTGTTTAAAATGGTGGTTAGTGCCCCATCAAATCGTATTAAAGCTTCTCTGACCGAACTATTAGAATCGCTGTCGCTCATCACCACAGCAACTTTCCTCGCAAGAAAAAAAAGGAAAAAAAAAAAACTACGAACACTGGTTTGACTATAATTGACGGTTAGAGAAGGGTGACGCTACTCGTAGAAGGCCAAGGAAAGTTTGGAAGCCCACGGGGAAGTTCCAAGGTGTTGTCTTGGGGACTCGACTCCATGTCCTCTGATCATGTATAGTGCAGAGAAAAGGGTTAATTCTAATTCCGAAAGGTTTAATTCCAATTGTGAATTGCTAAAAGTTTAATTCAGTTTGCTAATGCTATAAATATGATTGCCACATATAGTGTTGTAGTGCACCCGCTGCTTACTCTCCGAAACATACAACATGTCAAAAACCTCTGCCTGTAGTGAGTGGAACTGGGTGCCTCGAGAGGCAAACAACGTAGAAAGGGGACTACTCACTAATATGATGCTGGGGTATCCAAAGCTATAAAATAAATTCTGTACAACCAATCATTATGAACGGAGGACCAATACTTCAAGCCCAATCAGTGCGCTACTTGGGTTTCCATCTTCATCAAAGTTTAACGTACAGCCACCACATAGGATAACTTGCAAGAAGGCTATGATCTCGCATAACTCTATTAATATCACTTGTAAGAAGGCTGTGATCTCGCATAACTGTATTAAAATCACTTCTGATGAATACTTCATCCCTTACAATGAACTACAAACGACTGCTATACCTCACTATAATATGCCCAATATGGCAGTACACCTGCTCCGTCTGGGACTCGGCGAGCAAGTCACAAATTAAACGTGTTCAATTGCAAAACGGAGCACTCCGTATCACAACAAATGCCCCTTACGTGCCATACGTACGAAACACAATTATCCACAAATACCTTGACGTACCAGTAGTGGAGGACGTTATAAAAGCAGCAACGTCAAACGAGCACTCATTAATATCCACCCACGGATCGCCAGCATTTGAACCACTCCTGTCAGCTTGGGAACAGCAACCAATAAAAACGGAGTAAGATAGAATAGAATATCCACGGAAGTGAAGAGTTACACTGCTTTATAGACAACGTGGAAATATAGACAACGTTCTATCTTATTCCGTTTTTATTTGTAATGGGTTTCCACAGCTTCGTCGCGAGTGACTTAGTCCGAACCGGGACAACTAAGTAGACGACTAAGAAGAACAAGAGCGATGGACATATTAAACTAAGTTCAACCACCTTATATTCTAGGATAAGAGGGATCATCACTGGATGACCAATCTCACACATGTTCCATATTCATGCATTTACCGTACATATATTTATGTATTCACCATCAGCATAACTGCAAAGTAAGAAATGTATTACTAAAAGTTTATCAAAATATTTTTAAAAAACGAATTCTTCCATCAAGTTGCATATAGAATACAAAAGTATAGCTACCCTTCTTACTATTAATTAGTGGTTCGGCTCAAATATGTCTTTGCATTATATTCCCCAATCGAGATCTAGATCTGGCAAAACATTAAAATAATGAACTGTTTATCTAGGAACATTTTTGCTTCCGCGTCTGTCTTAATTATCTAGTGGAAGTATCTAGTCTTCACATTTGGAAGATCTTTACCAAAATTAACATTTATACTTGTATTTAACGTTATAGGCCATTCTGAACAACTTTCGTTTCTTGTCTGTCTGTGTATCTATGTGTGAGTGGGTCTATCTTGTGTCTACTGATACATTTGTCAGGAACGTGCGGGTTTCCTTTCCTTTCCTTTTGAAATTCATCCTTGAAAAACACTTAACCCATTCAGAAACGATGACTTCACATGAAGTCATGGTGCGTTGTGACAAAAATCGTCGGTCTGGTGGATTCTCCGACTGGATTTGAACGGTCTTGAATTGGTTACCTCTGTTGGTGCCCAAACTTAACATCCATCCAGCATCGATTTCTCGCTCGCATTTGGAGGGTAATCGGGTGAGAACAGCATTTTAGTCTCATATAAGTTCCTATAATTATTGTACCCCGCTATATAGTAAACGCCACAGACCAGCAATGCATGTCGGCCAACCCATTTGATTTCGGTGATGTGTGCGTGTGCGTTCAAGATTCACAATTTTTCAAGATTGCTTACGACGTTTTAATGATTTACCGATGTAAAAGAACTATGTGCCACATCCAACTTGGAGAGGTTTTTGAAAATTTATTTTTTCTATTTCTTCTTTTATCCGTATATCTCATTGACAAGTTGAAGTGCTAAACGCGGTCTTGATTATTTATTAATGTTTCTTTCATTGAAGAAATACGGGATTTACGTACCTGAAAGTTCTATAACAGAGAAATTGTATAAAAGTGCTTGTGTGTTTTCAAGGCTCGAATCGATAGTAGAAAACGAATTGCATTAAATCTATCTGAAAAACAAGCAAATACAGCAACTTTGTATGAGCGGATTCGAATCCAGTAACGTTTATTGCGAGTTGTTTCTCTTTCATTGGTAACAGAACAATTCGATCGGCCACCCATCCGTTTAGAGTGGCGCAGAAACTTATATTATAGTCGTTAGAAAACGAAGTATAGACGTTACGGGAGCCGGTTAATGACTCCATTAATTCACCTGGTTTATGACTAATCCATTAGATAGCCGGAGTGATGGCAGAGGGAAGCAGCTCTCTTCGCAACGAAGACAGCAATAACGCTTCCACAGACGGGAGTTAAGACATAACGTTCTTGTCAGGGCGACCACCTACGTTTAGTGACAAACGCAGCGCGATAACAGTAGAAGAGGTTATTTTCCTTCCCAACATCCACAGAAAGTGGGCAATCACGTGAAAGCACCCATTTCCTGGGAAGGAATGAGTTGAACACTCCGAACGATTAGTCTCAGGAATGCCGACGAAAATGGGCAAAATATAAGTCACTGTCGCCGAAATGTTCTGTGTAATATCAGTGGGCACGAAGCCATATCTTTGTACGAACAACATTTATTACTGCTATTCTAAAACTGAAACCAAGTTAGATTGGACGATGAAGCAGATATCTGTAATTTGAGAGTTTTAGTTGGTACTTGATGAGGGGATTTTCCTGACAGGAATGACGTATAAACAGCCAGGTGTTACCTTTTGGTTTATTATTCAATAATAAACCATTGTAATCGCTCGTGAAGAAAAAAAAGTCTAACCTCCCTGAAAATAACGGTTTACGTTTCAAAGGGTGTAGAATCCGAATCTGCGAAAAAAATTTCCTTCCGTCCGCCTTACGCCGTACGCACGATTTCTCCCAAACGGCTGAAGCAAAAAAGCTGAAATTTTCAGGAAAAATCCATGTTGGTCCGGCGACGCCCCAATTCTTGAGCCAGCTCTCTCACTTAATTTAAAGTGCCCTTTAGGGGTTGTCAAAGTTTTGTAAAATCCCTAAAAACTTCAAAACAAGTCGAATCGGCCTAAATATTTTCCTATCTGAAGAACACTCCACGAGGAATCGAATGAGCCCCTCCTCAGGTCCGTAGGTCAAACCATTCCCGATCTTTGTTACGATAATCCAATGGCTGGAATCACATTATTCTAGCTGTCACTGGTAAAGTCCACTGATGCATGGATTTCCAAAATTTCGACTGTCAAATCCGAGGGTCGCGAATACCAAAAATCCTTCAATCTGTCTCAACATTTGAATTTCGCTATAAAAATCTGGTAGGTGAATGTATGTGATGTATTACACTCTTTCATCAAACCTTTCAGCTTCTTACGGGTGGGACCTTATGGGGTGTACGTTTATTTAGATGGCCCATATTCTCGCTTTCATCGGATCCGTGGACATCCATTATGTTGCACCTTTCTGGCAGCATCTCACAAACCTTTTTCGGCGAATATCCCCTTACATCCGATGGAATTCGCCGTTTCAGTCTCATAACATTACTCCTGCTCTCCTTTGTACACGTTGACACTGCGGAAATGGCAAAAGGAGCTCAGAACATTTGAACACTCCGCCTTGAAACGACCTTTCCTTTTGCATACCGAAAAAAAGCCTTTAGGAAAACGGCGTTCCCTTTTAATATTGCCCTTACATCCCACATTAAAAACCGAGAGGCTCGCAATAAATTTCAATGAAGCACTTTCGAAAAAAAAGAGGAAGAAAAAAAATAAAAACGTAGCTCTGCGCTGGCACTCAAAGCCTCCGCATGTTGTTATTAGACGGCGAAGAAGGTAAATTCTCCAAGGCGAGTCACAATAGAAAGAGTTGTAAAAGGGGAAAGGGAGAGTTCCCGGGTTCGAATCTGACAATAGTACTAATGGAATCGTTCAATAAATATCGCAGGGGTTGAAACATCAAGGGTGGTTTTATGGGTGGCGTCCAACGCACCCCTCCTTCCGACAGATCAATGCGCGTCACTCGCGTTCAGTCAGTCAAATCTGATTATGAGTGGAAACATAAGTTCGACACGAGCCTGCCCAATGTTCCTTGGGTCCTATTGTAGGATCCCAGCACCTACAATAAACAGCGGCGGTTTTGGAGGATCAGAGAAGATTTTTATTGACGGTTTTCGACTTCTGGTACGGTTTATTAAGTCAAATAAGAGTTTACGAACGGTGACCAATAAAAAGTGATTGGCGGATGATCGTCATAAAACCGTACGGAGCGGAATGGACGTCCGTCAGGTTTCCGAGTGTCAACGAGGCTATACAAATAAATCAACGGGCATAGAAGTATCTTGCTGACATCTGTCGAAATTCCCAGGATTAGTTTAACCCCTTTTCACACGAGCGTTTTCTCAAGTTTTTCTATTTAGAAATGTTATTGCTTGTGATTAATGTAACATGTTTATCGGCTTTAACTGGCAACATCGATGAAAACCGTAGGCTTTTTTTTTTACCTAGTATTCATCCGTCATGCCATATCTTCAGAGGAATATCTTCGGTTTGGAAGAATAATCGTCTCTTCTTTCCCAGATATAACTGAGAAAACCACTGCACTAGCTAGGGAAACACACAGATATAATATTCACAAGAGATAATAAGATCAAACTTCACGTTCAAATTATGAGTTCTGAGTAACTTGTTTACATTCACACACAAGCACCCGCTTCCCCGTCCATGACTAGGGAAACCTTTGGTTCCGAAAATAGCGATCTACTTTAACCATGGTGAGAGATTGTTGGTGAGACAGGCCCTCAAATACAGAGGAGAAATGGTCATCAACAGTTTCATGGGTGATTCTCATTCTACAGGACAATCGAGGTTTTGATTCAGACCAAAAAATTTTGTTCTCCTAAATTTATGATTTTTTTAATACACAATCTGAATGTTACTCTAATGGTATAGTGATGTAAAAGCACGCATGATTTTCGTTTGTTTCCTCAAAATTTGGGTTTAAAAATTTTATTGGACACGAGAATGAAATGTATCTATGGCAATATGTTTTGTGAACCAAATGACAATAGAACTATGTAAACCATGTGCAGGTAAGGTTGAATGAGACATATATTTAGACCAAAAACATTCTAATTCCTAGTTGAAGCAAGATGATTCATTCAGTTAGTTACTACCATCCAATATTATAAGTATCAAAATGATCACGGTTCACAAAAGGGTAGGTGGGCGGGCATCTGATTTCAGTTTTTCCTTATTTTGTGCTACAACAAGTATGACATTTTATTATTGGTACAGGTTGTATTCATTTAGTATCAAATGCCAAACTTGAAAAAAAATTATTTCAAACAGCCATGAAGCCTTTTGTGGTAGCTACAACAATGAAGTTTAAAATCGTCACGACAATGAGACGAACGTTGAAATCAACATCAACTTTCTGCAATTAGGAGACTAATGAACACATATAAAAATTGAACCTTGGTTTAAATAGAGATTTAGATGAATGCTAAACAACTCAATAAGATTGATTAAGAGTGATTCTCGAACCCATAACAATGAGAAGTGTGAAACGTACATACCAGTTTTAGAAGCGGCTTACTAATTTTTGAGCCCCAGCAGTGTAGAAATGGCGGAAGATGGTGTTCCCTCAAAGGGCAGGGTTACACGCTGAAAAAAACTCTGAATTGCCAAAAAATCCCCTCATTCGAGAGAGCTACGATGATTTCCTTCAAACCCATGACAAAGAGACAGAAGGTTTGGGACAAACTTTGAGCACTTGACTCGTACAGACTATCTAAAAGTTGGTCCCTCTTGTAAGCGCACTAACATCCAGTAACTAATTCTTAAAAAATACTAGTTAAAATATTTCCGGTAAAACGTACTTCGAATGGATAAAATGTCGGATTAAGTTCAAGTTCTGACTCACGTACAGACCATGACAATGAGATTAGCATTGGCATGTAAAAGGAAGAGTAGCCGAACTTTATGACAGCCATGAGTGGGCCTAGTTAACAAATAAAATCTACAGAAATAATTTTTGGATTTTTTTTTAATCAATGAAGGACAGCGATTGTCCAGTAAAATATGAATCACCCTCATACATCCGGAAAGGTGAATCGTGTTAAATGCCTGTGAGGCAGTAAAATATATATACCTATACATTTACCCGAGGAAAGTAAGGATTTTTTTAAAACCCTTACAAAATGACAATTTTCCAAAACGATTTCACTGAAAGGATCAGAAGACGCAGTTGTTTTTCTTTATCACTCAACAGTTTATAACGACACTCGAAACCGTAATTCCGTTTATACGCCAGCGGGCCGTCGTTATAAGGTTACGATTTCGTCCTTCCCTCCGAACTTCACCAAAAAGCCTACGTGCGTTACGAAAAGCGACTGTAACGCATGTTGCAAATGGAAGTTTGATATAAAACCCGGAGCAATGTGCTGAACATTAAAAGCAATAAAGATCCTCAGACCTTTACATTTCAATTTTATAACATCTACCTAGTACCTACTCTTAATGGTTATGGCCATAATGGGAGACTTTACGAGTGACTTGAGAGATCTTAATGTATTATAAATTATAATTAATAACTCACAAGTTCATTAGATGTTGGTAGAGTTGTTTATTGTTGTTATTCGCTGAGAGGTTACAGTGTTCGTTTGAGCTGTAATTCGGAAAACCTTTGCCAAGAATAACTTCCAATCGATAACGTGAATGTAGGTACGGATCATTGAACTGCTTGTTACAATGGCTGATGGGGCGAAAATGATCGAAAGCTTCTACAATTACAATGAGATCGATTTGAAATTGATATGTATGATAAACGAAATGGCGTCGTCCAACTACGTACCTCCAATTTGAGCTCGTTCGGAAAATTGAAAAGTGGGTTGATTCATGC
This sequence comes from Creontiades dilutus, assembly GCA_031894815.1. Taxonomy (NCBI): domain Eukaryota; kingdom Metazoa; phylum Arthropoda; class Insecta; order Hemiptera; family Miridae; genus Creontiades; species Creontiades dilutus. The sequence continues at coordinate 65,866 of JAVIWC010002130.1, forward strand.
GCAGATTCTCGCCTGTTCCCTAAACACATCATCACTGTAGAAATGTAAACTGAAGAAATTATTTTTTTTACAATCATTCTACACGTGCATGCACACTACAAATGATATTATGTTGAAATTGATATAAGATACTACTGATAAGATGCTCCAACCACCCTAGAAAACCTGAAAAAATGTTGCTTGGTGGATTGGTAGTTAGTAACATGCGCGGTATCAATGCTTGTCTTCGATTTGAGAACACAAGGACAGACCCCACACACATACGTATCTACAGACAAGAACGAAACGGAAGTTGTACAGAACACTATAAAATAAAAAATGCAAGAGGATATTTTGATTTTGAAAAAACAATTTTTTTTCATCTGTTGAGTGTGAAAACAAAGCTCCTCTTCTTATAGGTAGGCTCGTATGCTGAGTGTGCTGGTCAATTTAGGATCCATGCCTATCTGAATATATGTTTACCAATACTTGTGAACACCCAATACTTGTTTATTACTGTACCAATTACTTGTATCGCACAAATTCGTACCAAGTTGGAGCCTACATTTAGCCTAGTATGAGTTTCCCAGAAAATTCACTATCTGTCTTCTGTGATGAGTTAAAGTAAGTGGAGAGCTGTTTGATTTTCAGTCTCCAATGCCTTACGATTTGTTTAAGTAAACGTTGCTCACACACAAGCTTAAAATGGTTCTTTACCGTCGAAACTGCCAGTTTATTAGACTATTATGGGACTATTATTAGACTATTATGTTAATTAGACTATTTAAAGAATATATAAATAAAAAATGCCAACCCGGCTAACATATCTCATCCCCGCAATTTAGCGAGGGTTTTAGAAATGGGAGATGGATTTATATCGTAGATAGATTAACACATCCAAACAGGAACTGTAGTTTTTAAATTGAAATCTCTATCTTGGTTTTCTGTGAATGTTAAGGACACAGTGGAATTTTTTTCATTATTTCTAGAAAATAAGCAATGTTCTCCATTACCTTCCGTTTTCTTCTATGTGAATGGGTTGCTGTACCAGAATTTCGCAGATTTTTATTTCTAACTATTACCCATTTCATATGCTAATGAAGGCATGCGCTGCACGAATAATAGTTGAGTACCAACCACAAGACACTGATTTGCAACCTTAATGAGGCTACGTGTAATTTCGCCATTGATGGGAAGGGGCCCCCATCATTGATTACCTCTGGATTAGATCACGAAATCTGATTGTCTTAGGGGTAAATCAGTGTTCCCATTTAGAGCTCCAAACGGACCAACAAGAGCAAAACACCGTTTGGGGAACAAGGTGATGTATAGTCGATAGATAATAGTTAGGTTCGGTTGTAACCGGGGGATTAGTGGTCTGTTCAGGGAGGATGGGGTTGAGAGACCTTCCCACTATCTAGTGACACCTGCTTACTAGCGGAGATTAATCACAAAACTAATTAACACAGAGCTTAGCCCGCCTGTCACTATGGAGGGTTTATCAGCGTATATATAACCAACTGGGACCTCTTCTATTTTGGATCGATGAAATATTTAACAATGTGCGGTCTAGTCGCAGGACAGTTAACGAGGATTGTGAACCATTTGTTGTTCGGAAACCATAAGTCTCAGCCAAGACTTATGAACGGGGAGGAAAATATTAAATGTTTTTATTTTTGGTTATTGTTTATGAACCGTTGGGATAAAGATAGGAAGATGAATGGTTGTCACAATTCAAAAGTGTTAGGTTCATTCATATTCACGTAATGAACGTTAATTTGACGATGAACGTTAATTACGTCAGTAATGAACGTAAACCTTGAACGAACCAATTGTAAGTTTGCTCTAATAACTTAACTGTAATTGTAACTCAGACGAATAGAATCGTATGAATAACGAAAGACAATTTTTGAAAAGAAAATAGACCGGTAGTGTGTAAATATATGGATACATGTAATATGATCCAATGCTCTAATACACATTCAAAATGTCGAAACTCCTAAATCATTCTACATTTTTTATGGAGTTATCAGCAGCAAGTTCTGCTCCTTGGTGGTTAACATTTAAGAAACTAATCAGCCTTTTTTATATCAATAAAATCAGATGAAAAATAGTGAAGAAATGACGATTTATCACTATTACCACCTCCATTTACCCCCTTTCATATTAAATTTTCCCCCGTCCAGATGATTGATGATCTGGAATATTTTTAAATGCTAAAAAAATCATATTTGAAAAAAAAAAAAAACAAAAAAAAAAAACAAAGAAGAATCGGTCGAGAATTCTCGTTTGAGCAGCAGTTGAAAGGTTTGGCTGTTTTCCCCTAAACCCCACAGCGAAAATAAAAATTCCAATTTTTGTTGCACAACTAGACTGAAATTTGGATTCAACAAAGTAAAAATCATGAAAATCGTTTGAGAGTAACAGCCTGAGAAGTGTCGTCAAAATGTGTGTCCAAAAAAAAAAAAAAAACACTTTTTTTCTGCATTATCCCCTCCAACTCTTCTCTTCCATAGTGGAATTCGAAATTTCCGGAGTTTTCCGCCTAACTATAGTAAAATTATAAGTGTACCAAACAAATTTAGAAATTAGAAACAAATTTAGAAACAAATATAGAATCTAATTGTACCAAACAAAAATCATGAAAATCTGCTAAGATTTGCAGGCTGGTCAACCTCGACAAAATTTTTGACATGCACGCACACATACGCCTAATTTTTTCACAGATTAATTCTTAAAGTGGTCTAAAACTTATCTACGCAGCGATTTTTTTTTCTCGTTTTTGTTCTGTCCCAAACCACCCTGGATCGATTCTAATAGGGGTCCCTCTACTAATGAAGGCTTGCCTCCGAGAGACGTCCTAATAGTACAAGCCCTCCAAATGATACAATGACTTCAAGGATTGTTTTTCACTTGATGCATGAGTTAAAAGAACTGCCTTGTGATGTCTTACTAGCCTACTGCCACACTAGTTGTACAATTATATTCGGCACATTTAAGATATCTCATTCAGTAAGTAACATTAATATATAGTCATTGTACTTTTTGAACCAACTCACTTGATTCATTGTTGACAAAAATTCTCATTCTTAGTGGTCAACATTCATAAAACGCATTATAATTTACATAACTAAATAAATGGTTATTTGAGAAGGCGCATTAGGACGCTGTTACAAAGACTAGACCGCAACACTCACGTGTTATGCGGGTCCAGTATGCAAAGGCGTATGGTGCTCTACGCCAGATCCGTACTAGTACCTCAAACATTTTTTCCGTCAAAATTCAAACTAGATTTCAACAGCCTTTTTGGTTCTTCAGACAATGTGAAATAAGACAATTAATAAAACGAATAGCGTCAAATATTGTTCTTCTCCATTCATCTTTCGAATAAAACCGTTAACTTTTTTTCAAAACATAAATGCAGTTCGAACTAATCTCAACTACTTCTAATTAGACATCAAGCAGCTGAAATCATTTACTTCGCATGCCCAAGTATTTGCGGTTGCTCAATTAGTTAGTTTGACAGACAGTAGAGGATTTCTAATCGATAGTATACTAATGTTCTTGTTTGTGCGAATACATCATACATTGTCAACAAAATCCAATAACCTAAAGGCTTTTTTTCTCGATTTTGTTTTTTTTGTGAACTGTATGTTGATAGTTGAGTATTTAGAATTAGATAAAAATACCTAAATATGCAGACTCTGAATGATTTGTCTTCGTTAGTTCACTTCATGGACCATAAATGACAAAAAACCTTGAGCCCTTACAGTGTTATTGCACCATTTATTTCGAAAATGTAATTGTAATAATATCTGATTGTTATCATCAGATCTAATCTTTTGTATAACTTATGTTACATTAGATTTGGGGTTTCGCGCATGAATAATATTTTGTTGCAACGAAAGTGTGGCGTGGAGAATTTTTCAAGTAGTACTTACCACTTACCTTACCACACCAAAAAAAAAAGGAACTATAATTGTTAAGAATGTAGTTCCACATTTTGGGCAATTTTCAGTGTCTAAGAAACGCAATAGATCGAAGCTGTTGGGTATAAACCGTTTCTGCGACGTATTCCGATTACGACCTCTAAAAGTGTCACCACACTCTCAAATCTAGCTGTTTCTTATCTCAGATATCAGGTTTGGATTTTTCCGCTGCTGTTCTTCAGATTTTTAATTTGATATGCTAAGTGAGGCTTAAATATAATTGTAAAGTGGAACCTCACACCAAACTGAAGAAAAAAGAAAAATCTCAGTTCCGATTAAAATTTAAATCTGGGGCCAAAATTTATCCATGAGAACATGGTTGGGTTACCAAATGTAAATGAATAAAAAACATAGAGCGCAATTTTTTAAGACGTAGATAGACTGGCAGTGGACATTTGCTTTGCAGTAGATTGATTGCACGATAAAACCAGAGCTCAGTACCGAAAGGGTGGAGAACGAATTTGGTTTAGCGGGAATGCAAGGTTTTATAACTCTAAGAAATTATGAAGAATGATCAATAAGTTTTTTAAAAAATTGGTAATCTGATTGAAAAATTTGTTTTTATGAAAGAACATTCCAAAAAAATATCTATTTAGATTAGATAGGATAGTGAATCACTTTGACTCATTCAGTAACCGTATTTTTTTCAATAACTAATTACTTATGTCTTTGGGTTTTTTCAATCTCACCCATGAAATATATAATTAATTGATTGATAGAGCCATCAACTTGGGATGATCAGCCTGTTGGCTCATACAAAATTTAATTTCGTTCCGATCAAACGGCCCGTCATTATACCGTGATTATGAAAATTGTCTCCGCCAACTCATTCCTCTTCATTACTATTTCACGGAAAAAACTCCCTGACGCTAATTGCATTAACGCGTAGCGGCTTTATTATATTTTCATGTCATATTTTTTCACTCCGGCGCGGCCATTTTTAAAAAAGGGGTAAATGACACTTTTTTTTCTAAAAGCATCCGCGGGCGGTCGTGATTATGCTTGATGAAAAAAGTTGCACAATGCACCTTTCATGATTTATTCAGGAGAAATGACCCATATAAGTTGTTTGGGGGTTACATTGTGTTGCACTTCATCAGAAATTTAATGTCGGGGTGAACAAAAGACCTGTCCTCCCTCTGCGGCGAATATTAATATTTGATGGTGAAAACGGGCGTCGCTCTCGCGGCCGGTTCGGGCGAAATTTCATGCGAGGTGATTATCTCCATTTTCCATCAATATACCAACAGCCTTTCGAAGAGTACCTACATCCATGCGAATTAAAAGGTGTTTGAAGTACGATCTAAGGTGAATTCTTTATGGTTCGTCCGTTTGGAATCTGTTCGATAAAGTTGAATTCAATAGTGCAATGAGCGTACAAGAGGGATATCAGTGAGTACATTTCGACGAGTTACTTTTCAATTTCATGACATTGAAGATCAACCAGTCATACAATACGTGAACAATTTTTTGGTAGGAATATTGCAAATATTCCTTATCGCCTGATTTTTAGTTTACATCAATACTCACGATCAATTCATCAACAACGGTACCATATATAGAAACCAAAACAGATACCGCAGCAAGCAACACTTCACCCTGGAGAAAGCTAAATCATAAAATGTGGTGTGAAACTGCTCCTTCAAAATATCTAGCCATACATACAAAACCAGTTACACCATTGTGACCCAGAGATATAAAGCCATCGTGAATACTGAAAACGTAGGGATTAGCGTACTTGTAATTTAGTTATTTCAGACTCAATTGGAAAGTGCCATACAGCGATGAGATGATGGATACCATTGAATCGTTTGGATATTAAATGTTTCATTTAAAACCTATATAGTATCATCTGATGGAAATTTTATTTTTTATTCCACCTTTCTTCTTGTAAAAACGAATAAGGTACACTTATTCTATTAACTTAACAAATAAGTACATATCTATATATTATATTACATGTACAATTACACGACGGTAGCCAAATCAATGAACTCTTTATAGCTCGAATCAATATCTCCCAAACTCTTTTTTCACACAATAGAAATTTTGAAACATTTCATAATACCAAGGTAAGTGTGAAACTCCCTACTACTCACACATACTACACTTCTAACTAATTACACCTAAGCACATAAACCTATATTACTTTCCATGTAAAATTACGCGATGGTAGCCAAATCAATGAACTCTACATAGTTTGATTCATTATCTCCTAAAACCTATTTTTCACAGGATAGAAATTTTGAAACATTTCACAATACCAAGGTAAGTAGGAAACTATTCAAGTTTTAAAAAACATTTCTATAGTTTGTATTGTAATATTGTTGAGTCAAAAATGAGACAGCTAAGAGTAAAGAAACCGCCAAACATTGATTGATTTTATTCAACACTAAATGTAGATAATTTTGATATTAAAAATATCATTTCAAGCAATAAAACGTTTATAAGGTGATCTCCCTTTAAAAACATCATAGATTAAAGTATGACAAATTGATACACTATTCCTTAACTGTTTAAAGTTTTTGGTGTTCTTTGTAAATGTGTGCTATTCTACTATTTGATTTTGGCTTATTACAGAACGTAGGTTCTACAGTTGTTAGTATGTGCATCCATGTGTATAAGGGACATAGGATACGAAATAAGAAGTGAACTGGAAAAGCTGGTATTTATCATCTGCTTACAATTTTATTTGTATTCAACAACCTCTCACCTCCATCAGATCCCCGTTGGAGCCAAGCAGTCTGCGACCCCATACTTCTGTTTCTATTGTCCTACAAACGGCAGGTTTTCAAAAACCAGGATCGTCTTGGGTTGTGATGAAAAATGGTAGATAATGAAAAAAAAAAAAAAAAAAAAAAAATCGTAGCCACCTGTCACCTTCGACGTGATTAGTAGGTAGGTACCTGTCCGATCAGTGGTTAGAGCTACTGGAAAAAACCTTTCTTTTGTGACCGACAAGCAAATAGAAGTAGCGTATTTCTGGGGTTGCTGTGGTCTTTAGTTGACCATATGTTGGATAATTCACTGCTTCTAGAGAGTTCATACAAACGTCTTCGTAGAAACCTCTGGAAAGAGATGAAGATTGTGTTGGAAAGGGGGTGATGCGAGAGGGGGTGATAGAGAAAGAGAAAAGCGAAAAACGGCGTAGATATAATAATACGTGTTGTACAAAAGACCGAAGTGTGGAGGTTCCAAGAGGTTGGGGATTGTAAAAGACACGCTAAGGCTTCTGAGGTCTCACAAAAAATGCTCAGGATCATGGGGGAAGGCCGATCGGAGGATCTTGTTGGGAGAGAAAAAACGGTGAGGGGGCCCCAGACAGCTCGACGCCTCGGCTCAGGTGTGCCCTCCACGGTGCACGCCTCTTAGGTAAGGAGGTGAACAACCTTTGCCTTTGGGAGATGGAAAGAGCATCTCAGGGGTCCACAGGTGGTGAAGGGACCTAGTTTGTCGAACGTTTACCTGTTGGTGCGCGAAGAGACGCACGGATTGATTCAACGGTGATGGAACATTATCGGCGACTACAGTTCGGAACAGAACATACATGGTACATTCAGTCAGAAGGGTGGTGAAGGAGTTCATAATTCACAGCTACATGTATACGTCTGTGACTTACTTAATCACATTGTTTTGGATGCCTGAGCTATATACCCTAGACATAATACTTCAGAAATATCTACTAAAGTACTTAATACCTTCATGGAGCTGAGGCCTGAAAAAAAAAACAACCAGCTAACTGTCATTAATGTACCTGAAGGAGTAGATACCTATATCAGATTACCTAGACATTTTATAACACCAACATGTAGGGTAACCTCTTGTACCCAGGGCCACTTTTTCTTCAAATCGTAATTGTAGTATCAAAATACCCTTATTTCGTGCTAGTTTAAAAAAAATCGTTGAAGCGACTCTTTAGTAACAATTCCCATTTGCTTAATTATTTATCAAGTCACCATTTTTTGTGCAACAGCATGTTTTTGAAGAAATGGGAAAGTGGCGGAGTTCGAGAACACCTGACAAAAAAGACAGCTCTCACGGGTGTATCACTTTTACCATGCACACTTGATATGGAATGTTTACATGTGTGTGGAAAAGGCTATGCAGCATGATAGATAAATGACTGTTATGATTTTTTCTTCTGCTTCAACTTTTGATTGGCTCTAGGTACACCAGGCTCTGGGTACACCTGGTTACCCTGCCTGCGTTTGCGACATACTTATCCATATTATTTTGCGTTACTCAGACACACCTACTTTTGATTACATTTTACGTGCCATTGTTGTATGGGAAAGAACTAGGTACATATTGTCGACTGAAAACTTGAGAGATACGTACCTAACTCCAAAAACAAACTTGTGTTTCAGACAAATTTCAAACACATACCTATAATCACACAAAGTAGTTAGGACTTACAAGAGGTGTAGTATTTTATCACATCAAGTCAAATAAAACCTAAAAACCACAAAAATAATCCATTACTTAAATGTGTCGTGTAGATACTCCATCCCCAACGTATTGGTAAATAATTATATTATTATAAGTTTTCAGATTTGTGCTAAAGGGAAGAGCAGGAGCAAAGACCGACAAAGAGTTGGTGGAAGAAGATGATTTGGTTTTGACGTTAGATGGAGATAAGATCACTGGAAGGGAAAGGAATGACGGAAGTATTTTTCTCAGGAGAACTCAGCGGAAGCAGAACTTCTGAAATCAAGCAAAACCACAATGGAAATGTCGTCCAGGTCACATCCGGACCAATTGGACCTGGTTGAGAGACGACAGACCAGATTGATTGCCAAATACTTTTTCTGTGATTCACCGTAACGGTGACATTGTTCTATGTCGAATGTTTAGACAATTAGCAATGGAATGACAGGGACTGACGCAAATAGTTTTGCTAGGAATGTATAGAGTTATTTTGGAGTTATTGGAGGTACTCATTTTTTGTAGTTTAACTATTGTCAAATTCATACATATTTTGTAATAAAGAAGAAAGTGATCAAATATTTTATTTTTGAATTCATTATCATATGAATTTTTCTGAGAAATTCTCGATCATTGAGCAAAAAGGAGCTGTATTATTTTGAATAGAGCAGTAATATGTTGTTCCATGTCTTCTATTCTGATTTTGATTTTTCCCTTTACGAGCATTATTAAAAAATCGGTTGAAAGGACGAATTCCAGTGGGAGTCATTTTGACTCCTATGAATAGTAATGAGGGGTTTTGATTCATCGATAGTATTCTAGGGTTAAGATATGCCGGAGGTATACGGGTAGCTTGAATATGTCGTGGGGCTGACGAATCATCAAAACTTCAGTCATTAAGAAAATGCATTCAGTCCACAGCTTTGCAACTGGCCGCACTTTTATGGACCCAGAGTCTGGACAGGCTCTGGTTTTACAAAACACCGCTTATAGAGAAGAAGAAGAGAAACTCTTCAGGTAAACGCCCTGTTACTCCAATATCAATAGGGCCTTCCTCATACCATCACGCCTTTTGCTTGTTTGGCTGCTTAGTGAAGCCTTTGTCACTCTTCAAATCAAATCCTTCAGAAGTTAGCCTAACTCCTCATTCAAACATGGATGCAGCTGGTACACTACGTTCTCCTCATCCATCTTTATATCACTTGTTTTTTTCTGGCTGGTTTTTCCTCAACTCTGCTCTCCCTGCAATTAATGGTTGTCAACATGTCTCCATCTACCTTTCTCTTCACAGTGTGTGGAAACGTGGATACGGATCTCCATTGATCTACTATATGATCCTAGTATTCCGAGTGGAGTGCGTTCATATTATCTTGGTTGTTTTTGAATGTCTATTCTCTTTATTTCATTGACTTCCTAATCAATTTGATAAAATTCTGAAAGTTGCTCCAATACACAGAATGCAGTACCCAGAATGTGTTACACATCAGTGTATCAGTAATTCTCCAAGATCGTAATTCTACTCAGCCGCACTTCATGAATAATTCAGTTTTCAATCAGTAACGATCCGCAGAAGAACATTAATTCCTACTTTAGTTACTTTCTCCAACCCCAAATTTGCTACGATTCTCTAATGTGTACGTATCAACTTAATAACGCTACAATCTAAAACAAACGAATATAAAGTTACAGTCTCAGTGATAAGTTAGGAGAAGTGTCACTGAAGGCAGTTAGTTACCGGTAAGAAGGTAAGTATTAATTTAGGAAACAAAATCATACCATCGTCTATGTCAACATAAAGACGTTTGTTTATTTAAATGTTTGAGCCCTAGAGCCACACGATATTGTTAGTTAATCGTCATCTCGCGAGCTGATCCTTGTATCGAGCACTCCTCATTCAACACCCACTTGCGTAAACATGCTTTGTTATTACAATTAATTAGCCCGCGGGTTCTCAGCGACTGAAGAGACATGATGATTCCATTAGGGGAACCGGTCGCCCCGTACATCCAAAAACCATCGTCAACGGTTCACTTCATTAAGACAACACTGGAGCCCTTACGCCTCCCGATCAGTCGTAATTGTTGAACCAACAGAGGAAGGCAGCTTCTGGGATCGTTTTTCATTGTTTATCCAAGGTGCCACTGGGTTCTGAGTCCCCTCCTTTCATACTAACACCAAAAACAGACTGTTTAGCTCTTATCGGCACCAAAAACAACCGAAAGTTAGACGTTGAAAGCAAGGTCCCACTTGGGGAGCAAGTAATCTGAGAGCAGGCGTTACTCATTACCGCTCAACTTCGGAAGAGTTTATCTTACTTTTACATAACAATTGACAATTACCCTTAAACATCTTGAACTTACCTCAAGATGTTTATCTTTCAAAGTTTCACAACTCAAATCCCAACAAACTGATTATATGAAAATGATGCAGAGGTAAATATATCTCGTTTGCCTAAAGTGAAATTAAAGTTATGTTTTCACAAAACAAAAGTGTTGAGCAGGATTTAGCCTTTTAGTTGATGATTTTCAGCTATTTCATCACCTCGGAGAATGTGTTACTATAAAACAATTAGAAAAGCACCCAATCCACATCATGTTCGGAAAAAAAAACGTAAAAGCTTCCCTCATCAATGGTGGATTCCATAATATTGTTGACTTTCTTTAGTGTACACAACTTTGATTATGAACTGTAGACGTTTACCCAACAATACTTTGTTTGAGTGTACACTTTATGGCACAACCACGTTGCAAACTTTTCCATACGTAGTGAAATGGTTCTTTTGTCTTTCAAATGGAAGACAACCGTCATTCACAGGGAAATTGATACTGTTAAATATTAGACGAGTATAACTTTTGTTTGTGGCAAGTTCAAAGACCGTAGTGTGAATCTTAGCCTTGCAGCTAGCCTGATCGTAGACGTTATATGGTTCTAAACATCCTGTTTTGAAATGTTTATGTCTCCGAGTGAACTTTACTCGTTGACATCAATTTGAGACGGACAAAAGGGAAGGAAAATAAAACCGGAGAAGGCGTTACCTGCCGATCTGGGCAGTAAATTACGAAGCTGCCTCGACGCGTCCATTGTCCTTGCCTGACAATCACCGCTCGGCCACATCTCCTGCCATCGCAGCCCCTTCGCCATCAACCTCATCCTCAAACGTCCTCAGAGAAGTGAAGTCTGGCCGGTAAAAACCTTTTGTCACGAGCCTATCTGCGGAGAGGACGTTATGGTTTGATTGGTTCGCCCTAGCTGATTGCTCTTCGTACAAGGACAATACCTTGGGGACATAACACTGCTGACGAAGGGCTTAACAGTACCTTTGCCAACCGCACCGAGCCTTTGGAGGAGATCCAATTTCAGCGGGCAAGAAAAAAGGAGGATCGGGTGAGAGAGGGTGTCTATAGTCGTTAATAGATCTGGCGTCGGAGACGCTTACGTATCTGCTTGTTACCTAGTGGTTCCGATGTTTGTGTCGTTATCATTCCATCACCATCATCATCCATTGAGCTAAATCATTTTTTTGTTTATTAAAATTACAAATATTTCAATGAATCTATTTTATCAGATTATTGCAGTTTATTTTAAAGAAAAATTGATCTCTATGGAACTCACTACAATGGCCAGCCAAATGGGTATTAAGAAAATCTTCCAAAAGTTGAGATTTCAACCTAAAAAGATATAGGTAGGTACATTTAACAATGAAAAATCAATAAATGAACAAAAATTTGTACAAAAAAAAATTAAATTCAACTACTGAAAGTGAATGAAGTCTGTCATGATATCCAAAACAAGATCATTAAATTTGAAGACTTGAACAGGGACGGTTTGGATTTGTCCTATTGTTTTCTGGAATGTTAAGGAAACACATAGGTTGAATTAAATGTGTTATGACATTTGTTCTATTTGGTCGTACCTGTTCATTGTCTTCTAATATTATCTTGCTGCAAAGTGTTTCGTGGATTCTAATTGCATACATGTCCAGAAGCATTTATTGATTCCGCACGCAATACAGTTAATTTAAAAAGGTCGAACGCAAAATAACCATTTAACTTAAAAAAATACCAGATTGTGGAATCATAATTCGCGCACTCATTAAATTTGAGTACTGTCGCATAAGTAGGTTGCAAGACATTTTAAACTTGGGTTGATATCTTACAATTTGGTCGTAAAGTTTACTAAGCGCAGAAATGTATAGTAAACCACAGTTAATGAGCAATATGGATAGCACCGTATTATCCTAAAAATCACAGTACGTTCAGATGGAAGTTACATGATTAGCAGAGATAGAAGTATGCGTTGACAGAACTTAGCAGACTGGGAACTGGAAGTTACAATCTATTGGTTTTTTTTATTTTCATAGAGCCCAATAGTTTTGCAGAATTTGTTTTTTCAGGGAATTTCATTTACTGTTTGTTGAAGGCTAGCAAAGGATGGCAGGGTAGCGTACGTAATTATAAATGATTAGTGTTGTTAGCCAGGGATTCATTGTTCCGAAGGTTCCACCAATACGTACGATCGGTTGTGACTTGGGGGAACGGCGAGAAAAATCAGGTTAAAAATTGGATGTTTTTAATATGATTACTTGAATCACAATACAACAACAAAATTTAAGAAAGAAGATTATAAAATGATCAAGTGAATGAACATTTAGATCTACAGATAAAAAGGTATGAGGTGAAAATGGACAAATCAGGATCTACAGATAAATAGGTATGAGGTGAAAATGGACGAATCAGGTACTTGAGAAATTGAGTTTTTTTGTATGATCCCAAAGGTCTTGATTAGTGTTTCGATTAATTCGAAACCATATATACCATTAGCCTCGATTTGAGGATAATAATGCGTGAACTTAATCATCAGTAGTTCATGGTTCTATTTCAACGAGATGATGACTCGGAGTCATTTTATTGCGTGTCAAATAAGACCCAACTGCTTTCAAATGATGTGAATTTCACTGTGGATTAGATGCGAAGAAGCGCCTTGCAGGTGTATGTGATTATTTTCCTCAGTCGTGAGTCAAACTGGATTGGCTATGTAAACAACCTTCCCAACGCTTCTACGCGGCAGTTAGTGAAGGCGATTTCGTCAGGAAAAATCGTGTAAAAAGGATGACGGACGAGCGAGAGATGACTAGAGAAGAAGAAGAAAAAAAAACTATTCGAACCGACATGTTTGACTTGTTGGAAGCCCTTCTGATTAGCACCTTGAAGGGGGGGATTTCTTCTTTCTCGTATGCTGATTACACGTTGTCGTGATAATTGTCCGTTATGCGCGGTGAGGGCGAGCGTGTGAGGAGTAGTAGGTCCTGGGGATTAGTAGAGGGTTTGGAGTGCGAGGCAACAGAGTAGGCTATAGTGAGCAGCACACTACACCCACGTGTGGCACGATCTGCGGCCCAGAGGGTTGCACCATGTCCTGGAGAGGAGCGTTATGGCTTTGCGCCCTCTCAAAGACGTGTATCCCTTTTTCTACGAGGATCTGTTTTTCAACAGTCCCCATATTTGGCTAGGAGTTGCGAAGGAATTAAATACTTATTTGGCGACTATTACAAAACCTATCCTATTTTTCTTGAATACGTCCTACTACATAGTTAGGTACCACCGTAAACCATACATTTTTCATCTTCATTAAATCATTAGTTTCAATCAGAAACATTTGGTGATTAATAGATGATACTCCTCATCCTCATTAATCCACAGAATGACAGCTTTTAAGACCATATCAACACACCCAAATTTTTGAGATCCTTAAGAAAACCTGTTTTGAGCTATTCTGAAACACATCAGAAGGGAGAAATAAAGGAAAAACTGATTCTTGTTCGGGAAATAAAACAAAACCCTTCACATTTTCATTCAATGAATCATTACGTGAACTACCAATTTTTTATCTCCATTGAATTCGGTGTTTCGATGGTGAACCCTCAGTGACTAATAGATGACACTCTTAAATCTCTATGATGAGTTAAAATGACAGTCAATAAAGCTATTGGTTGATCCAGGTACCAGTATGTTCATTGTCAATGGCTTAGTGAAACCACGTATCTACATTTTTTTTTGTTTATTAGGTTATTTATATACCTAAGTACTATTTTTGAGAAGTTTCATGCATTAACTACGGTACGAGCCCGTGTCATAAAACGGGATGAAAGTTTTAATGTTGCAAAGAATATAAACCTAATCATTCAGTTTTTAGTCTCCCCTGTAAAACTTGAAGAATTGGGCATTGGAGAAAGCCATCTTTGTTGGTATAATATACCATAATATTGTATATGAACAATAAACAGAATATAGCGTTCCGATTCAACAATTTCAAGGAAACAATTTTTCACCGATTTCTGGTAATAACCCTTTTTCTTCTTTCCGGTTGAATTATTTTTTTCTTCAGAGATTTTTATTCAAAAAGAATTTTTAAATACTCACTTGCCTCGTGATTTTGGAGTACATGCTGGATCACTACGTTTGTGAATATTCGCATTACCAGTTCGATATTTAGGTATGTAACAAATGCTCGGATATATGATTTGTGTTGAAAAATTGAAAATTTTCCTTTTATGCAACATTCCTCTTTAAAATTCAGCGCGTATTGTGTTGTTTATAGAACAGCTTGCAGTTGAAGATTCGACATTGCTGCTCCTTTACTAAGACTAAACGGAGGAATTAATGGGAAATTCTGTCCGTCTGTATAATCCAAGACATTCAAGTTATGTTGATGCTTGGATATTGACGAATATTCGCCCCAGATTAAAATCAAGTGTTCAGTGTTCAAAACTGTGCGTTTTTAATATAGACGGCTAATTCAGAGTATGATACGCACAACAAGGAGGAGATTGAACAATTTAGTTACTACTTCTACCGGTTGATGCTGTAACCAATGAATACCTGACAGCTGAAGAGCTTTCCCTTTGAATATTCTTGACATAGCATTTTCGAGAAAATGGAGAAGGGTTGCTTACCCTTAAGCATTACAAACGTAAACAAAATAATGAATGTCCCCCACTTACAAATAATTGAGTTTCTCTTACGTTAGCGACATCTTTCGACGAGCAATGGATCAAAATGACAAAACCTGTTCAAAACTGTTCATTGGATGTTGATCCCAAAGGGAGCAAACTATCAATGCAATTTTAACCATTTTGTCAGAAACAAAGGACGTGATACTGACATCCATCGGATCTTTTCTTTCAATGGTACGCTGAATCATGTACAACAGTATGCATTTCAAAATAATATATTATTGACTGTTTTTTATTCACAGTGACATACGGATGATGGGGTCGGCGGCCATGTTCTTACGCGTATAAGACAAATAATGGGAGGCATCGCAGAGCAATTGCGTTGTTCGTGACATACCCAATTCGGTTTGCTTAGCTAAAGGCCACGTCTTGATGTTTAAGACCAGAAAAATTGTTTTGTCAACATACAATTCCGCTGTAAAATTCAAGTCTGTGGGTACTCGCACAATAACCGCTAATAGTAAGTCCAAACACCGATTCGTTTGTGTGCCTTCTGAATAATAATAAACGACGATTTCCCCCAAAATTACCAGCAGTATTGAAAGTTTTGTTTGCACGCCATTAGCAGGAAGCAACATAACAACTCGATAATGATTAGTTACCTGCATCACTTCGTGTTTGAGGAGTGGAGAACTGTGATCAACATCCTACATAAAGTTCGTCCAAACACCGCAGCGCACGCATTGAAAAAAAAGTTGGGTAAACACTTTTGCGTCGCCTTGTGGGAACAATTCAACTTGAGCCCGACGTTTGGTCAGCATGTCTCACGAATTTCATTCATATTAACTTTTGATTTACGTCATTCATCATTTATTATGTCGGAATCCTGATCATTTTACGTTGACAACTTCAACATGCGTGAGACTAACAGAGGGATGATTGCGCAGAAGGATACGGTCTAGCTACCGAATTACACCCCCTTGATAACAATTACGTAGGGTTTCGTGATTAGACAAAAGACGGTTGATTATTTATTCGCCAAAGAGCGTGTCTACCTTTGATTATTATTGCTGCTGCTCCAAGGAAAATAGCTTTGGGAAACAACGAGTGAGCAACAGCTTTGAGAGGTTTCTGGGAAGGGTTTATTGACAGGTATCGAGTCCGTTTTGGCGTGACGAAACGCAACAAACGGGATCATTTGCCGAATATCATTACTGGGTATTTTATTTCCAAAATAATTCTACTGTTCCGCGTTGAAGTCAATCGTTCCCCAGCGAAAAAATTCATGTCTTTTCTGGAGGGCTTATAATTGTTCCGCGTGTCAATTACAGGTACAGCTCCACACAATTGCGTGCTGTTCTAATGCCTCACTATTAGGCGGAAAACGCTGGAGAGACCAAAATAGCTATTGACGTGTAACCAAGTATTTACTAAATGACCTGTATTATGACGGAATTATAGATATATTTCAATTCGATTCCATTCCTTTTTCTTTTTGCGTGATCAATTATATTGCAACGGATGATGCATACAACCATTTGTATCCTGTCCCTCTGGATTTTAAATACATACAGTTATGTAAACTGTATTTTTCTGTAAATCCCGCCCATAAGATAAAGTATCGGGTTTAATACGGGGAGGTGTAGTACAATTCTTACGTACCATTCAGCACCCAGTTATTAAAGTTGCATAATTGTAAGGTTGATGAAGAGCTGTAGGAGGTAGACCAAGGACTCACAGAAACGGATTCTAATTCAACCAGTTCCTTTTAATGGAGTATAGAACTTAATTGATCATTGAACGATGAACTGAAGTTATCATCATCCAACAACAGTTCATAGCACAGAGCAGATAGTCCTCATGGTAAAATGTAGAAATACAATTACTATCCTCTAATACTGTACGATTTTATATTACTATACTATAATTTTTATCCTCGAGTGTTCTTAACCCGTCCTCTTCCCTTCCCTTACACTGTCCTTAAATCTTTTCAATCCTCTCCTACATCTTCTAGATTGCGTTTCTGCCTGTCAGCTGATCTGGCTATGAGGGCTACCGTTAGACTGCAAATAGATGAAAAAATTGTAGAAATATAATCACTGGTAGTGAGAAGAATTATATTCTGGAAAACCATCTGAGAACGTGTCTCATTTGAAGGTAGGCACCTTTGTTTAACAATGTTCCATACATCATTAAGAACTTGGTAAGATCGTCTTTAATCTATTGGCGCAATGAAGGTATATGCTTTCCAAATCATAGTGCACTATTTTCCTAGAAGCTCTTCAAGCCTACATAGATCACCAGGTGTCTTCGAGCGAGTGCCGAGTTGGGAGTAAGTAGGTTACTACTCCTATCAATTTTATTGAAATAGGTCTTCCTCGTTTCTCCTTGTAAGATCCGAACGTAAACAAATCCTAGGAGACCGTGTGGGACGGCTATTACATTATTTCCAGACCGGTTATAAGAGCTCGGATGTAAACAATGAGGCTTGGCAACATTGGAAAAACTCCCGAGTCCTCACACCTGCATCTGGAAGGAGGGTGGAGTGGTCCCCTTGGAAGGGATAATGCTTTCTACATGGGCCCAGCCTCTCAATCTTCTCTCCCTTCCTCCACGACGTGATCCACAACTCGCACCACCACCACTTTCCTTCCTCTCCACGAAACTACTATCGAAGCTTCTTTTTACTGCGGGCCCTGTCAAGCTTGAGCTCCCCTATCTGCCTTTCTAGGTCACAGTTATCTCGTCATCAGCTCCTCAAGTGTTCTTAACCCCCTCTTTCCTTACTCTGTCTTTAAACCTTTTCAATCCTCCTCTACATCTCCGAGACTGCGTTTCTGCCTGTCAGCTGATCTGGTTATGAGGGCTACCGTTAGACCACAAATAGATCAAATCCAAACAACCACTGTAGTCTGTATTTTTCGATAGCTGGAATTCATTGTCTCAAACTCGGTCATTCAATAATATTTATTACACAACGAATGAGATCTTTGGATTCAAAGGAAGATGAGATAAATCATTGTCATCGTTGATAAGATTACAATCGTAGAAGAATTGTATAGTTTTGATATCCCAATAAATTCATCATACTTTACTCCAACAAACCCACTCTTTCCTAACTATAAGAAATACTTTGTATTTTTTTTTTTTTAAATTACAGAAGCAATTTCCATATGATTACCATACCCTAGTCTACCCATTCGGTTAGTTATAAGGTCAGTACGATTCTTATAACGTTCTGCTACTTTTAATATTCTCATTGATAAACTTCGACTTTTTCTGATGGGTGGTTCTCAAACTACGGCCAAATTCATATAAATGCCACGCAGTGCCCTTCAAAGTCGTCTGACTTTCAACTTTTCCCCCTTATCTGCGTTCTCTATTGACCAATAGAAAACCCTCTGAAGCTAATATAATTTACATGATTTTTATGGTTGAGAAACCCTGATGGGTCGTTGTCATGACCTGTGACTGTATCGAGGTTCCCAATTTCGAGTTGGTTTTTCAAATATTCTACCTGATTCTCTCGTCTTTATTTAAAATTAGTGTTCAATGCTTCAAATATTAACACTCTTTATTCGTCTTTAGTCTAGGTTACATCTGAAGAGCATTTTGTAAATGGGTTTTCACGGTAAATGGCGCGTTTTCTGATCGAGCCCTGCTTTACGTTTTTAATGCCCTGATCACCACATGTTTGCATTTTCTTTTTTATTCATGGTCACTTTGCATTTTTAAAACCCACAAAAAATCCACCAGTATTGGAAGAATCTCTGTTGAAAGTCCGAATTTTCATTGTCATGTAAGTGGAAACATATTAAAATTGTCATCGCCGTGACCGAAACCGCCACGCCATTGTTATGACTTCTATCAAATTTGAATTTCGCGGCTAATAATGGGATGCCTTGAATGACTGGGCATCAGAAAGACATCCAGGGAGGCCAATTGAGTGATAAATATCCAAAAACCTAGCAAAAGAAACACTTAAATTTTTAAAATGTCAGGACCTGAAAATTGCCCATAGTTTGAGAATCACCCTGATGAAAAATGAAGTTTTCAACTACAGTCTCCATAATTTTTGGATTTGTTTTGTTGATTACAATATTTTGACTTTTTGATGTAAGTTGTTTTTGTAATGAGTTTCAAAAACGAACCTAATGGTTGTTCTTGTAATGAATATCAATACCTATATTACGCTTGTATCAATTATTACCCCTGTAAAAAATATTAATGGAATGAATGTATATAACAAGTTCACTACACCCGAATGTAGCTAAAAATCGTAAGAAAAAAATACACCCATTTACTTTTTTTATTAATACAATCCTCAACATCTAAACATGAAACTGGAAGCTGGTCATGATAATAAATACCGAAAACCTAAAGGTTCAGGTGAGATGACGACCGTTTTAAGCGATATTTCTCGTGACAACCGGTGATTTTAAGTCCAACGTGGATTATCCCAGTGAACAGCTCGCCATCTCTATGGTCTTGTTGCATGCAAGAGACAAGTAATCGTAATTCCCCTCAGCTCGTAAAATATCAATACCACTTTTGTCAGTTTTGCAATTTTACGTGATAACAGCGATAAAAGTCCGAGTTCAGAAGGGCCACCATTTAGTGCGTATCTGAGGTTTGAGGAGCAGCCTAGGTTTGAGTATCCATTCCCGGATGATGATATTAAGTGATATTTTTACGTAAGTGCCGTTTTCGTGAACGGTTGTGAATAATTAAGGGAAGACTCAATTATTTTGTAATTCTCCATTCATCATGACAAACAAAATGATTGTGGACAAAATGAATTTGTCTGTTTCCACAAAATTAAGAGGTACAATTTCATATCGATTTTGATGGTCAGGACATCATCAGTAACACAACAATCAAGACTTAATCGGCCAAATCAATCAGAACGATAACATTAGAATCCTCAATTTCGTCTGGAAATGAACATTTTTTTATCCTATCTATTCTTCCTTAACATTTCTTTCCACAATTCCATCTCAAGTGATTTAGTGTTTTTTTCAAGTTTTGCTCACCTCCACTTAAACTATGATGAGTGATATTATTTCCACCCTGTAGTCTACCTCCTTGGAGCAAGTCGACGGAGTTGAATCTTCAGGGAGAGTGGATCGAACACACAATCCTTGCTTACACAGCAGTGACCTGCACTGGCTTGAAACCAAAGGTGAAGGCGCAAGTTCTGCTGGTTCAGATCAATAGAAAACTTCGTAAGCCACTGGCGCTGCGACCTGAAAAATGTTGGTGGCTCGACAAAGTGTGGGTATCAATTTCGAAAACGAAGTTAATGAAAATGTCTTCAATTTTCTGAAACATAATTAGCAGTTGCTTGTATAATCAGATTCATTTTGAAAACAAATCTATTTTTCCTCTGTAATAAAATCTCCAACCTCTCTATCAACTCGTGAAACGCTTAGCGATCATACAAAATGAATGTTTCCGTTTTTTGAGCCAACCCACAATACGGTATTCTAATCTCAGGTCATCGTCTAACTTTAGTGATTTTGGATTTCACCTGTTTCTTTTCTAGTCAAGCTGAAAGTAATACCTGTATTAATTAGGGTTAACTATGGGGAGCTAACAGTAGATGACTTGGATTACGCTGATTCGGACAGTTCTGACTAAAACCTATCATAGTCCCTCTTAAATGGGGCAATTGGATAACAATTAAAGGAGATAGGCCACTGTGGAGGAGGAAGAGGACAACAGAAATGATCAAAAGTGTGAGTGGAAATTAGTAACTTCTTTTATTCAAAATTGAATACAGTGACGCATGATTTAGTTTGTTGTACTAATAAGATGGTATTTACCTAATGACGTCAATATCGGTTTTCACGCACAAAGGTTGACGAAACACGAATGCGGCTGAGTACGATCTCTGTTCTAGGTAGGGACATCATGGCTATATTGAGGTATATCATGCGATCGGTCAAGTACCATTTTTCAAAAGTCCAGGTACGTGTAACTCGGGTGATCAAGTAGGTATGCATTCGGTAGCAATTATCGTCTCTATTGTTCGGAGAAAGAAATACGTCCTTTTTCAGTTCCAGAAAGATACGTCAGGTTCAACTAAAGGGGATCGCTTGACAGGAGTTATCGATCTCCCTGGTAGAAGGTAGAGGCCAAAAAGAACGAAGACTCTAAGTATCTTCTCGTGTTTGACCACGGTGACAGATAAGTCCTAGAAAAAAAGAGAATAAAAAAAAAAATATATAAAGACGAAGACGAAGGGGAAGGGAAAAAAATAAAAGAGAGAAACAGCGATGGTGTTGGAGCGAGAGAAGCCAGTGGGTCGGGTGTTTACAGTAGCCAGATGTAGGGAGCCGACTGCACATGTCCAGGTTCCCTTGACAAGTGCCAAACAACACACTTCAAATAGATTAAAAGGCATCGGGAAAAACTGATTACGATAAATCCCTCCTTTTATCGTTCTTCAAGTGCTCCGCATGAGCTAATGCAGCCTCCAGGTCTGGGGACGTCTTTTCTATTCTGGCAATTTATGTAGATTCTCTCGCACAGAAGCCAGACAAACAAAAATAAGTGTGGTTGTTTTCAACAATCGTGTCCATATATACAGATGAAATGGAACGCAGAGTAGTTTAAATTATTCAGTTTGTCAAATCTGATAAACGTCGACACTCGAGACGTGAAAATCGAACTTGTCTTTTCAACTCATTAATCAACTTTACAAGAGAGAAAAAAACGCTGCTAATTCTTTCACTGGGGTTTATTATTCAAGTGGCTTGCGTACATGATTTGAATTTCTACTAAGCTTTAGAGTGTGCGTGTTTCACAAGTGATAGAGCAATAATTGTTCAATTATTATTGAATTTCAGGAGATACGCATAGAGCAAGTAAATCTGTTCTCAAACAAAATACCTATTTGGATTGATCAGTTGATCATATTTGTGTGCCTCCTGAAATTCAATAATCACTCTATCACCTGTGAAAGTTTAGTAGAACACACTCCAAAGTTTAGTAGAAATTCAAATCATGAACGCAAGCCAATTGAATAATAAACCCCAGTGAAAGAATTTGCAGCGTTTTTCTAATGGTTATCAGAATGCTTCAACCCGTGTATCGGCAACAAAGCCTTTCAGGAGTTCACTCCAGTATCCACAGTACAACATCACTACATGACTACATCACTAGGTTACTGATATCAAAACAAAAACAATAATAAACCAAAATAACGCAAATGTTGGCACCATAAATCGGTCCATACATCGGGAATGGTTTGACCTACGGACCTGGGGAAAGGCTCATTCGATTCCTCGTGGAGTGTTCTTCAAAAAGAGTACAAATTCAGGAGGCTTCGACTTTTTAAAAGGTTTTTAGGGAATTTACAAAACTCGACAACCCTTAAAGGGCACTTTAAATTAAGTGAGAGAGCTGGCTCAAGAATTGGGGCGTTGTCGGACCAACATGGATTTTTCCTGAAAATTTCAGATCTTTTGCTCCATCCGTTTGGGAGAAATCTTGCGTACGGCGGACGGACGGAAAAATTTTTA
Source organism: Creontiades dilutus (assembly GCA_031894815.1). NCBI lineage: Eukaryota > Metazoa > Arthropoda > Insecta > Hemiptera > Miridae > Creontiades > Creontiades dilutus. The sequence continues at coordinate 88,737 of JAVIWC010002130.1, forward strand.
TTGCAGATTCGGATTATACACCCCTTGAAACGTAAACCATAAAATTTGCAGGGGAATTTTTTTTCAAGAGCGATTACAATGGTTTATTATTGAATAATAAACCAAAACATTACCATTGCGGTGAAACGTTTTTACGGAAAAGGTTGGGAGTTACAATGAATGTTGACGTCTTCAGAGAAAGATGTCAGTGTGCAAAGCATGCAACTTTATCTAAAATTATGTGAAAACTGAGAGTCCGGGCATTACGCACGCGATCGCTATCGTGCGGTTATTTATACCGCAGAATGCCCCATTCCTATGCAGTTTATTTTAACTGGCTGTTTTTCACGAAATACCCCTTATCCGGGATTATTAGCGGAGACATAACTTCCTTAAACTGCGGTCACGTCGCAATTCCCAGGACGCAAGCCGCGACGTGACCATTGGTTTATCTGTGTAGCGACATTATGCAAATAAAACGGTCTATAATGGGGGAGAAACAGCTTTGTGGGGTTGAACTGGTAAAAACGGACAATTAATGAAGACAATGAGGTTTTTTTTCTTAATGCAACGAAGTTTTATCCACCATCTTTATTACTGGAGATAACGGTTAGGTGTTCACATCGATGAGTTTATGGACTCGCGGTGCTCCGTTGGCCATTGGAAAGGCTTTTGAAGGGGAAACGGTCATCAATTCAGATTTACCTAACTGTGGGTAGAATACTCTGATAACTGAAATGTCCATTTTAATGATAAGATCCAAATTTACTGGACTTTAGTTCGGAATGATGTACTTAATGTAGAAATGGTTGACACCCTAAAAGTAGTACTATACGAACTTGTTTCTAAATTTAACTCAGCACCGCTAACATTAGGATAAGTGTATCAAATGGCACCTACATTCCTATTGCAGCTTACGTGGTTTTCAAAGAGGTCAATACCGTTTTCTCTGAGTTCCAGGGTAAAGGAATGAGTTCATAGATCGCCTAGACATTGGTTGAAGATTTCATTGTTTCCCAGAACGTTGTGAATCACAATCAAATCTAATTTCGTTCGCGATTTTTTTAACTGAAATACTAAAGTTTGTTTTTAAATTGTTGATATTGAACCACATTGAAGCTTGTGATACGCGTATTCCACAGATTTAATAAATTTGGAGAACAACCGAACTTTTCACTTTCTCCATCAGATGGGATCCAGTTCCAGCATCAACATTTTTAAATTTCTAATGTCCCCAGAACTACGATCAGGCTCAACCTCAAACTTCACGCTGCAGATGAGTTTTCAAAAAGACGAGTGGGCAGGAAATAGTTCTCACCCAATGCTTATGAACATAATTGTGTTCCAGTACTATTTAGAGATTGATAAACAATACCTATTCAGGCCTGAAACGAAATTACATCAAGAGCGTAGCGTTTCTTCATTGACATCAGTGACGACAAGGATTTAGATGTTGAAGATTCCGAAGATGGTGAAAATTCATCGAACATGAGAACAACGAAGAGTGACAGTGGTTTCCCCAATCTATCAAGCAAATTTTCTAGCAGGATTTTCCAACGGCTATTTGGGTTTAAGGAATCAAAGATAGGACCCTCAAGGTAATGTTCATCATTTTCCCTGACGGATTTATCTGTGAAACAAGCTGACATAAGAGAAAACACTCAAGGTAGGTTTAAATTCAGGCACAGTTGCCCGTATTTCTCCCCAAATCCAAATAGTAGATATGGTAGATTGAACTCCCTCTTCCGAAATTAAAGGTATAGTTTCAATTAATACGTTAAAAATCTTCAATTCGTATTATTGAAAACATTAGCTATTCTGTTATGTATGGATTTCATAGTCGAATATGTATGTCATCAACTGTATTATCAGTAAAATCAACTGATTTTGACGTTTCACCACTTTCCTTCTTACATTTTGATTCCAAAATCAGTGAACGTTGGGAAGTATTATTCGCTCGTTCTTCACGGAAGTTATTGACCAATTTTCTGTTAAAGTTTACGACAAAAAATACCACCAGCGAATGAAGAGCAATTAAGAGCAAGAAAGGTGTTCTCTACCGAATTCCACATTCGGTATTCTATTTGAGTGACCTGTTGCGAAGAATGGTATTTGAAAAGTGATCCGATCCGTGCTGGTTATTTGATTATCAAAATTCAAAATTACATAGATTATCCGTACGACTTGGGAAAACAGTTGAATCATGGATATATTCATCTGGGAAACGAATTTTTACATCCTCGTTTCCATAACTTAGAATTATTTATTTAGTCGTTGGTTTAAAAACAAAGTGTAACTTGGAAACCAGATTGTTCATCTCACCCTCCACCAACCCAACAACATCATCTTGTTGAAATAGAGCAAAATTGTATCAACTCTTCAACTGGGGGAATGGTAGAGGTTGGAAAACAGATTCTATATCAATAATTTGATTATAAAAGCGATTCAGATTTTATGGTTGAATGATGTTTTATTGACTTTGGTTACATCATCCAATAATTGGCAAACTGTTTAACCTAATATCGAAGAGAACGCCATAAATGATTAATATTGAAGAAACCTGGTATGAATATTTCACAAATTATCGTTACATGAATTCTTCATTTCACGTGTCATCCGGATACAACTTGAAATATCGTCAACTGACTTTTCGTTCGGGTTTGGATTGAAAAACCACCTTGCCAGGTTTCAGTTAATGGAGGTTGCAGCATCAGGATGACGAATGACTACCAGCAGAGGGAGGAGGTACCCGAGCCGTCTGGTAGTGGGGCAGAACTATTAATCTGTTTCCTCGGAGGATCGGTTGTTCACCCCAGCCTGTGCTTCGTAATAGTATCCTAGTGGAAGAGGTGAGAGACACGACTTGCTTTGTAAACTGCTGGTCGTTAGAATTGTGTATCTTTTCTGTAACCCGTTGTAATCTATCATATTAACAACAGACAAATAATTTAATCAATTGCTTCAAATTTAAACATTTATTGATTAATTTCAAGTAATTACCTTTTGAAGAACATTGGAATACGTGAAAAAGTACAATATTGAAGTGTTTTCACTCAAGTCTTACAAAAATAGATATTTCACGTTAAAATATATGTGATTTCTGTAAACCTAAGGTTGCATCACTATTTTGTTTACTCCCTGCCACAAAACATCTTTGGAAAGTCTACTAGGTTGGGTGTGGCTCACAACTTCCTCGCATAAGAGGTCATTGAATTATTGTTAATAACTATACAGGGTGTCTACACTTACTATGTGTCTACAGGACATTTTCAACATAAATGTTAACTCTCTCAATTTTCATGCAAAATAAAATCTGAGGATACCATTGGAAAGGGCGTCGAATTTCCTATCAGTTTCATACAAAATTGAACGTTTGTAGCCTGGTCTTTCCGGTACAAAAATGGAGGAACATTGATATTCAAAGATTTTGTTAAAATCACCGTTTTTTCTTCTGCGATCATTTTTGTTATAATGGAGGTCAATCGTCGAGCACTTCTCGGGAAAAACTTTCTCAGAATATCAGCTTTCAGGTATAAGAAAAAAAAACATTTTCTCATCGGAATTTGGTTGTGAAAATCACGTTTGAGTCCTAAAAAATGTTTTTCATCAAAAGCACAATAACAATTAGTTCGACATTGCAACACTGAATCGAATGATCATACTACAAAATCTCCCTATTTCTCAGAAAACGATAATGGACCTTGATTCATCGCGGAGCCTCCCAATTCCAAGTGTGCCTTGTTAACTCTTGAAAAAGCTTCTTCAATATCTCGCATAAACGATGAATCTTGCATGGTTCAGATTACGAGTCCAAGAATGCATAAACGGCAGTCTGTTCGTTATTCTAACACAGAAATAATAATACTTTGTGTAACTAATTACGGCAGTTTTTGCATTAAAATTAGATACTCACATTTTTCATTCTAAGAAATACTACCACGTGACCACACACACTTTCTCGAGTCTCTACGTCAAAACATTGAGGGCAGGTCCTCTTCGTTGCGATCACCCACAACAGAACAAACCGTATTGGCCGTAACGTTTTGAATGTTTGATATCATCATATCGGAAGGAAGACGCGACCATAATTAACCGTTTGCTCCGTATTGTTTATTAATCTGTGGTGTCCATCGATGAAACACGAGCCAGCCGTGTCAGCGCCGCCATATGCTCCGAGGCAACTGCCCCCTTTTGAATATGCAACGACTAGGAGGCCTCATCCCGATTCAAAAATATGTATGACGCATGCATATTTACTTCGGAATTACTTAATGCACTCTCCTCCACCCTCATCCGAGCTCAACTCTGGATTATTAATTTTTTGTGAAAAGTTATCTCTTCATTTTTCAAAGTAAAAGTTTAATTGTTTTCATTTATTTTATCTCGATACCGGTAGAACTACATGCTTCGCACTATAAACAAAAGCCGGATGTTTTCCCTGTTCACACATCGTCCTAGAATCAACAGTGACGGGCAAAGTGGATGATCCAATAAGGAACGTGGTGTTGAGGAAATAAATAGAGGTAGGTATAAAAATTCTAATGGTTGGGAAATATTCTAATCCGTCTTTTCATGATTTTAGAAGTTTTATTGTGATTAAGAATCAAATAATCATAACTACCCGATTCAGTTTGGAAAAAATCCAAGATCACATATCATTTGTGGCAATTGAATACCTCCATGAATCAATACGTTCCATTTTCTGCATATAAAAACCGTCACCATATCAACTGAAATAATTACAATGGAATTTTGTAAAAAGTGAAGTCAAATTAATAATAACTTTTGTCATCAATGGGTAGACTAGTGAAGCGTAGGTAGATGTCTTATTTTATCTCTTTGATTTTTAGTTGTTGAGATATTACGTTTTTTGGACGTAACATCCCGTCGTGCCACAGACTGCATACAATAAAAATCACATATTTAGCTTCGTGTTTATCTGTGGTTAGGTAGTAAATGTAAAGTGGACTGGATATTAATTGGGTGCGCATGCATTGAAGACCAAGGTATACTACTGTTGTCAACACGATAAGCCACCAACCGAACTTCACCTGGTGGTATTGATGACATATTCATTCTAGATCGTAAATAATAAACCAATAAACCTGCAAAAATGTCAGTTGAAGCGTTACACGTACCCGAATACTCACGTAAGTACTCATGATTTTTTCAATTAAGACAAAGATAAACTTATTGATGAAGGGAGTTTGATTTTGTTTTGGTGGTGCCATTGTTTTCTTACTACCGAACTACAATCAGGTAACGAGCCTTCAATTGGAGATTTATTTTTGACTACTGCTGATTGTCGAATACGTTTATCAACGAATTTGTAAGTGAGAGATATGACAACAGATTCAGAGGTAGGGGAATGGTACAACCCTTCCTCATAGAAAATACTGTTTTTTGAAAGGCCTAAAACACTTGGAAAACCCTCGGATAGTCATCCCAAGCTAGCTGTTCCTATAATTGAGACTGGACAAACTCCCTAGGCATACTTAATATTCATAGTAATTTGATATATAATCATCCAAATAATAATTCCGAATGATTTATGAATGTGCATTCATATTAAAAATTACCGCCTGTTAAAGTTCACAAACGACGATAAGCAATCCAACCCATATATTAGCAAATTTCATGGTACACTTTTGAGTTTTCTTTTTCGGGAAAATTGTGGCGCATTGCGTTTAAACTTTTTCTCTGCTTCTAATTAGGGAAATCAATTGGTGAAGGGAGGGAGGAGATAAAAGTAGTGGTTAGTTAGCTTGACACACTGAGTAAATATAGGTTTCTATTTTTCAAAGGTATATAAATCCATGTGTGGCACAGTTGCGCGGAATGTTTACGATACCGAACGAAAATACCAATACAAAATCGAATGTAAAAACCCAGAAGCGAGCTGGATTTTCTCACTCCGAAGGGGTCATAAAAACGTGGCGAGTGGCGATAACAGACGCACACCCTCACACGACGTAGTAAGAAGGGACCTTTTTCCATAAGCAGCACAGCTCGAGTCGGACCTGCTCCTTCGGAACCTCAAGTTTTTTTCTTATCTCGTCTTAGAGATTCTAACACATGTGACCCGCCTGCTCTGCATAGGGGCATAGTGGTGGAGACTGACACAACACCCATTATATTTCCAGTGGCACCGAGCTGTAGATAAGATATAATTAATGGTATGACCCCGAACCCTCCTTCTCTACGCCACCAACTCCTCCGCTGCCGTGTTATCGTCTCACGAAGACTGGAATAGGTGACTCTATTTAAAGGGTTAAATTCCCTCTGGGGTCACACTTGTAAATTATTCTGAGTAACGACTACATTGAAAAGGATAATATTTTTACCAGTCAAATCCGGTATTCACTCGTACTTGCTCTCATTAAGTGAGTGTACAGTGGGTTACTTGATAGTTTCTCACTCCAATTTTACATAAATCTTTGAATGTAACGAAGTTTAAAAACTCTGCAAATTCTTTCACTGGGGTTTATTATTCAATTGGCTTGCGTTCATGATTTGAATTTCTACTAAACTTTGGAGTGTGCGTGTTTCACAGGTGATAGAGCGATTATTGAATTTCAGGAGAAATGCATAGAGTACGTAAATCTGTTCTCAACCAAATTACCTATTTAGATTGATCAGTTGATCATATTCGTGTGACTCCTGCAATTCAATAATTGGTATATCACCTGTGAAACACGCACACTCCAAAGCTTAGTAGAAATTCAAATCATGAACGCAAGCCAATTGAATTATAAACCCCAGTGAAAGAATTTGCAGCGTTTTTTATGGTTATCAGAATACTTCAACCCGTTTATCGGCTATAAATCCTTTTAGGAGTTCACTACATCACTAGGTTACTGTAACCAAAACAAAAACAATAACAAACCAAACAAACGCAAATGTTGGCAACATACATCGGGAATGATTTGACCTACGGACCTGGGGAGGCTCATTCGATTCCTTGTGGAAAGTTCTTCAAAAAGAGTTCAAATTTAGGCTGCCTTGACTGTTTTGAGGTTTTTAGGGATTTTACAAAACTTTGACAACCCTTAAAGGGCACTTTAAATTAAGTGAGAGAGCTGGCTCAAGAATCGGGGCGTCGTCAGACAAACATGGATTTTTCCTGAAAATTTCAGCTTTTTTGCTTCAGCCGTTTGGGAGAAATCGTGCGTACGGACGGAAAAATTGTTATTGCAGATTCGGATTCTACAGCCTTTGAAACGTAAACCATGACATTTTCAGGGGGGTTAGACTTTTTTTTCAAGAGCGATTAAAATGGTTTATTATTGAATAATAAACCAAAAACGGTGCCAATTTTAACACATGGGTTTATTATTTTTTGAACAATTTGTGAGATTTGGGAATCTCTATATGGTTCAGAAATTTTTATTGTTCCTTAAGGGTGAACTTATACGGATCACAAACGTATTCCTGGATGTTCTTGGTTCTCCACAAAAGACGAGAATCATCTTTTCACTAATCGATTGCAGAGAGAAACATGTTTCTGTATGTAATAAGCTTCCTGGCATTCTTGGGTAGTTGATTACTCATCGAAAGACAACAATGCAGAAAGTACCAACCTTTGTTATGTAGAAGAGAAGAATATCTTCTGAATTTTTCGTATAGAAATGAGTGGTTCTTGCACCTCCCTAAAGAGGTCACAATTAATATCAGTTTCGTCATCAATATTGCTCGGATTATAAAAATTCCTCTGCAACTGACTTCAGTATCAACGCATTGTCTTTGTAACGTGTGTGATTTGTCCATAAATGTGGTTTGTTCATAAACTGCTAGCACGAGCAGTTTAAATGAAATTATGATGAGTGATGTTAGAAATGACTTTTCCGAGCCCATCAAGGGAAGTAATCTGAACACTGATGAGTTCTCATCAACAACCGCTCGTGATGAGTATAGAAGTAGGTAAGGACATTACTTACACCTCAGCACGCTTTCCTCTGGTCACCTTAAATCAACAAGTGCGAGATCGGAAATCGAGATCTTGTTATCACGCTATCCACCCTGACACGTCAGATTAAAAAAAAAACTTCTTCTGGAATCGCCTTAAGCGGAGGGATGACCATAAAGCGATTAAACCTTCGGGCTTTAATAGGTTTAAAACCCCATCAGTAAGCGGTCAGGAGAAGATGGAAAAGTTTGAAAATTAATGAGACCCTCCCAGCTGACCACCTTACGCTCAATTGAAAAATTAATCGAGAGGAAGGAATCCTACGGGCAGATGACGCCCAGGAGTCATGTGTTGTTTCAACTTCCCCCTAACCGAGCTGCAATATTCGATCGTAATAACCGGGTTTCTCCGTACTTGAACAGATAGCTACCTTGATGTCACTGCAAATGCTGCAAGCGTTTAATTATTAATCCGGAGTTCCTATTAATTATACAATTGTGATGAACACATGGCGTGATAACCACCATATTGCACATTCAGACCGAAAAAGGGTTGACTTTAAACGCAATTAACCCGAGCGTTTGCTGGTATGATTATGTTTCATATTCCTGGCTTCGTGCCGTATTGACGATGGTCGGCTGCGGGAGGGGAACCATTCGTATGGATGAAGCCTCTTCATTTCTCGCTTTACGAATGAATTGTGAATGAGTTAACCCTTTAAATGCTACCTCTAGGGTCAGTTTTTGTGTTGATCATAGAGTGTTCGAATAGGGGTAATAATTCATAGAAGAGATGATAGTGCTATTATTATTGAAGGCTATTACCTCGAAAGGACGACTGCGGATAACTATGATTATCAATTCACATGGATCTGTCACGAACTGTGTCAGCCCTATGAATCTGATCTGCAAAATGTTAGTCTATTAATAATTTGGTCCATTTTGAATTATTTGAAATATCTTATCTTTTCACTTGGTTTTGAAGGACCACTTAATTTAAACACTGACCTATACAACCTTGAACATCTTTGCTTATCGATTTATATGTTTTCTATTGAATATTGTTTTCATTTTAGCCATCTACTTTACTCTTGGGTCAGTAAAATTTCTAAATCTTGCGTTCGATTTTGGATATCTACTTCGATCATGTGGATTCTGTGTATTGTTATTAATATACAACAAAAATTCAGGCCATCCAAACTCCAAAAGTATAAATTTTTCTTCAGTTTTCCACATCAAACACAATGTCAATGTTTTTCGAGCCATTTAGAGGATCGGAACATAGCCGTACTGGTTAGACCTTGAATGAACCGTTTATCGTGCTCTTAGGTTGGGCTACGGTGAGCGTGCTAAGTACTTGGATGGGTGACAAATAAATTGAAAGATTCTCATAGAATTATTTTTTGAGCTTCTATACGACAAACCTGCTTCCACCAAATGGGTAGGGGATATATTTAAGCGAAATCATCAGGCTAAGATCTGAACCTCCCATGAATGAACAGCTGAGAAACGCTAAGGCAATCGGACGATTAGCCCCAACCTGCAATGATTGTAAACTCCACTATAAGTTTTCAGTGAAACGTAAATAGCCGTGATGTGGCTTAAAACCTTATAATATTAAAGTTATCATTGACAATAACATGAAGTACTTATGACTGATACTTCATGCATGAAGTAAATGGAAATACATACATTCCATTTAGGGGCAGCGGTACAAGTTGAAGTTCAAACGGAGATGTAGCTGAGCGTAGTATAATGTGAAACTTGGTCTAAGCTATCGTTTGCGTTTACTGTGTGTACGAGGCCTTACCACAAATGTTTACGAAACTGCAGTTTAAATTTTGTAAAGAAGAAAGCAGAACAGGCTCATGGAACAACAAACCACCCCTTGATAGGAATAAGGGATATTTGAAGTATTGCATGAAGACACTTGCGAATATTCAAGTTGCTAGAATCAAGCTGTTGGAATTATGGTTCCATGTAGCCAACAGCTGTTTCCGGGTACTGTATATTTGAAGGGGAAGTGAATGTTGGTTTTTATGTTGTCATTGGTTGCGAATAACGAACAAACAACGAGGTGAAACTCCAAGTTTAACTTTATGTTAAAAACCCATTGGTTCAGAAATACCCAATTCCATTAACGTTTTAAAACTATTGAAATAGTAAATTAGGAGGTTCATTATCATAGATAATTCTAACACCAAGTTTTTACTTCCCAAGCCGCAAAAAAAAAATTCAAAAAAACTTCCATTAGAATTTTTTTTTCAAGAATCAAGACATCAGTGGCCAAATTCTCTCTTGATTTCATATCGGACCTATATCAGATTTAATAAATCTATATAAACTCCAATCCGATTGTTCAGCTTTTGCAGAGCTAATTCTAACACTATTTCAAGTGTAATCACGCCATTGACAGAACTTGGACATCTGACTAGAACTTGGACACCTGATAGAAGCTACACTAGCCGTTTTAACAGCAGTATAAGCGTTGAGTGAGGTTTAAACTAGGTTTGTATACTTGATCAGCTTCGGTAGGACTAAGGATACTTAAGGTGTTGCAATGATACACTTGTAAATATTCAATTAGGTAGAGTCAAACTGTTGGAATAAGTGCCAGAGCCAATGTGTTTCGACACCAATGCAATAAATGTAGGTAATGAAATTTAAGCGCTGTGTGTGTTAAAACCGTCTATATATATCATATCAGAACCCTGGTTCTTAGCATCATACAAAGAATATTGCTGTATAACAATGAATGATGTTGGTTACGACAAAATAAACTAGTTACAATGTTAATCAGAAAATGCAATGGAAAAGACGCAACTTACATAGTCACGCTTACAGAATATATTGTTATTTTCTTCCATGTTAAATTGTTGTTGTTTACAGTTGAAATCGATCCACCACTCACTGAATTAGTTGATATAGACAAGTTTCTTTATTTGACGTCCGTTTTTGGTTTTTAATGGGCCTTACATAATTCATAATAAGGCTTTGTAATTGTATAGCGAAAATTTAATATAACACCTCCCTCGGACTGTCATTTTAGTTTTCAGCGTTAGATGACAACGCTTAGCACTGCAATTTCAGTTCGCCGCACCAGCCGTAAAAAGCCTAAGAATCGATGTGAAAACTCCGTCCTTTCACACATGGGCTCAATTAGAAGTCCAGCTGGTTCTAATTTCTATCCAGCCCGGTCGTCTGACACTCATAGATGTTTTTACTGACAACGGCAAGTGCAATGTCATTTCTTAGTCATTTTGAACGCACAATAGATTACGATAAAGGTTCATACAAGTAAAAAAATCACGCATAGCTAATAATCGCAATTTGGAAACTAAAAGTGACTCCCGAACCTCTCGACGGTCCGAGCAAACACAAATTATTTTTTGAAAAGGGTTTTCACGTTTCCTTGTTGAATGGTTTAGTTCCTACACGCTACCTTTCCTACTTTCGCTCAGTTGCGAAAATTGAGAATAGTATCTAGGGTGATGTCTGGATGATTTACTTCATTCATAAGTTTGCTTTATGACCACTTACTTTACTTATCCCCCCCTTTGACTAAGACAGTGAGTACAAAAACCATTCAATTTTTTTTTAAAGGAGTTGAAAACGACCGAAACTGACTTGAGCAAAAGACAACAAAAATGTTCTCTACGTGACAAGTATGTAAAATGGTTGTCAGTAATAAAACACGTTATTACATTAATTATTATATCAATTTTATCATATTTTCTTGCTGACAAACATTCCGTTTACTTATCACATATTACGTTTTGAGAATATCATATCATGAGGACTGTCAAGTGTGGACTCCCCTACAATAAACATCAGCAGTGCTGATTCAGCACATAAGTAGTACAAACATATATATTGGCAAATTTGAGCTTGTTTAAACTGTTGTGTAGGGTGTTTTAGAGTGATGTGTGTTTCATTAAACGAATTCTAATTAACTATATCATACGGTCTGAGCGATAAAGCTTCAACTACTCCGAGGTCACTTACCGTCATTACCAGTCTACCTCAAGTAAATTACCGCTACATCATTAGGTAGCTATTATAAAATGAACAATAGTATACGCTTACTGTTTGTGTTAATCATTGCAACAATTACCAGCTTGACTTATTTATACCTGCCCATAACAAGCATTGGTGTTGAAAAACCAATTGAAATGTTGAAAATTGAATTGCTATTCTCTCTCCTGTAGGGCCACCCAACGCATCTAATATCCAGCAGTTAGTATCCATCCATACCGTTATAGCTGCTTCTATACGCAACTCGTATATCCTACTTACGTGAAAAAGTGAAAAGTATAGTGTGGTAGTTGAATTTTGTATTATTACTTATTTGCATGACGTCAAAACATTGCTGACACGATATTGGCATTTTCCGTTTCCGAATCCTTGTTAGGAATACTACAAATCCGGTGCCTACTGGTTTAATATTCCCAACCGTTGTGGCCAGTAACGTGTCTGATCATTATTTATCCTCGAAAAAGCATATTTCCGTATATGAATCGATTAAAAAATTGTACAAGTGTAAAACTACAACATCCGAAGTTCACATTGGCGATGTATCTAAAGACTGCTATATTAGTTCAAAACATTTTCCCATAAACCTTATCAAGTTGGATGGCGGACCAACAGCACAGTGAGTATCAAAGCATTACGATATTTTGTTCTGTAAATAAATCGTGCGTTTCATGTTCAAGTTGGTAAATAGGAACACAATAACTTCGCCTGTATCGATTGCACGTCCATTCCCTTTTAGGAAATAAAAAATACAATCCCCCTCAATTATGGATTAGCATGGTAAGTACTGTTTTTAACAATCAATTTGGGATTTGCAGTTTTGGGAAACCAAAAGAATTGAAAATATGTAGCAGAAACTTTAAAGAAGTGTAGAATCCGTTCTGTCGGTGGTTCTTTTCAAATTAGGGAAGAAAAATGCCACATTTACTTAGATGAGCTGTGGTGACTGTTGCTGTTTTATTGTCAATCGGAGACAATCATAAGAATACCTACAAATAAGGTTTGGCCAGGTCAAAAAAAATGTATACATTGTGGAAAGACATATTGGATATAGCCTGCCACTTTTCACATTTGGTACGAAAATTGCTAATAGATTACATACTTTTGATAAGAGAGGTAAGAAATCGCCGTCGTGGAGACTTTTGAAAGGGTATATTGGTATTCTGCTGAAGTTTTGAGGAGTTGTAAACCCACTGCGTATTTCTCAAAGCGGTGGTTGGAAACCTCTCTGGGAGCAAGATCGTTTTTTCCTCCGGAGTCTGGAGCGATAGACCTGGTAGCGGAGCGACACCTTCGGGAACCAGGAGTTGTAAATCTCCTTTTAGAAGGTTGTTCTTTTGTGTTAACCCGTAACACAGGTAGCTGGCAAGGGGGCTACCGTCTCACGCACGCCCAACATCCCCGCCGGTCCACCGGGATCTTCTTTTCAGGAGAGGACGAATCCCTTTCGTCTCTCAACGCTTTATCATTATTATTAAAATCAGATCTGGGCCTACGAATCTCATCAAGGTGTCTGGAAAAAGAGTGTTTCACGGTCTCGGCTTTGTTTTGATTGGCTAGCAACGGTTTTATCATCGTTAAGCCCACAGTTGCGGTCCCGTTTAATCACAAACTATATATGTAAGCATCTGCCCATATTCAGCAAAAGTGCACAAAGTAGCCACATACGTTGTATTCTGCTCCCAAACAGAAAAGTAAACAAAATTTTCTTCATTTCGATGCTGCCATGTGACGACATTTTTAGCAACTGAACATGTTACATCTAACCCGAAACCACATGAGCTTGTGTAGGAAGTAAATATGACTTTTTCAAAAGACAAGAAAAAAAGTTTTGCACCATAAGTCCTGAAAAATTTATTTTATTCAGATTTATATTTTTGATGAGTTTGCTGGGTGCAATAAAAGATAAGGTGAAATCAAATCCATTCACTCCATTGTAACGAACCCATACGTAAGAAAAATGAGTAATATTAGTTTCATTTTACAAAAATGTCATTACAACGAAATATAAAATTCGCTGCAATTAATATTGCACATGGTTTTGAAAGATTCAAAACAGCAACAAACTTTCATTTTCATACTCAAGTTTAAGAGGGAGGTGTTATAAATTGGTGTTTTTAATACTTTAACAAATTATGTTTGTGCCAGGGAGTTGAAATACCACATCTACCTAATGATTCGATGTTGAATTAGTAATTAAGTAGTTATTGATCAAGTCCTAATTCAAGTACCTACTAGATGAACGTTCACCCGTACGCTCCGACTTGAATTGGAGTTCGTTAAAAATTAACTCAGCCATAAATTTCCTATTTCTTCTTACTTGGGAAACAAGTCGTTGTAAGACGTATAGTTGGGTTTGTAAATCAACCTGTAGTTAGTTAATGGTACTTGCAAGAGTGTAGTTCCAGAGGGAGAGGCTATTTTCAAGAAAGAAAAAATGTCCTGCTTCGAGAGATGGGTGAAATACGAAGACGTAGAACCTTTTAGGTAGATTTACTCGTGCGTTTTTTCCACTGTTTTCGTACTTGAATAAAAAAAGAAGGCTGGCAGAGGGTACGCGTCAAGTCGGTGATTTGTGAAGAGCTAAGTGTAGTGCTTTTTACTTGTGTTAGCGTGTACTCCTCCAGCTCTAACCTAGCAACGTTTCAACTCTGCGTATCTTTCAAAAGAGTGCTAGATGGGAAGGGTTTACACAATAGAGAAGCATCGATGGATAGCCGCCGATATATTGTACATAACGATATGATCCACGTTAATATTCTGGTGCAGGAATGATGATGCTATAATTCTGCTTTCTCTGTTATCTGTCACAGCCAACAGCCCATTTCTGCTGAACTAAAAATCTGCGCCCCATCAGATGCCACTACATTCAATTAGCCGTTTCACATTCCTCGGTCACCCAAGAATTATCTCCGATGTCTCAGCAAAACGATCTCCTGTTCTCCTAATATTAGTTTCAAAACCTCTTCACCCTTATTTAATTGATAATTTTATGTTTTCTTCCAGCTGTCTTTTGGTTTATTATTCAATAATAAACCATTGTAATCGCTCTTGAAAAAAAAATTCTAACCCCCCTGAAAATTTCAAAGTTTACGTTTCAAAGGGTGTAGAATCCGAATCTGCAACACAAATTTTTCCGTCCGTCGCCGTACGTCGTACGCTGTACGCAAGATTTCTCCCAAACGGCTGGAGCAAAAGATCTGAAATTTTCAGGAAGAATCCATGTTGGTCCGGCGACGCCACAATTCTTGAGCCAGCTCTCTCACTTAACTTAAACTGCGCTTTAAGGGTTGTCGAAGTATTGTAAAATCCCTAAAAACCTAAAAACAAGTCAAGGCGGCCTAAATGTAGACTTATTTTTAAGAACATACCACGAGGAATCGAATGAGCCCCTCCCCAGGTCCGTAGATCAAACCATTCCCGATGTATGGCCCGATTTATGGTGCCAACATTCGCATTATTTTGGTTTATTATTGTTTTTTTGATATCAGTAACCTTGTGACGTAGTGATGTAGTGATGTAGTAATGTGGTAGTAGTGATGTAGTGTTTGTAGCCGATACACGGGTTGAAGAATTCTGATATGAATGAAACGCTGCGAATTCTTTCACTGGGGTTCATTATTCAATTGGCTTGCGTTCATGATTCGAATTTCTTCTAAGCTTAGGAGTGTGCGTGTTTCACAAGTGATAGAGCGATTATTGAATTTCAGGAGGCACACAAATATGATCAACTGAGCAATCCAAATAGGTATTTTGGTTGAGAACAGAATTACGTGCTCTATGCATATCTCCTGAAATTCAATAATCGCTCTATCACCTTTGAAACACGCACACTCCAAAGCTTAGTAGAAATTCAAATCATGAACGCAAGCCGATTGAATAATAAACCCCAGTGAAAGAATTTGCAGCGTTTTTTTTCAGACTGCAGAATTGTAGTCAGTTTTTTCGAATATTCTCTTTTTACAAAGGGAGATAAATATTATATCGGAGAATCAGCAAACTTACCAAATCGACTGTTTTGTAATTTCAGCTGCATACGCCTAGCGCAGCTTCAACTTTTTTAATGATGTGAATTCGTATGAAAAGTGATGATCATAAATTATGAGTTATAAAGAAAAATTTTTTACTGTAACTTTATGATAAGTTAGGGTCTAGTCTGTTTCTATGTCATTCTTGCTTTAGATGAAAGTGAACTTTATAATTGTCCTACGGCCGGCACGTTTTGTCCCTTGCAGGTGTCCTTAATAGATAGCCTTCAATTTTCCACAACAGCGCTCCGTGCCGCGCCGTGGTCAAAAGGTTAAGTCAATCCGGTAGCCCCTGTGACCTCTCAGGTACCTCGAAACCCACTCAGATTCAATTGATAGTGGTGTCCACGAGATTTCTGATCGAGAAACAACACAGCGGCCACTGCTTTGATTAAAGGAACTACCATCGATCCAATCAAAATAATAATAAGTGATTTAGTTCCTCAGCACAAGGTTCTGTGTATTGAATTTTGTTGGCGGTGCCAGGAAGCTGATTAAGTAAGTCATTAGGTTCTTGGATGTAGAGTTGAAAACCGAAAATGTCGAACTAATCATATAAATAAATTGCATTCTTAAAGGAGACTAAAAGATATACCATATAATGGTTCGTCATTTGATTTCTACTTATCAGGTAGGTCTATTTCCATATAATCTAGCTTCTCCAGTAGCTGATATAAAACCGCAAGGAAAGACTCTATTCGAAATATGCAAGTTTTAATAAAATAAGGTGAAGGCTTATTCTGAATGAAAATATAATGAAAACCACGAGCTACGAAACAGAAAAAATCCCAAGGATCACAAAGGGAGTATAATGCAACCGTTGCAAGAGTCTGTGGAAGGATGCATCAAAGCGGGTAAAATCTCAGGGACGGCTTGAGAAAAAAGTCAGTTAAAGACGTTAGCCGGACCAGTGGGTCGGTAAAAGAGTTCCAAGCCTTGCCCTAGATCGACAGTCATTACTGCCTATACCACTCAACTCTGCTGACTGGGGTGCTGCTTCCCACGAACACCGGTTTAATATACTATTCAACTCATCCATTTGGATGTAAAACTATTGCTTTTACATTATTCCATTGGAGGGATTAGGCCATTGCAAATTTATTGCAATGATTTGTTTTTAGTATTCAGGGGGGTACCTAAATGTAGACAAAGATCTACTTGACGATCAGAAGCTCATGTGTTTCATGACTCTGTTTCTTGGTATAGTTTCATTTTCGGTACTTGCTGTTACAAAGCTTCTAGCTATAGCTGTTTGTATAGCTTGTATAGCTGTTTCGAGAATATTATTTAGTAAAATTAGTAAATAATATAAAATTATGTAACATAATATAAATTAGTAATTAAATATTAGTAAAATAATAATAAATATTAGTGAAGTTAGTAAAATATTGATCAGTTGGTTGGGAGTGTAGTACAGATGAGTTCTGTATAATTTAGAGGTACATGGTGTTGTTAGGGGAATCTAAAAAAAAAAAAAAAAAACAAAAAAAAACGCATCACATCATCACACGGATGTTCATTAGGTATTTCTGTATTAGAATAACCCTCCTACGTAAATCACTGATCTACGTTTATTGTAAGTCAGTGTTGCATTTTCTAAACTCCACTCTAGATGCCATAAATAGAATCCCATTTACATTTCAGCACGTTACACCGATCATTAACGAAATTAGCAACAAAGACCCTCAGCATATTACTGATCACTATACCTTGTAATTGACTTACATATGTCCAAAGACATGACTGACATGGATGACTTTGTCATGAATGTAACTCCGTAAATATGAACCTTCAATAGCCCCTTTGTACGAAACGAAAGCTCAAAACTTAGAGCCCAGGAAGCTCTGCACGAGAGACCATGGTTCATTCCGTATCCTTTAACACGCCTTATTTCAAAGCCCTCGATTTACCTCAAATCATCTTGCTACCATTCGATTAGCGGTTTTCACGAGAAGTTTGATGAAGACAGAAAATAGAATTTGGGATCATTCATCTTTCACTTCAACAAAATTCAGATGTCCCACAGAATCTACTATTCAAATTTCAGAGGACGGAATGGTTTTTTAAATTCAATTTTCAGATTCTTCCCAGCTTGTTCCCTTTCCGGGTCGATAACAAAGGTTCATTATTGAAAATTATAAACCACCATGATTTGTATCTTTTCTCTCCATATCACTGCATTTTTTTTAAATTTTGATTGGTCTCCATCCTTTACGCCAGATGCACATAGCTTTCATGATTGGAGTTTCCTTGTCTCGTTTGTAATGAATTATGTGGTTGTGTCAACGGAAAGCCCTGACCTGTTAACCCTAGGAGGTCACACAATGTTTTTTATGACTGGTCACAGTGGGGTCAAAATGACCCCAATACCGAAAAGTTGTATTATTTTTGTTGTATGTAAAATAATTATTCACCTATTTTGATTTCATTGGTTAGGAAAATTATTGTACGTAGTCACCATCAGATCGTTCTGCCAAAATGGTTCACCGAATCTGCTTCGTCTTGCTCATTGTCAGTCTCGTGTTGAAGGATGCAGTAAGGATGAGACCTATCCAGAGTCTCATATTAAAACAATTTAAATTTCCTGATGTTAGATTTAGATTTCCTTAATGTTGTATCTTTAATTTTTTCAATCCTTATATCCTTTGAACAAACATGATATCTTCAGTTTTCATCCGACCCCGATACAATTTTAAGGGAGTGAACGGTGATGGATATAAATTGACCCCGATGATATATAGCGCTTCCCAGGCTCTGGTAGCTCTTGCACATACACAATAATGACATAACTCAACAACATTTTCCAAATTCCCAATTGATCGAGTTTTACATTCTCCTTAATTTACTTGTTCTTCCATCCATTGAACCTACAACGGAATTATTCAAGAATATTTAAAATATACCCACCATGTTACACATGACGTTCCCAATACGAGGCCATTCATGTCACTGATATAACCTAGTCACCTAGTTGGTATATGTTTCTTAATTGTGTCCTATTTATGTATTTTACTTCGCTTCTCAAGAACAAGCTACTAATCGAAGTATAATGTTGGCAAGTTCCCAACACACATGGCGTAGTTAACGGGAATAATCGTACTTAGGAGCTGGTAATTAGGTAAATGATTGCAGCGATTAAAGGATAATAGAGAATACACACTCGTTTAAATGAGCTAGAAAAGAAAAAAAACAAGGATGATTATATGATAGAATATAATCTTTATTGAAGTTTTTACTCGTAAACCTTTCAAAGAATTGATAGAAGTTTATAAAAGAAACTGAAAAATTATAGGGTTCTCCTTAAGAAAAAGAGGCACTTACTATACGCGTTGTGTTGTTTACAATGAAATATTGACTAAAGAAAAATGGGAGTTGCATTTTGTGGTGAAGGTTTCATAGGATTCACTAAGTCGATCGCTCCCTGATTAGTAGCCTTCGGGGCTGAGGGCGTGTAAAACGGCCACGTAATAATCTAGAACTTTTACAAACGGACAGGCAACGGGGGTCGAACCTCGTCTGGAGAGATCGGCCTTCAGCGGAACACGTGTGTGTGCCATATGAGCGTGTGCCCACAGACTAGTTGAAGAAAAATAAACTACGACCCGGGTATAGGAAGGTTTTTTGTCGTTTGGCGAAAGAAAAAGAAGTGAAAAAAGGAGCTGTAGAGTCGTTGGGTTTCTCACACGTGCCTGTCGGGAAACGGACGAAATGTGTTGCGGCGATGCTGAATTTGTGTTCGTGATGTCGTGAAGTTGAGGGCATTTGTGTTCTGTCTTTTTTCGGATGTGATTGTTGTTGTCGGGTGTCGACAAACGAGAGGAGCTGCGGGTGCGTTTTACTGACTTTTGAGGAACATGCAAGGCCGTATTGAAGGTCGACTATATCCTAGAAATGTGTGATTTCGAGTCAAATTTTGGCGGCGCACAGTGGATAAAAAGGATGAAGAGGTAGAATCTTGAAAATGCGATTTGGCGTATAGCGTCTGCGTTTCACTTCCACGACCGGACACAGAAGCCCGAAGCCACGTGTGGGGTGTGTCACATACGCGTACAGACTTTCGTTCTCAGTTCAGACTGATCAGCCCGTTTGCTCACCGTGGCTCGAGCGAGAAGTCACGATGTTGTTGCCGTAAGAGGAGGAGGAAGAACAGTTGTGTTTTCTTAGACAAAGGGGCTCAGACAGCTCCTTGTTTAAGAATAGAAAAGTGGAGGGATTTCAAGGATTATCAATACACAAGAACCCCAAAGAAGACGAAAAAAGGTGGATAGAAAGGTTAAAGAGGTGGAATCTTGAAGATGCGATTGAAGTACGACTAAGTTTCACCTGCTCAATTCACCTCAAGCAATGGAATTTCCATGTCCCTCGCCAAGGATGACCTCACCAACGAGAGTACAAGATATTGAAAACGCAAAGATTACATAACCATTGCAAAGCTGTATAATTTTGCAAATTCTCCTGCAATTACAAAACTTCCAGAAAATTTTTTGGAATTGGTCCTGAGTACCAATATTTTCAGAACCTCTATTTTTTTAAATGTAGAATTTTAACCTGTTAAACTGCAATTAGCGCCCGCAAAAGTGAATTTTTTATCATCGAAATTCACCAAACGTGCATAAAGTTCAATGCTGAATCCAAAAGTGTGCCCAAAAGTTAAAAAAAGATGTTTCAAGAAGAAAAAATTGAACTTTTATGGCAAAAACTTAGTTTTTTAAGAAAAACCTTCAACAAATTAATTTTTGGTATAGTTTTGTATGTTTTTTTTTTCTTTCACATCAAGTGTTTGACACCCTATTTATACACAATCGTTGAAAACCAAGAATTATTTTTAAATATTCCTTTCCGGATTTTCATGAGGTAAATCGAAAAATTGCAATTTTAAAATCTACCGAAGTTCGCTGACTGTTACGGGGGTTGAAACCCAATATTGTAATAAGCTGATTTCGTATATTATACAGGAGAAGCCTTGTTGATGGTTGAATTACCACGTATGACGGATGTTGGAAGAATTGTGAATAATGAACAGCGGCACGTGGAGTTCCGCCTTCGTGTTTTTTCCTCCCATTTTCTATGTAAAAGACCCACTTACTACTAGAATACGCGTAGTCAATTTCACTACTAGACCATCTGTCATAGTACAGAGGGTCGGAGGCCGGCACGCGAAAATTGAAACTACGACTAGCCGCCCGGACGGTGACTTTTTCAAAGGGAAAGTCGCCTACCCTGGAACTATTTTCCCCCGGAAACTCGCTTTGTTCCGCCCCCTCGGGGCCTTTCCGGAGCTGGTGCCGATTTTAATTAAAACGCCCCCACGTGCGATCCCCGACGCACACACTAGGCGTCCCGCATTGTAATCCAACTCTCCGGAACATGTGTTAGATCGTTCCGGTGCTCGGTGTTCCGTGCTCATCAGGTGACCTCCGAGAAATTGTTTTTAATTTTTTTGGTCCTTTTTTCCATACAGAAAAAAAGACCGATTTTCATATTATTCTGTCACGAGGGCCTTCACCCGAGAAATTGGTGTTGGCGCGGGCCCCCTAAAAAACGATGATAACTATATCAAGACCTTGTTAAGCTCTTCAACAAATTATCGAGTTGTTATGCCCGGCTTATCAAATGCGTTGGGTCGATCCATTTTAATTTTCCCTCGTCTAAAGACTTGAATACCTCGAATAACCATATGCTCGTTATCTCCATTAGAGAGGTGAGAAGTAATAGGAGGTGATATTTCCATTGAAAAAGAAAAAAAAACAAGGTAGTTATGACATAACTCCCTTGCACCAGAAACAAGAAAGGGCGGATATCAAAATGCTGTTAGCATTCTTAAAAAGTTCTTGTCAAGAAAAAAGAATAGTGCGATTTGTTTCAACGATTCACTGGGGAATAGAGCCATGTGACAGGTTCCCGTAGAATTTAACGCCTTCAAATATATGAGTCGACATGATTGCGGATAGGAACACTAGAACAGTGAGAACATGGTGCTTAAGTTGTGCAGTATTTTCAGTTTTAAACCCTTAGACGGTATCAGGAGGGTAGTTTCTGACAAGGGCTCACCTGGCCCTCATTTCCATGGACGTTTAGCAGTATTAACAATTTCAAACCTTTATGAGGTATTAGGAGGCTAGAATCTGACGCGCTCTCCTGGCCCTCAGAAGGCAGTAGGAGGCTATAATCTGACAAGTGCTCTCCTCGCCTTCATTTCCAAGGAAGTAGTGAAGTTTCAAAAGCTTAGGAGGCATTAGAAGGCTAGAATCTGTCAAGAGCTCTCCTCACCCTCACTTCCTAGGATGTTTTGCTGTATTTTCAGTTTCAAACGCTTAGGAGGTATTAGGAGGCTAGAATCTGACAAGATCTTTCCTTACCCTCATTTCGAGGGAAGCTGGGCAGTATTTTCAGTTTCAAACGCTTAGGAGGTATTAGGAGGCTAGAATCTGACAAGAGCTCTCCTCGCCCTCATTTCCAAGAAATTTGGGCAGCATTTTCCGTTGCACACATATAGTTGCAAACATATTGCAATGACGGGTGATGTACTCAATAAAAAATTGAAATGTTTGAAAAAAAAATGTATGATAAAAATAAATTGGTTGCTCAAGTTAAGTTCGGCAATTGTTTTAGAATTAATGTGCAGAGTTATAGTTGGTGGATACAAATGTATACGAATTCTTCAGTTTTCAGTTTAACTATTAAATTGTGGTGTTCAATTCAAAACGGAATTGGACGATGTAAAACCCATCTCATATCCTTAACTTCGAGCAAAAAATTACCTTTACGCTCTTAACTTTGTAAGAAGGGGATTTTCCTGTATGGAGAAATGTACATATCGTATGATAAATGTAAGAATTTATGGTGACCAGTGGATGCAGACTTGTTGAAAAATGTTTTGAAGAGGTTTTATTGGAACATAGTGAAGGAGTGGTTTTAGGTATAGGGACATGGGGTATATTCGGAATCAGCGTGAAACGATCTTTAAGAAAAGCTCATAAAATAATTTCTTCTTGCTTATGTCGAATTTTGGGGGAAAAAATAAATCAATATTTTTGCAAGTATAGAAACGTAGAATACGCTTTAGCCTTGGACGCTGAACTGCAGAACGTTCAACGGTGATTATGAAACGTGTATTAGCGTTTAAGTAACGTACACTAACGATGTTATTGATATGGCGGGCGAATATGAAATCAATGCACGATCCACCACGATAATCCGCATTCTTGTATGTGACAATCAATACAAACGTGCGCAAATCAATAGAATCGGTATACTCCGATTTACAAAATATTATTTCGGGTTTGTCGCAACTACTACACACAGATGTAAATATGCAAGTTGTTGCTTGGTGACTTTAGTTAAATGTGCTTATAAACATCAATTATCGGTGTTTTATGATCATAATCTGTTTCTAAAGCAGCCCAGAACGTTCTAGACTTTTCCGTGTCACATTTCGTTACGCTCAAGCGTTCTTTTTTGGCTATCAGTCCATGGCTAAAGCGTAACGCTAAAAATGTCAAAATCTGTTAGTTAAGTAAAAGTTACAAATGCGAATCGGGTCGATAACATTCTCATCTCCAGAAAGTAAAAATATTGTTTCCGTTGCTAATAATTTAACTAACAAGTAATAAATAATATTACTTGAATTATTATTTGAAATATATTTAGAGTTCATTCTCCCATTTTTGAGCGATGTTGATTGTAAACGAATCAAAGATTATATCCTACCTATGTTTGGGCATGAATGAAATCATTGGGCCGAATATAAGCTCTATAAATTGTAAGGCTGGTAGGCAGAAAATCCGTTTCACAAAAAACTGCTGTTGAGCTTGTGTCCCATTCAAAGCATTCAGTGCAAAACGTCATTAGGATGCACATCCTGCTAATCAAAAGATCTCCTCATTTAACAAACATCAAAGAATTGAAATGCAGCATTGCAATTCTCTATCAGCAGATCAGTTTTAATTGATGTCCCCGAGAGTATAAATCCGTCATATTATGCTTTTGTGTCAACCCTAAGCACCACACGGACCAATCATAAGAGGGGAAAACTGCATTCGTAAACTGCAATCATCATATTCAATGCATTTCACCAGCCTGGTAATCCGGGGAAGCCGCTTTGGCTCTCTGTTGAGCACCTAAAATATTTAACCGCGGGATTAAATCTTTCTCCAGTCCGCTCGGTTGGACGTGGTAATGACCCTCGTCGGGAGTGGACGTTTTAGAATTAAATGCAGTAGGTGAAAAGACTGGGGGAAAAAATCAGGGGTCCAGGAGAGGGTTTCATTAGTTGCACAGACAGAGGATGGGAAACTTGCAACCCAAATGCAATTGCAGTTCAATGGAGTGTGCTCCTCTCCCGTGTGATGTGCAGTTATGTGAGGTTCGCTGACAGTAATGCACTTAGCTCCCTTGATTGGCAATCTCTAGCGAAACTCATTTTTACACTATGCGACTTTGCTTTTGTCCCCTAGGGGGCGCCCCTGTCCACCCTTTGAGCCCTCTAACTCTAGGACTCTATTGTTTCGCTAATTTCCATGACATCCATTTCGCGATTTTTTTTTCCTCTATGCCTCTCCCCGTTAAAGAGCTTTGTTTGTTATGAGGCGAACCATTTGCGAATCCTTCCTCCCACATGGACCGAGATCCCCCCCCCCCCCATCCGCCTCTTTATGACGTCATGTTCAAAAGAAGGGGGTTGAAGGATTGTAATCGGCTTCAGCTTCGTTTGATCTACGTCGGGATGAAGATGGGAAGATAAGCTTTCAGAGAGTTTGAAACCGCACATTTTGCCGCACGTCCATTTGGCGACTGAAGATCATCGCATGAATATTTTAACGGAACTCTCTTAACAGAGATTTAGTGTCTTATTGATTGACGCTTTTCAAGAGCCCCAGTTTTGCCAACTTCCCTAATTCGGATCTACAGTGTGGAATGTAGAATTCATAACATCTGGAGCGAAATGTTACTCAATCGCAAAGTACTCGAACAATTACTTGGCCTACATAGTTTTCAGTTTGCAATGTTAGCCGCTGAGGCTACAATCAGAGGTTAGCAAAATAGACCTTTGTTGTATACTTTCAAAAGAATGTATGTAGTTTACCCGTTGATCCCTCAATATTCGAGATGTGCATTGAAGCACGTCCGATTCAAAGTGATCTTTCAACTACATCAGACTTGTTTTCAACCATTACAATGTATTGATATACTATACTATACTATAATGTGCTTTTCGTTTTACATTTTCCCAATAATTGCTGTAAATGCTCTCTGCTAATAGCTTATTGAAATTGCATTTAATCTTATTGTCACGATATAACTCATTAAATAGATTAGTGGAGGAGAAAATAAATTGGTCAAAATCTGAGAGTTCTACGGGTTTTTTTGTGACTTTTTCATTGACCCATGACCATCTGTTTTACGGTTTTCCGACAATTGTTCTGCTTGTCATTATAGGTGTGTTTATGGCAAAATAAAAATTTTAATGATTTTATTCTAGGTTCTGTCAAGAAAGAGCGGCAGTGTTCAAAAGGTGATTTCTGAAGATAGATTTTGAAACTAAGTCACTCATGTACATATCATGTAAAATAACCCAATCATTCGAAAATAGAGTAGAAAACGTCTGCCAAGTGGGTGTGGCACATAGCTTCCTCGTATCCACAACATGACTGTATAGATCATTGAAAATTATTGTTGACTAAAGAACTTCGTTCAATTAGCCGAACAATCCCTGAAAATTTCATCGAAATTGGTCAAGAACTCCCGGAGTTATGCGCGTAACAAGGATTTCGTTTGCGATGCGCAGAGACTACTATTGATCAAGGGGTCATGAAACTTAGTTCATCTACACCCCAACCCGCACAATCCCTGTAAATTTCATCAAAATCGGACAATAACTTCGTGTAGTTTTGCCCGTAACAAGGATTTGCTGACAGACAGATAGACAGACACACAGACAGACACGAAACCAAAATTGTTCAGAAAGGTCTAAAACGCAAAATGCGAGTCGAATTTTTGGTTTTGGAGACAAAAAAATGTTTCACATTCCGAAAGTGAAAACAATGCTTCCGCTACGTTGGTAGACTCGGAAGCAATAGAAGTAGAGAAAATAACGATAGAAAACCATTTCAAACCATTCTACAATAGAATTGTGATGAGACCCATTTGTGAATATTTGAGAAGTATTCCTACATACTTCGAATGGGAGTGTATTCGGACAATGTACAGCTTGAAACGGGTTTTCAATAATTTGATTTCTCGTGATTAGATTGTCTCACACCCCTTGGATCATCTCTATTATTTCGCAATCGGCTTCCGTTTAATGAAGAAGCGACCTCCAATAGAATGGTGTAGTTTTGATACCTTTGTATAATTTAATCAATGTTTGCAAATTTTAATTGATAAATCCTGCTTATAATTCGGTCTTCAACTTATATAAAGGTATTGTTAAACTGTTTGATTTGAACCAACCTGTCACCTTTGAAAAAGCGAATCAGTTGGAAAACTTGAAACCTGAAAAAAGTTCAATTCAAAACTACGGTAAATTTGATGAAAAATTTGTATTGATTGAGAGCATTAGTTCCTGATTCGCCGACGAGGGAAAAAACTTTGAGAACCCCACGGGATAATTGTAGGGCTCAGCCCATTTCAACATTCATGAGGCGTTTTTCGTTCGTTCCAACAGGAAAGGGCCTATTTTCTCTAAACCTTTTACGTTGTTATGTAGTTGGCTTAAGGTAACCACAGGCCCTAACTGTGGTATGGTTTTTACGCGAGCACCCTAAACTGAAAGTTAAACTGTAGTAATTATTGGGCAACGTGTAATTATTTTTTCAGCGTCGCCTCGGCGTATAATGGCAATCAGTGAATCGGACGGTAAGAATAATTTATTGGGAAAAAAAATTACAAAGTTTCTAAGACGGCGGCAGTTATTATAGAACGAAGGCAGGTAAGAGGTTTGGTCATTTAAAAAGTTATTGGTTTAGTAAACTTTGTGTTATTTTAGAAGACGTAAGTTTGCAAGTGGTACATAAATAAAATAGAACAAATTGGCAAGTAATGGATGCATTACAGGGACGTTCCTATGTCCAGTTTTTATATGACTACACCAATCAACATAATTATGAATTATTAAAACGCTGCAAATTCTCTCACAGGGGTTTATTATTCAATTTCATCAATTTGGCTTTGCGCACACGAATATGATCAACTGATCAATCCAAATAGGTATTTTGGTTGAGAACAGATTTACGTGCTTTATGCATATCTACTGAAATTCAATAATCGCTCTATCACTTGTAAAACACGCACACTACAAAGCTTAGTAGAAATTCAAATCATGAATGCAACCCAAATTAATGGAATTTAATAATAAACCCCACTGAAAGAATTTGCAGTGTTTCATGCATATCAGAATGTATCGGCTATAAACCCTTTTAGGAGTTTACTCTAGTATCCACATTCACTACATCACTAGGTTACTGCAATAAAAAAAAAAATAAAAAAAAAAAAAAAAAATCCCGCTGTTGTTTTTGTTTTGATTGCAGGAACCTAGTAATGTAGTGAATGTGGATACAAATGTTGGCACCATACATCGGGAATGGTCGAGCTACGGACCTGGGGAGGGGCATTCGATTCCTCATGGAAAGTTCTTCAAATTTACAAATTTAGGCCGCCTTGACTTTTCTTTAGGTTCTTAAGGATTTCACAGCATTTTGACAACCCTTAAAGGGCACTTTAAATTAAGTGAGAGAGCTGGCTAAAGAATTGGAGCGTGTCGGACCAACATGGATTTTTCCTGAAAATTTCAGATTTTTTGCTCCAGCCGTTTGGGAGAAAACGTGCGTACGACGTACGGCGGACTGACGGAAAAATTGTTATTGCAGATTTGGATTCTACACCCTTTGAAACGTAAACCATGACATTTTCAGCCGTTCGGGAGAAAACGTGCGGGGGGGGGGGGGGGGGGTTGGAATTTTTTTTTTTTTTTCAAGAGCGATTACAATGGTTTATTATTGAATAATAAACCAAAAACATATAAATAAACACTAGTAAAATGTCTGAGGTTTATTCAGCAAGGAAGGTTCATTAGGTGAAAGTTAGCATCCTAAAAAATGGAGAGAAAACATATGAAAATAGGGTAAATACTAGATTTATCACTATTATCTTGTCAATTCACCTCTTCCACTATTGAATACCAAAGATCTGAAATATGTTTCGAAACTAGGCCAAAGTTCTGAATCGAACAAAAAGGATTATAGAAAATTGTTCGTACGAGTTCATTCACTGTCAGGTACCCCAATCATTCCATCTAGTGACAGAAAATTAGAAATTGCCGAGGTTTGTTGCACAACTACCTTAAAATTGGAATTGGAATCATTCTTTCCAAAAGTCATGGAATTAGATGAAAATATTGAAGAAAAAGTGATTTATGACGATTACCCACTGTATTTACCCTTTTACATCATTAAAATTGAACGTTAAATTGAAAATTCAAATATCCATTAATTGGCTCCAATAATTAATTTACATACTTAAGATTTACAAAAATTGAGGAGACAAAGTAATTTTATAATTTGGTACGTAGATTTAAAATAAACAGAATGTCCAAATGCTAAACCAAAATATCGACCAAAAACCAATGATATGTACCGGTTGAAAATTCTCGTCAAATTGGCTATTACCCCCTCCGTTCCCTCTCTTGTCAGCTAAGCTGAACTAACTAAGTTTCTTGCTCAACCGGACTAGTAACCATGATAAATAATAATCATGAAAATCAGTTGAGAACTGTATTCTGAGTTTCAAAGGAGGGAAAACAATTTTTCAGCTTCAGCCCCTAAAATTCCTCTTCCGTGGTCAAAACTTCTGGGGTTTGTTGCACAGCTGGGAGTGGTATTGTAATCGAACTAAAAGAATCACGAAAACTGATTATGAATTATAAGCTGGGCTGCACTGACTTACACCTGTTTATTCAATTACTTTTTTTTCGTTGCTACCACCCTCCCTCCCCCCCTAGACTAATTCTAACAGGCATCTATATACTGTTGAAGCCTGCCTCAGATGGAATTTCTGAAAAGAAGACGGATTTGAATTGAATCGTTTATAAAATTGTTAGAGATGTTGTTGCAATCCAATTCGCTTAGGAAAGTAATGCATTTCAGCTGAATCATGCTGAGTCGTCTTTTTTCCTGGAGGCGGGGAGGACCTTGATTCTAAGGGGTTGCTGCTCAGTTCCTATTTAACGGGTCTTTTTTCACTAGGGAACAAGGGATTTTTTCCACTTTAATTACCGGCGGTTTAACCAATCGCACGAACTAAGAGCACTCATGCCGATAGGTTTGTACAAACAAAGGTTTGCGCAAGTGATTGGGATGGTTCATGGGTAATTACCCAGAGGGTACTGTGTCAATGTCGGAGGTGTCGTATGGTATTTGCCCCCTCTCTCGACGGTAGAAAAAGGGAAAAAGCTCGAAAAACCAAGGGGATATAAGGACGGGTGCTCTAGGCTTTCTCTTCAGTTCAAAGTGATGTTGGTGCAGTTGTTTTGGATTTCACCGCTGATTTTGTCGGTCGTCGTGACTCAAGACGATTTGGAGATCGTCGGATCCGACAACCACTTCGCCTTCGAGCCTAAAATCGTCGACGATGAAGGAGCCGGGGAAGCGTCGTATTTCCAGGAGGGCGACTCTTTCGGTAAAATCGATTTTCGGAGCGAAGAGCCCAAAATTGATTTTCCTGTGAAAACCGTGCAAAGGTTCACGGATTCCGACGGGAACGTAAAGATCGTCACTAGTTATAGTAATCGTGACGACAACCCTTTGCCGATTTACAAAGATGTCGCGTTGAGGCAAAAAGGTTTGCAGCAAGCCAAGTCTAAGGAAACCGATGAACAGCCTGCGAATTCGAAATCCGTGCCGAAATCTGCTCCAGTCTTTTTGACTACTCCTGGTCCGCCTTATTCAGCGCAAATAGAGCCAAGACTTGTAGAAGCTAGATCCCGCCCGATCAAAAAAGAATATTCTACGACAAAAACTGTGAAATTACCAAATCAGGATGGGAAGCTGTACGCTAATCAACATGAAAGTTCTTCGAGTGATGGAAGGAGTTCGAGTTACAATCAAAAGTCTTCGTACAAAACAAATTACAAAAAGCCCAAGTTGAAAAATGTCCAATCAACTGCAGCGACTGCAATTACTAAGAAGGGCGATAAAGCCCTCAAGGACACACCTTTGGAAGAAGCGGGGTCCAGTTACGTGTCGGATATTGATGAAAGTGGAGTCATCGATGGTCCGGTGTTGGATGAAGCGGGTAGCTACGGAGGAGGCGAGGGTTATTCTGAGGGCAGTTCAAGCTATAGTTCTGGTGAGTCTATCGGCGGTGGTGGTCTCGTCAACGACGTTGGGCCACAAGTGTTCGAGCAAGTCGACGAGGGGTTTGACGGAGGAGCCGAATCCCACGGCGGATATGTTGGAGGTAAGCGGACGTCTACATCTCATAAATCTTGGTGAAAGTTTTCCAAAAATCTTTGGCGCAGTAGTGATTGGTTTAATTGATTGAGACTTCTTTGATTGATTGTGATATCGATTAAGTACAGGAAAGTTAAGAGGAGCGCAGGGGTTATTTAGCACCTTAGTTACTATTAGATTGACTTCAGAATGACACATTGGTTATACAATAGCACAACTTGAAGAAACACAAAAAATAAAGGGATGGTTTTAGATATACTCAACAGAGAGATTCATACAGGAACATATCGATAGCGGCGTATACAATATCTTTTAATTGAATTGAAATATAGTGAAGATTAAGAAGGTCTACCGTTAATGGGGCAAATAATTGAGAACTTCAACAGAATTTAATTCTGCAGTTGGCTTAAGTACTGCTTCCATATGCTCTAACATAAATATATAGCCATGAAATAAATGATTATATATTTAGCTTCCCCGTAATAGATGGATGAAGTATGTCGTAAAGTAAAAATCGCGTAACTCTCTGGCCCCTACCGTGAGCCGATCCTAGATGAAACGAATTTAAGGTGGAATGAATTAACCTTCGAAATATGGCAAGCAAGTGGTGAGTATTGACGGTTTGGCGGTTCATGTACACGCCTGGTGTACCCAGTTTCTGAAAGTGTTTGCAGAACTGGTCAACACTACGATCCTGTTACTGTTGTCTTTCAATCTAGTCTGGAAGAATCCTGATATTCCACTAACCAACCCCAAACTCCTAGAAGCAACTTCCTGATTGTTCCCACTACCTCTGAATCCTCTACATGAAAAGTAGGGGGTTTCACCCTAAAGGTGAAGTTAGAAACTTTATTTGCACATCTTACTTCTAAGTAACAATGTTCAGTCAACATGACTATAAGAGCCACATGTTGTCCAATAGACCAAAGAGAAACTAAATACAATCGATGAAAACTAGTTCAAGCAATGTAGGACCCTGTCTGTCGAGACTGAGCAGACCTCTTAGTGTATATGCCAGTAAAAACAACTCACCTGTTCTTGCACTTTTATGATAATTTCGTTGTAGAGCAGGTACCTACGAAAACCAAAAATGTTGTATCGATAACTGGCAATTCACATGATAGTAATATATCAGAAGATTCCTAAAAAAATTGAGTTTTCATACAGAACTAATTAGGTATTGCGTGCTAATGTGAAATTTTCTAAACACGCTTCTTTGATTACACTCGGTAGACCTACTCCAAATTGTATAAGTGGCACTTGCCTAAGACTCATAATCCTTTACAGATCTTACGATATCAGTGTTTCAAAAACTTCAATGGAATCATTAGAGATTTCACTGTTCAGCAATAAATTTTCTCACGATAATTTAGGGAATCATACCATTCATAATGTCACCGGATCTCAATTCTCATTATAGTCTAGTTGTAGGAGAGTCAACATTTGAATGAGAACCGAAAATGAAGCGGAACATTCATGTTTTAAGAGAGTGGTTTTTCATATGAGGTTCCTCAGTTCCCAAGAGTAGTGTGGTTCCTAATATTTTCAGAAATGTAAAATATATTTCAAATACGTATTCAGTTTGAGGTAGTTTTAAGGTCATCAGACGGAACTTTTGATCAGTAAAATTCCAGTGCTCTTATAGACAGTTTGACTGTGATTAATAAATAAATAAATAACTAAAGTAAGTTCAAGTCGTTTAAAACGAAATACGTAGAAAACATCGCATTCTTTGACACTTTATGGAAAATCATACTTCATGAACGGATTTTAATAACTAAATTCGGTTGTTCTCCATTCCGGGTGCAGTTTCATGCAACTTTTGGTTTATTATTCAATAACAAACCACTGTACTTAATAGCTCTTGAAAAAAAAAATTGTAATCCCTTCTGAAAATTTTATAGTTTACGTTTCAAAGTGTGTAGAATCCAAATCTGCAATAAAAAATTTTCCGTCCGTCCGCCGTACGCCGCACGCACGATTTCTCCCAAACGGCTGGAGCAAAAAATCTGAAATTTTCAGGAAAATCAATATTGGTCCGACAACGCCCCAATTCTTTAGCCAGCACTCTCAGTTAATTTGAAGTGCCCTTCAAGGGTTGTCAAAGTTTTGTAAAATCCTTTAAAACCTCAAAAAAAGTCAAGGCGGCCTAAATTTGGACTTTTTTTTAAGAACTTTCCATGAGGAATCGCATGAGCCCTTCCCCAGGTCCGTAGCTCTAACCATTCCCGATGTATGGCCCGATTTATGGTGGCAACAATCGCGTTATTTCGATATATTATTGTTTGTGTTTTGATATCAGTAACCTAGTGATGTAGTGAACGTGGATACTGAAGTGAACTCCTAAAAGGGTTTATAGAAGATACACGGGTTGAAGTATTCTGATAACCATAAAAAAACGCTGCAAATTCTTTCACTGGGGTTTATTATTCAATTGGCTTGCGTTCATGATTTGAATTTCCACTAAGCTTTGGAGTGTGCGTGTTTCACAGGTGATAGATCGATTATTGTATTTCAGGAGGCACACAAATATGATCAACTGATCAATCCAAATAGGTATTTTGGTTGAGAACAGATTTACATGCTCTATGCATATCTCCTGAAATTCAATAATCGCTCTATCACCTGTGAAACACGCACACACCAAAGCTTAGTAGAAATCCAAATCATGAACGCAAGCCAATTGAATAATAAACCCCAGTGAAAGAATTTGCAGCGTTTTAAGTCGGAATAGTCAGGTATATAGTATTAGTATATGTTAAATCCGAATTTTGAAATGCAGGAATGTTATCATACTGTTTCAAAACAGTTTTACTTACTACTGCTATTATGCTTCTAACTATTCAATATTCCAATGTGGTGATGACCTTGCGATATTTTTGATGAAGACTGACTATAATCATCTTTATTATTTTCAGGCGGAGGTGGTGGGGGTGGCGGATTCATCGGTGGAGGCGGGGGAGGAGGGTTTATTGGGGGCGGCGGTGCTGAGGGACACTATGTTGGTGGTGGGGGTGGGGGTCATGGACATGGACACTCCTTCAAGAAAGGTCATGGAGAGTCATATCATCATGGCAACAAGGCTTCCAAAGGCGACCAAGGAGGGAAGGGCTACAAGAAAAATGAGCAGTACGAAAAGGGACACGCGGAGAGCCACGGCCACGAGGCCCAGAAGGGCGGTCAAAAGGAAGAGAGCGGCGGCAAAACGGGCCACCTGGACGAAGGTAACCAGTACGCCAAGGGGCATTCCGAAGCTGGAGGCGGCCAGCAACAAGAGCAAGGACATTCGAAAGGCCATAAGAAGGGACACAAAACGAAAGGATTCCGAACTGTTCACCATAAAGACGAGTACAAGAAAGACGAAGTCTTCTACGATGAAGAGCACGACGCGGGTCACCAGAAAGGCCAAGGGCACAGCCACAACAATCACAAACACGTCAAAGGCGGCGCCAACAAGAAGGGTCACCTCAACTCGGGTTACAAAAACGCCCAGAAGGGCTTCCAAGGTGATAAACAGAAGGGTCAGTCTTACCAAAATTCGAAGGGACACTCCGGGAGCAGTGGGGGGAATAAGTACCATAGTCAGGGCTCCCACTATGACAAAGCTGGAGGCGGGAAAGGAGGCGAAGCCCACGGCTACGAGCACCACAGCAAAGGACACTAATGAGCCAGTATCACCCAACCGCCCAATCATCCAAAAAATCTGTCCTAACGACCGATACAAGCCAACCATACAACGAATCCATCCTCCTCTACCATCCAATCACACCATCTTACCAAAACCCTCCACGCTAAACCTCCAACACATGGTTGCAATCAAAACCTACCTCCAACCCAAGTTCAAGATCCATGTTCTTCATCCTGATCGTCATTACTGTTCATTAACTCCTGCATTATTTTGTGAAGCGAAATCCAACTCTAGGGCGTATTTCCTTCCAATATCAAATTTTCAAACAGCCTAGAGCGATTTGCTTGCACTTTATGCCTCCTCACCGATGAATATGGAATTTGTGTATTGTAATCATTAAGTCATCTGAAAGACAATTAACGAGCCACAAATTACAGTTTCCTTATCATTGTCTTAACTTTCGGTACCAGGGACGATACTTCGATAATTACTGCCACGCTTTCTCTTCCACTTTGATATCACTGCGTAATATGCCCCACACTGAATTGATTAATCTCAAAACGTTTATACCTCTAGAGTTGTGTAGATGGGTAACTAATGTTTACAATTGGTACTCACTTGGTCCCTGCATTTCACCTTCTGCGAACAACCAATTTATTCAAGAAGCCGTCAGTTTATACCTCACGCGCCGTCGTTCAGGGTGTACGAACCGTTGCTTTGTATGCATATACTTGTGGTTATAGTCCCAGACCACAGGTGCAAAAAAATATGCACTTCACTCTACATAGGACAATATACCAATTTTCGAAGACCAATTCCACGTAATTCTTCGGAAGGATTTGAGATAATGGTCGAGGAAGAAATACAAACCTATATTGAATAGCCCAAGTTAGTTTGGAAAGCCATGCTCATCTGAATCATCTACATATTTTGAATCGACATGTGCATTCATGTATTGGTTATTATATTTTAATTTTACTAAATATGCTAGCTTTTGAAGAGAGGCTAAAGGCAATCAAAAAATAAAACAATGCATTGAATATATTGTCACTATGTAAAGCAAATTTTTATCTTTTCGGGTAAGGGATTTCAGAATGTATTGTATATTAACACAATTTATTATTACTTAATAAAATAATTCAAGTAGAGACGGAGGTACATCATTTAAGGAAGTTGCTAGTAGTAAAAACACATGGAACGGTAACAATTTAATTGAATTATTATGTTGATCATCTTCCCCCGTCATTCGGAGTTGTTTCAATTTCATAATAGAAAACATTTCATATTAAAATCCTGTGTAAGATACTTCATTTGATCAGTAAGAAGCAATGCGCGAGGCACAATCGAATCGTTAATATTCCATTGTTCATTCAACAGATGGCTATTTTGATAATTACCTATAATTGATAGCTATTACTGTACTGTATTTATCCCATTTGTCTCGTTAATGTCTTACTTTTTGATGTTGGACGAAAATGATTGGCTAGTGCACTTTGGTTTAGCAAACCTCGGAAGTCAGAAGTCGTTTCACAAGAGAGAAATTTCTTGATAAACGAGGTCCTACTCAACACTTATCAGAAATAATAATGACAATAATGATTACACAATACTGGGTTAAACTTCGAGGTTACCCTCCAAATCATCACTCTTGTGATTTGTTATGGATGGTTTTGTAGTTGCCTTCTCCAACTTACGTTAGTATGTGCCGCACTGATGAAGTGCTAAAAAATTATGAATCTGCCCCTGTTTATCAGCGGATCAATTTCAGTAGGTGAATGACTAATAGTTGTTAAAATAAACAATTAAATAGTTCATAGACAAACAAATAATCGCAATGTGAACTACACTGTAAATTTCACCTAAAATTAGTTGTACTATTTACATAAAACAACTTTTCGTAGATATAACTTATTTATAAATTACAGCCATAAATCCAAAGTTTTATGGTTCGTTTTCCAATGGCTACCCTTATTACATATTATATTCACTACTTATTTGCATTTCTTAACCTGTGTGAATGGATTTAAAAAAGAAAAGATATTTTTAAAAGTCCAATCTGAAAGTTTTAAATTATTGCTTATTACCTTATCGATTTTGGTGATTACAACGAACCTTCATTAGATCGTGTTACGCTGTATTTCTATATTAAAAAATGAATCATGTCAGCGAATAATTAAGGATTGTATGTGTTGCAGCCAATTTGTAAAATCAGTCATTTGAACTGTCGGATATTCTTTTCCGGTGGAAGAAAATGGAAATTGGAAAACATTTATGAATTTGTGAATGTATAGAGTTTAGTATGGCAATATTCTCATCACTTATTGTCACATGAAAATGTTCCACGGCAACGAGATGAGCGGTTGATTTTTTTATAACAAGATCATTTGGTGTCCGAACATTTTTTCGTAGACGCCTTGAACTTATCCTCCATACAAACGGACTTTATTGTTTGACTTTTGGTAATTTTGGAACACTGGTGGACGGTTACAAGTCCAGAATTAACTATCATGAACATTTGTCAATATTTCCAAGACATTTATTGAGTGATTAACCGTTTTACTAAATGCCTTGTCATTTTGCAAAGTGCCTAGGTAAACTGTCAAGGTTTGATTGGGAGAGAATACTCGACAGTTGCCTTAAGCATTTAGTGAAATGACTGATTTGACGGATTGACATATGCTAACATATAACATATTTGACATATGCTAACATACTTATACGAAAAAGTATGTGAAAGTTTAGCTTTCTATGGATTATGACGCACTGCTTCATTTTCTGCAGATGCATTCTTTGAGCCTTTCGCAAGTGTCAGTTTTCTGTTTACTAAAGTGAAGCAAATGCGTGAGATAGAACAGTTTTGAACAATTCGCTGTACCGCGCTATCTCAAATCCACCGATGAATAGTTTAAGGGCAACAAACCGCAATACTCTTGAAACGATTGTTGACATAGAAACTGGAATTTAAACCATTACTTTCCTGCTATAAATATTTGACTCTGTAAAACTTACATGGTGTACAATTGTACCTGCAAATTATTGTATCGTCACCGCTCAAATGCTTTTGACTTTCAAGTAATTATCTTTGTATTCAATACCTCTAGTATGTAAATTTGTCAATAAATCATACATTCTCTTGAATAATGCTCATTTAAAAAGTGGTTAGATTTATATTTTGTTTCGCGTTGTCCATCATCCTCTGTGCTACGATCCTCATAACAGTCGTAAAAGTTGTTCATCGACATATTTTCCTTCGTATGAGCTTTGTACTCATTGACCAAACATGAATACAATTGCTGAATTATTCCCGATGAAACTTTTCCAACTGTGTAGCAGTGGGTACAATGAATTTTATTTTGAAGTAACCATAAGTTTGTCTTAAGTTATTTTACCAGATTCTACGCTTTTGTCGAGTGGTTCTCTGCTCATGTGATTAAATTTCGGTCATAGCACGATATTATTGTCCAAATTATTTAAAATAAAAATTGTTATTGCTTTGTTGTTCAACGTTTTGAAGTTCCTTTCTCCTATTTTTCTTGCAGACACATCACGTACCCTGACTACGATCGCAATCAAGATGGTTTGATCAGTTGAAGGTAGTTGTAGTTCTGGGTAGTTCCTCTTTCAGTTCATTGTATCGACCTATTCTTTCTACAACCTACCTGATTCGTCTAATTTGTTTTGGAGAACAACAGAAATATCATCAATCAAACTTTTTCTGATTCATGCAGCTAAAAAGCTTCAACCTTAGGTCGAAAAACCGGTTTGCAAGATGGTTTTTTGTTCGATTAAAATTATATTTACTGTAGCTTGCGAAACAAACCTTGGAAATTTCAAATTTCATTATGAAAAAGCGGAATAGTACTCACCAGAAAACGTATTTTTTCGACAAGTTACTCAGTCTGCAATTCTCAACAGATTTTCGTGATTCTTGAATTGATTCATCTCAATTTTTGTCTAGTTGCGCAAAGAACCTCGGAAATCCCTAATTTCTAGATATGATGGGGAGGGGGGGGGGGGACTTTACCATCTAGACGATCTGACAATGGTTTCATTTCGACAATTACTCATATGCTGTTTCTGCATGCGTTATTTTCTCAACAGATTTTCGTGATTCTTGAATTGATTCATCTCAATTTTTGTCTAGTTGTGCTAAGAACCTCGGAAATTCCTAATTTCCAGATAGGATTTCATTTAGAAGAGTACTAAACGCCGCTTTTCATTTCTGAGAGACTACGTCTAAAATGAAGGAATCAAAAACCTCATCTGAATTTAATCTAAAATCTGTAACAGCATGAAAACAACAAGCATTTTGCATTCTTATTTAGAAATCATATTTTTAAAGACTGTATAGGCTTATGACAAAGTTTCTGTAATGGTTTTAGGTGCCTTCCTCGAATTAATACTTTTTGGAACAAAGCTCCTGAGCAATCTGCATCCATGACAGTTTTAAAATATCATATTCCGAACCAAATATTGAGAGATGACAATCAATGCATCCAATCAATGTTTCCAAAGAAAGTTATCGTTGTCATTTATTACGATGGCATGGTTGAAGTTCTTTATCATGATTAATTACCCACATTTCAAATATGTTAGCCGGGTAGAATCAAGTGACCGTGCAAAAAACCATCAACTTATCTAGATGGCATTGAAGCAGCATGTCGAGCCTGACACGATTTCAACAACGTGGCGTACTCGCGTACGGAGGAAGATGGCGTTACATTACGCTACTTTCGCAGTTGCGGCAATAGTTCAAGCGGGCTCCTATCCCCAGCAGCTGGTGCGTTATTAACCCGATATCTTCTCCTATCATAGCGCAGTCGGGGTTGAAGGGTAATATATGTAGAAAACGCGTATCGCGGGAGGGACGCTCTCGGTAGTGACCATATGCCGTACCTGTTCATACATGAATAATTCCACTAAAGGAGCTAATGATAGGACGGGCGAGGGTGGGGAGGGGGTAGGTTGCGGTGGTGGCTGTTAATTGAGGCTGAGTCACAATTCGATGCAGATTGCTGGATTCACCACCTGCCCCCGACACTGACGGCCGTAACGGAGGTAAAACCCCCGGGGGTTGACGCAGGGTTGGTCATCTTTTGCCTACCGATTCAAAATCATCTACCATATCACTGTGCCATAAGATCTCCAGAAGTAATGTCACGATTAAGTTACTGCTTACTAAAGCCCAAATTATTAGTATTATTTCTTAAACAGAATAACCAATCTACGTAAATCAAAGATTAATTTCAATCAAATCAAAGTCTGTGGTACATCATCTGAACTCGTTGTGTAGTCCCTTCATATCTTTTAATTTCATTTTAGATGCTCCTGGATAAAGAACCGAATGGGAAGAACTTCCAAAATTATCAAATTACATTCATGTTGAATTAAGTCGAAATTCGCGCTCTTTGAATGCAAAGCAGTTGGTAACTACCTAATTTATTGCAAAAACTTGTTTTAAATAATATTATTTTATTCAAAGAGCGGCAAACGGGTCGGCATTACATTCTAGTTACAGATCTTGGGCAGCCTCGTTTTACCAAATCCTACTCATTGGTGTATTTCTGTTTAGAGTTTATTACTGCACGTAATCTCAGATTCTGTGATCTCACTTTTTGCTTTAAAGACTCGCTGATTCCATGGAACTTCATCATGATGGCTAGCACATAATTTTGGAGCACAAATCCAGCTGCAGAAGATGATAGGTCTATCAAATACTAAAAAAAAACAAGTGCCAAAGAATCTCTATTTCTAAGTTTTCAAAAGAGCTGCTCCGATTACGTTCTTGTTACGAATAGTATCAGTATTGTGAAGACAATAATATAAAAGTAGCTTCGAGTACCATGATCGTAACACTTCATCTTTCTATATAGCAGTTGTATTCTTGTTAGTTATTCAACTGTTGCTTGAGAACACTATTAAGGTAAAATTTTCTATATAAAGCGTGCAAAGCGATACAAATATTGAACTCTATAAGTAAGGTAGATACTCAAACAATATAAGGAAAGTCTGCAATAGAAGGAGAGCAGGTGGTGCTAGGTTATTATTTCGAAACGAAATTCAACTGAGGATATGGACCAGATTAGTTGAAATATTAGTCACACTCGGTTCGGTGAGTAGTGACACCAACTGCGCTCTTCTTCAAGCCCGTTCGAAATGGATTTCGGCAGGCGGAAATGATGCCAGTGACCCGTCATTCAAGAAGGTAACCCATCCTGGGTCTCAACCCTAATAATCCTCCACCCCAAATAATTACTATCAAACCGACTGAGGGAGCCGAAGTGAAACTGAATCAAAGGGAGAAATGCGGTTTGTTATAGTGGACAAGCGGATCACCTGCTCGGTGAGCTCAACCGATTAGACCGTTGAAGCGCGGTGAGTGGCCTTTTCATTTCAAGGGAGGGTGTACGGTTCAAGTGTACTGAAGAAGCAAAGCACCTGCGGTTACATAAAAACGGACTAGGAGTAAAAAACTCCATATCTGCAACTGTTCGAACAAACGTGGGTATGAGGGACTCTCATTAACGTGATCTATGTGGATGATTGATGTCGGGCTAATAAGCTCTGCTCACCCTTGCTCCGCGATCCCCAGCGACACGGACAAACAATAGGAATTCAGAACGGGTCAGCTTATCTCGACTGAAAAGACAAAAGTAATTTTGTCAGCGGAGTCCATCATCCCATTTGTCATGTAAAAAAATCATTAGGCTGTGTGGAAGAACTACATCACAGGTGATCAATATCTCTGCTAATGCATTTTTGGTTGTGGAGGTAATCATGTTTTAAAGTTCTAACTGACAATGAAATTTAAGGTATTATTACAAATGCAATGCAGTTTGCCATCTTAAATTTTCATGAAACCACTTTATTTTGTTCATTACCAGTTGCATCTCTCTTACTTAATGTACCTATCTCAAAAAAAAAAAAAAAAAAAATTGTTGCGTTTTTTTTTTTCTCTCCCACTTTTTACGGGTCTCTGATCAAAATAATAATTTTTATAAAATAAATTTGTAACTTCCATTTCAAGGAAATCTGTCAAATTACACTGCCTGTAATATATACCCCTTCTTCTGAACTAGTAACGTGCATTAAATTTTTATGGTACATTATGGACCTTCTGATCGTATTCTAAATGCCTCACAAGAGACTAATTTATATTACATCACCGTAGATCAATTTGGCAATGGATTAGCTTCAATAGTCTTCAGAAAATCA
Source organism: Creontiades dilutus (assembly GCA_031894815.1). NCBI lineage: Eukaryota > Metazoa > Arthropoda > Insecta > Hemiptera > Miridae > Creontiades > Creontiades dilutus. The sequence goes on from JAVIWC010002130.1 coordinate 129,971, forward strand.
ACCTCCCATCATACATTATAAACATGTTGTCCCAAAGGAGCTCTGTTTCCCAATTGTCTGGCTTAGGTCGTTTAAAAAAGTTTTCTTGTATAAGATATCTTGATATACAATGTTGTAGTTGAGAGGAAATAGCATGCATTCCCTATAAATATAACTCCGCGAAGATCAACCTTGTTAGTCCCTCTATTCGAAACAAAAGCTGGTAATCGAAATACCTATAATATGCTGTATATAAACACTTAAAATTAACAAGATGAACAAATAAAACTTAATATTATATAAGAAAGATGATCAAAAACTCGATTTCAGAAGCAACCCTATTAAAGACAATTCCACTGCATTCATATCAGCTGATTCGATCGTTTCAGTTCAAGAGATTTGTACGATGGTCAAACATATAAAAACTCCCGTGTTATTCCTAAAGGCCCATGTTATTTCGATATTTCGATTTTTGAATATTTCTTCTCTTAGATTTCTCCTTTAGGGCTGGCGGAAAAACGATATCTAGAACACAGGCCCACCTAAACCCTTAATGTGATTCTAGACGCTAGTTTCATCCAGTAAAATACTCTTGACGCCTCTCCGGGCGACCCGGTGGACAATGTGGCGGAAAAACAAATTTTTAAATTCGATTTTCATATTGCATGAATCATGAAACGTAAAACAACAAAATCATTAGGAGGGGCTTAAAATGGTTTTTTCCTCGTCGGTTACAAAGGTTCTTACCATCGAATCTTATCTCTGGACTCTCCTCCCTCTACACAAGACTCTTGTCTTTCAGAGGGTGTAGCATTTTGGCAAGGCTTTACTTTGTGATTGATGTTTTTGCTTACAATTTTACATTAAAATTTATTTTAGTTATATGAAAAATATGAAAATTGTAAGCTTCTTACAATAAACAAATGCAAATTTAAAAAAAAAAAAAAAATAAAAAAAAAAAAAAACTTTTGTAACCTCACGCGGAGTTCACGATCATGGTGGATGGCACCTAATTTAGTTTACACCAATTCGGGTAGGTAGGTTCTTGTTAAGACAGTATTTCCGGACGGCGAATATAGTTTTTTGGATTACTACAAAATTTAGTTGATGAGAATTACACGGTAGGAACGGAATAGTATCGTTTGGGACAGTCAATATTACAATTTTTACAAGTTGACATTCATTCAATGTCACATGTTCATGGTCGGATGCTAATTCCAAATGAACAGGTAGATATTTCAGGTTACTACATAATATGTAATATTACAATTTTATTGTAATATTAAATTTTAATTACGTTTTTCAGTGGTTTCGTAATTGAATTAGCAAAGAATATAGCAAACTTAGAAACTAATTTTGATAACTAGACTGTCATGATGTTCATAGCAGAGACAAGCAATCTTGCCGATTTGGACTGAGGTAGATGGACAGATAATTATTTGGAATACTCAACTGTCAATGTATATGGAAGGTCATTGAAAACATGAATACAATGCAGCTTTTCAATTACAGTTACCGCAGTTGTTTTTGGATGTCTTCAAATATTGAAATGCCTCATGAATAAGTAGTTGGTAACTTCAGTTACAGTTCCAAACTAAAAAAATACGGGCTCTTAATTTTGAAAAGGGAAAATAACACTTCGCCTGATTTTATTACAGCTAATTTCATATTTATACCACCCGTCCCTTTGCACAACATTCTGTCATTAGTTGTTGTTAATCTCAACATTTTGAATTTTCCTACCTGTATTCCGTCATATCCTATTATGGATACAAGAAAACTGAAATAGTTTAAAATCATGTTTTAATGTTTGCTTCGAAACAGAGATTAATGTTGTACTGCTTATTTAGAAGAATAGCTACTGCAGCCTGGTGCTTTAGGCGCTCCGAATCCAATTACATCACGTCGTACAGGTCTGTCAGCTTGATTTATAGTGGTCTAGGACGATTATGTACGGCGGGATAGTCAGAACAAACAGCGGTAAACGCTACGAATCGTACAGGCCGGATGCCATCAGTGACACTCGGTGTTCAAAATCGTAAAGCAAACGACACAGCTCGCATTCCCCGCTGGATAAACGACCATCCGCTCGCAGGTGTCCACAGGTGTCCACCTCCACGAAGAGTGAAATTACCCGCACGCTTCCTTTGTAACTTCCTCCCACGTGCTCGATTTCTTCCGTACGTCCGAACCACCCGTAAGAAACAAGTGGAAAAATTTCTCTGAATAAGTCACCATCCACTCCAATGTTTATGAGAGGAAAAAAACAAGAAAAAAGCCCATTCAGTCCCGTATCTAGCGGGTTATTACTATCTCGGGCTCCAAGTTCCCCCATATGCGCACGTGATACTTCCTTGAGAGCTACAACTAATTTGCGTGCCGGTGGTACATTAGCATTTTTGGGCAACCCCTCTTCTTAATTTTCAACCTGGAGCTCAAGAAATGCCATCTGTCGCAATGCAAGCGAATTAGCATACATTAAAGAGATAGTGTCTCATTAAGAAGACAAAATTTTGAAAAAAGCACATTCAAGTCGGCTATTTATAGTCCACTGCAAGAAAAATGTTAGCCTAGCTTATGTCATAAAAATAACAAAGCGTCCCAAAACTTGTTTTCATTGGAATTACAATTTAACAGACATAAACAGTATTTTGATATATGCCAAAAGCTTCTTCATAAACTAAAAACTGTACAAAATATTCAAAAACGTTTACTATTGATGTATTCTTTTCGGTTTGGATAACTAATTGATTGTTTTAGTGGTATTTGATTCATTATCTCAACGCGGGAGTAACATACCTTGTATAAGTATTGTAGATGCCTTAAAAAGAGCTTCCGTAGATCGATTACGAAACAAACAAATTAGCCACAAGGTTCCTTCAGGTGATCAGTGTGCTCCCTCACTTTGTAATTGACTTCTAGATAGACCAAAGACTACTGGGCGAGTATGTGATAAATGTGACTATATAATATATATTATGACTACATAATACATTATATATATTATTATTAGTGTTATTACATTATAACACTGTACCCTTAGTGCGTAACACAAGATGGTATGAAATTCACTACAATGGTGAAACACAGTGTATATCGATTAGATCGTTGAAACTCACGCTGCTTCGGGAATGAATATTGACTATCGATAAAGTCTTTTATAGTGAATAATATCAAAAATCAGGATTTTTCCAGGAATAATATTGCTGTTGAACAAACTGTTGTTGACCTAGAATAGGCATGACTTGATATTTATACATCTAATCTCGGAAAAGAATTTGGCCGATAAAAGTTTCAAAAGATATTGAACTTTTTGGGGTTCTACTCAAGTTATTATAAGCCCATTACAGAGCGGCTTGTTACCAGGCTACGTGTTCTTGTTTACCGGCTGTGCGGTTGCCGGAATTTGACTGAACTGATTGCATTTACTACCAGCTGTCATGTAAGATATAAGAAAGTTTTCGCGAGTTTTCAGTTATGGTGGACACGTTTCCCATCGTCAAGAAGCGAAAGGAAAAGAGCAGGCGCTCTGACTCAGAGGACCCCGAGGACGATTTTTCGGAATTTTTCTCAGCGCACCCGTCGATCGAGAGGAGACCAAAAGATGTCAAAGTTATTGACGCCAGCCCGGGACCTAATTTCCTCGAGATACTTATCTTTGCGGTTTCCGTTTGTCTTTGGCTCACTTTTGTGATTTTCCTGTGCTGTCATGCCATAGTCGCAGTTACAAATTTAAACGGATACGTTCATTTGATACATCAACCGAAGACGATGGCATTTCTGGTCCTACATATGATTGCAATTGTTTCAGAGGTCAACGCCGCGATCTGCTCGTCATTCTGTATTAGCTACGACGTAGAAGCCCATAATGTGATTCTAATGGCTAAATTCGCTATTGGTCTCGTGTGTTTTACTATTGCGGTATTTGCGTCAGTACTTATCGTGGTGGCGTTTGGCTCACACGATTCAATCAATCAGCATTTAAACAACAAATGTAAAGAATCGTGCGCTCGTGAAGTGCACAACATAATTCACCTCTTTGTTGGTTCCTGCTACGAAGGGATTGCCCTTAATCTTATCACGATTCCTGTCCTAGTATGGGTACTTAAAGAAGCCATTGTCTTCGTCAAACTTGATCACGAAGCAAGAAAAGAAAAGGCGATTGTCAAGGGAAACCCGTCATCGGTTGAACTTCATCAGAATGCAGAATTCGAATCAAACAAACATCTTAATAGAAAGGTGAGATTTTCACAGTCTACATCAAGCTTGATAGGTTCTATCATTCCAGAGATAAACATTTTCAAAAAACTGCAAGATCCTCCGCAACGTTTCACAGATTTGAATAAGAGTGAAGTAAGAGATGCAGTTATAGAAGTCATGTCAGAACAAATCAGTTCGCCAATTATGGATAGCTCTTCTCCTTCAGGAGCGAATGCTTTTGCGAAACCGGACAGGCCACCTCAACCAAGAGTTCCTAGGGAAGAATTCAGTGGAACCGATACTATGTCCAGTGTGGACCCCTGGAGTACTTCTTCATCCACCTCTACGAATAATGCGGAAGATTTCTGAAAACCCTACAGTTCTTAAGCTTCGTGTTCATCTCTCGATGGACTCTTTTCAAATTTTACGATTTTTATTCTGTATCGTCCAATAAACTATACGGTGCAAAGCCTTGGAACATTTCCCTGCCATTTCTATTCTACCCCCTTTATAGTGATGATGTAATTCCTCTTCTTTATAACTGACTTAACCGTAGACTGGAGACTTTGTCTTTGGAGCGGCTTGTAGTTTAATATATTTTGCTTCTCAATGTCTCTTAAAGAAGAAAATCACGACTTGAATTAATCTACCTACTTATGTGGACCATCTACTGTTTCAAAAATGGAACCAATGTTTTTTTTTTCTTCAAACTGACATTCCTTTACTGAATCGATAACAAATCGCATCCAGCTTTCGAATATATTTGTATGTAGAACTTATCTTATTATGTTGATTAAACGTCTAATTAGCGTTTTAGAAATTGGTTTTTGGTTACAAACATATACTGGTACGTAGGAAATTTAACATTTAATCCGAAAATGTTGTTAAAAGTCAGAAAAGTTGTTTTATGTTGATAAACTTGATTTTCTTGAAACAAACAATTAAAAAATCATACAACGAAACCGAGCTGAGATAGGAAGGTGTGGTTGGCCGCGTTTTGCTCAATTTTCAATCTTTGTTTAACCCATAATTTTATACAGGACACTCTGTATATCGACCCCGACATGTCGATAATAAAGTTCTGAAATATGATGGAAAATACCAATCACACCAACATAATGTTTTCTTGAACAGTGTTTAAGTAGTATGAAGTGCTGCGCATTTGAAAGAGCTTAAAATTGTTTATAATACTCCTTTCCAGCGGAATAAGATTGAACGACATAATGAGAAATTGTAACTAGGTTAATTGTAACGCTCATCTGATTAGTTTCAATTTTCTTCCTGGTCAAATAAAACGTTGTCCTTGCGGATCGTAACGTATTGCTAAGCTCAAACGAATTAACCAACTGCATTTTGTCAGGCGATGTCGTGCGAAGGTTAAGTTCACGATGTGGTTTTTTCCCCTCAAGTAATCGTCTCTGCTTTCTCAACGTCCCCCATTTGGTTTTCCAATATCACAAATAAGATTCAGGAAGAGATGTTGCACTACTAACGGAAGGAAATGAATAAATTCACCTTTGCGCTATCAGGTACTAAAAATAACTCGGGAATAACTAAACTCAAGAATCTAACAGTTATTTTTCTGTACAAAATGCGGTTTAGGTTCTCACCTTTGAAACTGATCCTCAACACATTAGACGGGATGAAATCCACCAGAAACATACTAGGCTAAGATTGGATCTTTTAGTTTTTCCATTTGGGATAGTCAGCACAAAAAATTGTTTTTCATAGTTTTGTTTTTAAGAAAGTTTTTGTTTTTGTTTCTTGAAACTCTAAATTTCTGTCTATCGTGCAGCTGAGAACCATATAATTCGATCTGGTTTATTCATCATTAAAGATTAGTATTTTAGTGAGAGGAAGTGCCTGTAAATCTTTTGGAAATTGCGCGTTATATTATCGTTAGGATTTACCCAGGAAGAATGCTAGATATTCAACTATTCTGCTCCACAATGAATTTGATGTGCTGAATGTTCATGGAGTTTTTTGTTAGAAGGTCTCTATTTGATTTGAATAACATGCGTATCCAACCTGATTTTGGAAGCCGTATATGTTACTCACATACTGCAAAATCTTCGAATATTCAGCTCCTAAAACTGATTGCTGAGTTTGCCAAGAATAATAATTATTCTTTGCACGCTCAGTATCAAGTTCAAGAATTATTCTTACCATAAGGTATTGAACTTTCTCTATGCCTGCACAATTAACCCCGATGGATAAGGTGGTTAGGGAGCTTTAAGAAAGAGATTTTAATTAAAAGTAAACAATCTATGAAATAAATATATTTAAATATTTTTTTTATTTTTGTAGCTTCTAAGGTGTTTGGTGACATTTAATAGTTTTTGTTCTCTTCGAATAGCTCCACCGGCCGGCAAAAGTTCATAGAACTTGGTCGTTTGATGGACAGAATAAAGAATTCTTATGAAATTATTGTCATTTCGGTAAATCGTTTTTTCGTTCTATCAGCAAATTGATACTCTATTATATTCCATTCATATCATAGAATACGATTAAAATTCAATCACAAGCAAAAATTCCTTCAAAATCTTCTATCTTGCATATAGTTCTACAACTCGGAAAAACAATCCAAGTTGTACACTCTTATCCTGTCAACCAACCATTATTTTGATTTTCACTAATAAATTTAATATGAAACTCAAAATTGAAGTTCTCATTTTTAAAACATACCTATATGTTTACTATTAAAATGTGAACTGATTAATTTTTTATTTAATATGATTCTGACAGGACAAATTTTATCAGCAACATAATTTTTATATCTTACGATCAATCCAAATTATTGAAATATTGAGACAAAAATATATAATTTAAAATTGATAATCTTAATATATTTACTTGAATAAATGAAATTAATCATACAGAAATAAATCCTCAATTATAAATAATGAATAATTTAATGGAAATGCTAAGAATATCCTTCAAGTTAAATGTATCAATTTGTTTTATGTAAACTAGATAATAAACCACCAGCCCAAATCATCGAAAAAATCAAAGAAAACCCATTTCAAAAAAAAGTTATATTATCAACATTACAACCAATAAAAACCATACACATTATTTTACTTGTGAATATTTGCTATGCTAATTGTGCAAAACATTAATAGATGGTAGGTAAGTGAGTGTTTTCACTCCAGAGATTGCGCGGATTGTAATAATATCCCATGTGGGTCAGAACGGTGATGAGAAGATGCTATCACAGCCATGAATTTTCCCTTGGTTATTCCGAGTGATTCGCTATTAAGGAACACTGCTCAGAGGCACCAACCTATCCACGCCTTGAAATTAACTCGGTACAGTGCGAAACTAATTCAAGGGGCTTCATAAGGTAATTAGAAGGGCATTAATAACGGTAGAATGGGGGAGTCGTGAGTGTCCACCGGTCCAGGACAAGGGAGGTAATGAGTGAGCAGAGACCATGACGACCATCCTGACTACTAGTAGGTGCCCATTGGAGCCCACCCCCTTCTGAAAGGTTTGGTTTCCACTATATTTCAACAGAATGGGGATCTCGCACACCCCTGGCTGTCAGCTGCCCCTTGAGATGGGTAGCGACATTGATGACCTGCAACAAGAGCAAAAACGCTATTCGGTCGTGAAAGATTTCGAGGGTAAACGTTCTTTTTTTACTCGTTCCTGTTTTTTAGAGTCACATTAGTAGCGAAACACTTGCCAACGTAGATTCTTTGTTGTTAGTCACGGATTCATTGTTCCATTGTTTGTCCTCTTTTCACAAATATTTTGCAGGGAACGTAACAACTGAAATTTACTCGTATGGCATACGCCTTTAGGTAGTCCATTGATTTTTCCACCTATTGCTTTTGTGTTAACCAAGTTGAGGGAGACCAATCTTCACTTTCAATTTCGAAAATGTTGAATTTCATAATTTTTTGAAGATATTCGTAGTAGGTTTTATCTGCAGATAAATCCATGTCACACGCGCTAATTTTCGAAGTGCATTAACATTATAATCTCAGAGATTCAGCTGGTAAAGTGTGTAAGAATTTATATAACGAATCAAAGCAAGCCTCTGTCCAGGCAATATGTTATACAATTACAGTCAATGTAACCTGTGTTGAGATCATACAACATTAGAGCCCCTTTGAATCTAGTTGCCGTGGGATTGAGAATGAGAGCAGAACGTGCCAACTTGACACGCATTCAACACCAAAAACGTTTGCAATTACGATCTGAATTCGTTGAGATACAAGTCAATCTTTAGAGTTAGGCTCAGCATCATCTCCAATGACGTAGCCTACAGGGGTGAAAAAAAATACAGTTTTCAATCAAGTATTCAAGAAGTCAGTGAAACCAATCAATTTAAACGAATTTTGTTGTATCCATGGTTGAAGTAAGGGTCCAAAATGCCTAAAGTTGGATCAAAACGTAGGTTAATGCAGTGCAACTCCTCTTCAAAATCTTAAAATTTACTCAATCAATATTGAATAATCCTTTGAAATCACTTTTTCGCAACTACAAAAATCTAAGACCAATCCTTTGGTGCATAGCAGGCTAAAATCATTAAAATAAAGACAAAGAAGTACTGGTTGAAGAAAAAGCCGAATGTGGTTTGTGGAGGATGTTGAGCGCCATTTATTCTCAAAAATCAAGTTGTGCCCAACTCATAATGTGTGAACACATTCATCTAAAATTTCCGAAATGTATGTCTAAGGCAATATGAATGTGTAGAAATTTACATGCGGTTCTTTTATTGACTATTATATTCCAAATTGGAACGTGGCCAGGCCTTGAGAAATCTGATACTTGACGCATGCTCAAAGAGAAGCGTGTATTCGTGTGCTGTGAAACTGATGGCAGCTCTTCAACAGCCTAACCTGCACATTTCTTGAAAATTTCAACTTATTTGGATGAAAACTACAGAAGCTTTGTTGCAGATAGATAAAGATACAAAAAACGAATGACGTTCACATTCAACATTTCAAAACCGCTGCAAACTATCACACAATATTGTGTTATATTTAGTTTTGCTGTCCCTTCGATTTCAAACAAGTGACCGATAGACACTTGTAGGTAGATAGACAAATATCGTTCCTTACTTTTTTCTACTTGAATCTTCAGGCCATTACAAAAGTTCAAATCTGTTGCGGTTTAGATGAGGAGAGATGACCGGTCCGAGGGAGCGTCATTCGCAATGTTTACGACTTTGACACTCCGTGGGGTTGTGAGAAAGGCGAGAAAAACTCGCTGTCCCCGAGCTCTTCAACGTCTATTTCTCAATTCAAACCGTAATTACAACATTCACTTGAAGATTTAAGGGGTCCAGTGCGTCACAGAATCAAGTACATTCTACGAGTTGACGTTAGGTGGGATTTTCAATATAAGGTGCAAAGGTTAGACGTCATAATCGTGAGATGCTGCGCCCATCTGTTCGAAATGATCTTGGTTGCTCATTATTTTCAGTAGACCGGTTTAGTATAAGTAAAGGATAATATTGCACTACGCTACCAAACATGACACTTAAGCAGCATCTACCAACGGTTAAAATCCAAAGGGTTTACTTCTATATCATTCTGTAATATAGCTTTTCCAAGTCGAATTGAGAATTTTCCATAGTCGAATTGAGAATTTTCCAAACCAAATAAAGATTTTTCCAAACCAAATTGAGATTTTTCCAAACTAATTTGAGAATTTTCCAAATCAATTTGAGAATTTTCCAATCTAAGAAACTTTCACTACTAAAAAGGAAGAGGAAGTTTTGCATACCGAAATGACAATTTTTTAAGGCAATCCAAGACTTTTATTGAAAACAAAATTAGTAAAGCAAAATTAATGAATAGCACTTTATGAACATATTAACATTGGAATCAAAAAGACAAAATGAACAAAGAATACTTCATAAAAATTACGGTGTTGTTAAGAACAGAAAAGTCGAGGCCACTCTGCGTTTGTATGGTCTATTGGAGTCAACAAAAACAAAAATGCGGAGTGGCCTCGATTTTTTTTGTTCTTAACAAGAGCGTAATTTTTATGGAGTATTCTTCGTTCGTTTTGTATTTTTGATTTCAATGTTGATTTGTTCACAAAGTGCTTTTCTTTAATTTTGCTTCGCTAATTTTGTTTTCAATAAAAGTCTTGGATTGCCTTAAAAAATTGTCAATTCGGTTTGGAAAACTCTCTCTTCCTTTTTAGTAGTGAAAGTTTCTTCGAGTGGAAAATTCTCAAATCGGTTTGGAAAAATCTTTATTTGGTTTGGAAAATTCCAATGCGATTTGGAAAAACTATATATATTATAACGAGCGTGTTATAATCTTGTTCTGTGACTTATGTTTGTTATCTACCGTAGTTCAACTCAACTCAACCATCGTATAAAGGTGTGATTGTTGGAGCCAATATGTTGATATGAAGCAAATTTCAGGAAACCTGAAGGATTCATCAAAGAATGGCTCAAAAACTTGCAAAACAACAAGCTACTAAAAGTCACAGAACGTTTTTGTTTTTTTTAATTTCCTATCACAGACTCACCAAACTTTGGAATCTTCCTGTGATTGTTCTTTATCGACGATGGTGGACTGCAACTTGGACTGTTAATAAGAGTGGCCAACTTTTGTGACATTCAACATGCTGATGAAGAGGTCCAGAACAGGTTTCCTCGTACAGTATTTGACACCCCCAACGATCGACGTATGAGAAATACGAGCCATCACAGTGACTATTCGCATACTATTGTTCACTTGACCAACATTGAGGTTTCCCGTGTGACATTCACGAGTCCTTCAACAGAAAATCGTCGGTTCACGAAGATTCATCTCGATCGCGATTTTGACAACCGACGCCCTCATGAATTATGAAGGGACGTCAGTATTAGCATATTTGCATTTATGCGCTGCGGCAAAAAGATTTTGGATGAGAGGGGGGATGGGGTGGATTTTCGCAAAAGATTCGGACGTGTGACTAATATGAGTTGGGTATTTCTTCATCTTCCCTCTTGCGGTCCATCGAGGGCCATGAAGCGGGCCACGGGTGAAGTAACAGGAAAGTTGCGACACTCCGAATAAAAGTCAACAAGGGTAGCGGATGGGACAAAGGTTCTGACTGATAGGTGCCATCAACCAACTGTTTCGCTCAATAGTGAAGGGTAGCGCGGGCATCGTTGAAAAGCGGACTCTTATGCAAATATTGGGCCCTTCTGTGAGCGTTCCGCTCATATTTTACTGGTTCCGGACAGTGGTACCGGTGTGAAAGCTCATCAATCCTGTTAGAACGAGGCACCCAATTCTGTTAACCTCGGTACCCACCTACCCAGCAGAGAAGTGTAAGTACCTACTTGCACAGTCAGACCAAAGAAAGGAGAATGGAAACGTAACTCCAGCCTCGTCCATTGTGGTTTCGATTTGACCCAACCATCATAAAATAGATGCCACTTCATTCCATTTTATTGGTGGTGCAACCAATTACAACTGACTTCTAAGGATGGACTCGGTTTCTTTTAAAAAATGGAAACATTGTTACTACTTACATATAGGTTCATTATTTCTGTAGTAAAGTTAATCTTCATAAATGTAACTGGGCCATGAGTACTTATTAAACTGTGTAAACATTAGGTAAAATGTCCAACTAAAACTGCATGGAACTAGGTGTAAATAAAATAAAATAAGAGAAAAGTAAAACATTTTTATTGCTCACGACGGGTTAAAAATTCTTCTTTACTCCACGAGGAATCGCACCCTTGTCTCCCGCCTCCATGATTGTCATTGTGCTATTGAAACGCTGCTATAAACAAAATAATTTTGTGCGATACGCCTTAAGATTTGCATTTGGAAACTGTGAGGATGTGATCACTCTAACCCATGTAAACCAATGAAAAAACGCTGCAAATTCTTTCACTGGGGTTTATCATTCAATGATTCATGATTTGAATTTCTACTAAGCTTTGGAGTGTGCGTGTTTCAGAGGTGATAGAACGGTTATTGAATTTCAGGAAGCACACAAATATGATCAACTGATCAATCCAAATAGGTGTTTTGGTTGAGAACCGATTTAAGTGCTCTATGCATATCGCCTGAAATTCAATAATCGCTCTATAACACGCACACTCCAAAGTTTAGTAGAAATTCAAACCATGAATCATTGAATAATAAACCCCAGTGAAAGAATTTGCAGCGTTTTTTCCAATATTTCAGTTAAGACAATGTTTTTTTTTCTTTTTTTTTTTTTTTTTTTTTTCTTTTCAACCCAAACATTTACCCTTTAGAGTCGAAGCACATAATACCGATATTGGGAACATCTTTGGCTGATTTATGATTTTTTAGTCAAATTTCGCGAACTTAGGTCCACTTATTTCGGAATAACTTTGGGACGGCAGATTTTGATAATTTTTTAATAATAATAAACTAAATTCTAATGTCGGGTAATACTGAACAGCGTGTTCGCTGATTCTTCAGCGATTCATGAAAGAGGTGTAGTCCGAATCATTTCAATCGAGTGGCATTTGGATAGTAACTTGTTTAACTAGTTACTTAACATTATAGGATCAGCTTTGATGTTTCTTTATGATTTTTATGAATTGAGACTAAATAGATCTGAGGTAATTTGGAGAACGATACTCTTAAAAAATGTGTTTGCTCACGTTGAGAGGTGGACCCCTTCTAACGGCTGAGGCGATAAGGCTACTATAGTCACAGGATACCCACAATGCTAAGAAGGTTTAGGTTTATTCTCAGGGGTTTGTGGTTCCAAGAAATGTAAAGGAGTGGATTTATATCCATCGCACTACCGGGGCTCTCATAAAGCACAACAATGATAAACAGTAATTTTTAAGTAACAATATGTAGAAAGCGTAGACCATTTTGTGTGTGGGGAAGGGGCCGCAGGATAGTTAGTACTAGAGGGTGAGTGGTTCGTAACCACGATCTGCTACCATGTAACGAGAAAGCGATGGAATGGACTAGTTGTCCCTCTTTCGGGCTGACGTGATAAGATTACAACACCCAGAGGATAGCTTCGAATCAATGAGGGTTCAGATCTACGCACAGGGTAAGCAGTTTCAACAGAGCTATTCATATCAATCACAAACTTTGGTTGTTCTGTAGGAAACAATTTCAACTTTAGGCACTAGAAAACTTGTTCAAAATCTGTTGGTGTTTTTAAAATAAAATCTTTCACGATCGGCAAGTTGTGATGAATTTGATAGGTAGGCATAACCAGTCAAAAACTCATCAATAACGGTTGAGGAATTGCCAGCTTATTTCCCTTGATATTGCATCGCATTCAAATGTCAGAATACCATCTAATGAACGGGCAAAAACGTTGGGCTCTTTTCTTTTTTGAGAGGTAAGTGCACTAACTATCACACAGTCCACCTAAATTCTAACTTTTGAAATACTAGACAATTGTTATCAAGTCCAAGCACGTTCACATTCACATTCGCGTTGACGTTATCATTTTTCTGTCCAAGTTTCTCCCAAATCTCTTAACGTGAGCGAACAGATGAACTTGAAGCAGTCGGGTGTGCTCTTTGAAGGTGTGAAGGGCTTTATCACTAACGAATATGAAAACAATAGTGTTTTCACACTGAACAAATGAAAATCAGATTTTGTGAAATTTCAACCGTTCAATCGCACCATTAAGGATTGAGTGAGGTCAATGCCTAGAATTCAGTCCCAAATAGACCCCAAATGTGATTTTTTACGACATTTTCATCAACTTTCGTTCAGTAGTTTGGAAAAAAGCTCCACACAGCGGAAGGGCTTTTTTTGTTTTAATTCGATTTTCGGATTCTTTACATCTTGAACCGTAAAACAACAAATTTTGAGGTGGTTAAGCGTTTTTTATTTTCATTTTTTAATAATATTATAGAGGTTCAACATGTAAAATGATGAGCCATAATATACGTTAGGTACATGGAATTTACTTATAGGTAGTTGGTACCATATTACTCTCATGCATCCGCAAGTATAGGAGTACTTAGCTTAAACTGAGCTTTAGAAGAAAACAGACTAAAAATTTAGTTTTATAATTTGAAATAGACGTTGGATGTACAACGAAAATATAAATGAACGGGCAACCACGTTTGACTTTTCAATGGTTTGCTAGGTGGGTGCACTGCCACATAGTCCTGCTTTATGTCACAATATCTACACCTAAATTCTACTTTTCGATGATGCTTGCTTTCAATTTTAGCGTCTTCGCGACCCTGAAGCGGGCGTCCTTTTGTTCGGAGACCACTTCCGCATTTGAGCGTGTTAAGTGGCCTCATTAGAATTTCGATACCTCACCGCGATATAGGGGCGGAGCACGCGACGACGATGGGCCCTCGGGGAGGCACAAGTGCACCAGTTGTGCCGGGGGGATGCGATGCAAGGTGTTATTCCCGAAAATGTAAATGAGAGGACCGATTACCCGGAGGAGGGACATACGGTGATCTGATAGGGACAAGATTCCGTGAGCAACAAATCGAAAATGTTTAGCATAATGGTGAATCAGTGGAACACCTGGGCGAAACAGAATGGTAATAATCGTCTGGTCGGTTTTACGGGATTGTATGACTAAGATAATATTGGAACTCCGTAGGTTGTGTGATTGTAAGGTAGTGAAGTTTCCAAGTTCAAAAGGTTTTTGGTTTATTATTCAATAATAAACCATTGTACTTAATCGCTTTTGAAAAAAAGATGCTAACCCCCCCTGAAAATTTCATGGTTTAATTTTCAAAGGGTGTACAATCTGAATCTGCAATAGAAATTTTTCCGTCCGTCCGCCGTACGTCGTACGCACGATTTCTCGTAAACGGCTGGAGCAGAATATATGAAATTTTCAGGAAAAATCAATATTGGTCCGACAACGCCCCAATTATTTAGCCACTCTCACTTAATTTAAAGTGCCCTTTAAGGGTTGTCGAAGTTTGGTAAAATACCTAAAAACCTCAAAAAAAGTCGAAGCGGCCTATTTGGACTCTTTTTGAAGAACTTTCCATGAGGAATCGAATGAGACCCTCCCCAGGTTCGTAGCTTAAACCATTCCCGATATACGGCCCGATTTATGGTGCCAACATTTGCGTTTTTTGGTTTATTATTGTTTATGTTTTCATGCTTTGAATATCTACTAAGCTTTGGAGTGTGCGTGTTTCACAGGTGATAGAGTGATTATTGAATTTAAGGAGGCACACAAATATGATCAACTGAACAATCCAAATAGGTATTTTGGTTGAGAACAGATTTACGTGCTCTATGTATATCTCCTGAAATTCAATAATCGCTCTATCACCTGTGAAACACGCACACTCCAAAGCTTAGTAGAAATTCAAATCATGAACGCAAGCCAATTGAATAATAAACCCCAGTGAAAGAATTTGCTGCGTTTATTTTTTATCTTTTTGCTTTTTTCACGATATCTTGATGATAGTTATGGTGCTGTAGCACAAAAAAACTTAGTGTGTAGACATGACCTATAGTAGAAATAACGATAATATTAGGAATCTTAGCAATGTAACTTCGTCCAATCAAAATTATATAGCAAAACTGAAGTTAGAAAAAAAGACTCAAAATTTAGTTTTATGTTGTGAAACGAACGTCAGACGTGGCAAAAAAATATGAATTTGGTAGGGTGACCTGCAAACTTAGTAACCCATTTGAGGGACTTCAACGTCTCGTCGCGTTTTGTGAGCCGGTGCAGTGCGTATTTCGAACTATAAAAACTACCGATAATTCAAGTTATAGAATGAACATTAATTTTGGTGAACATTTGCTTTTCTTAGTCCTTCAACCCCTGATGTAAGCATTCATGCCAGTAGTTCAATGTGATTTTTTAAAAGGATATATGTTGAATGAATTTGAGTATGAATATGCTCAATGAGCAGCTGAGGATGAAGTAAATTGTATTTTTGACAACATATCTCACAATTAAGTTTATATAAGAGAACTTCTCAACTCCCCCACAGCGTCATTGATAGTCCAACTGTCAGTCAAAGGATCCTCCACCTGTATGGGAACCTGGTGACCTCCGACCCTCTTTCTCATCGCCTCTGCAGCATCTGTGCGTATTACTGGATTTCGTTACCCGGTATCTGTTTTGGATTTCTGAATAGTCGCCCATTAGCCGGCGATAAAACGCCGTGAGTGCGACAACCCTTCTCGGCTTTCGAGCTTAGTTTATGGAGCAACGCCCTTTGGGGGTCCTGGCAGCATCCACCGGTCTTGTCACCTGCCCTTCTGCAATCCTCCGGCAGTTGAAAAGGATCATATTAGAGCATGGATGGTCAAGGGGATGAAATTTACCTAGGTTGGTTGATGTTTCACAAGAAACGGGAATGTGACGGTTACACAGGGGGCCTAGCTAACTAACTGAGTAAGTACCACTCCACTCGGTCATTGTCCAAGTTATCCGATGTATGGCATGATCTTATGCTGCAAATTCTTTCACTGGGGTTTATTATTCAATTTCGTTCATTTGGCTTGCATTCATGATTTGAATTTCTACTAAGCTTTGGAGTGTTCGTGTTTCACAGGGGATGGAGCGATTATTGAATTTCAAGAGATATGCATAGAGCACGTGAATCTGTTCTCAACCAAAACACCTATTTGGATTGATCAGTTGATCATATTTGTGTGCCGCCTGAAATTCAATAATCGCTCTATCACCTGTGAAATACGCACACTCCAGAGCTTAGTAGAAATTCAAATCATGAACGCAAGCCAAATGAACGAAATTGAATAATAAACCCCATTGAAAAAATTTGAATGCTTCAACCCGCGTATCGGCTATAAAACTTTTTAGGAGTTCGATCCAGTATCCACATTTTTTCAATTTGGAATCCATGAAAACCTGAACCATTCGTTACATTAATTTCGAAACAGTTCAGAATTTTGATACTGCTGATATAACGGTAGATTGTTATAATCGTAATTAATATTAACATCCGGAAAGCCGCCTAACTGCCAGTGTTAATATGCATGAACCAATAAGAATGTCCATTCCGGAATGCGAAAAACAACCACCTCGTACGTTTGACTCAACTTTGTTTACATCCAAACTATCCACGGTTCCCGGAGTAGAGTATCAAAAAACTCGGAAAACATTGGATTGTGCTGTCGGAGTACAAACTGTGTTACACCCACCGCTTCCACTGAGACCAACCATCAAGCCTCCATCAAATCGCTTTCGCCAAGAGGTTAGTTTTGAACAGTCAACAAGTTTGCTTTTCGATTAGGTTCAATAAAATTAATACTTTTCAACGTCGTTAGTAATCAACCTTGTGCACTCACTCAATAAACCGTAAGGGAATGATTAAGCTAGTTTTAAGAAGACAATTTTTACTAACGTACCTTACTGTAGAATCTGTCGTAACTAGAAAAAGGAATACGTGACTTCTGGTAAACATAAAGACTAGTAGGGGATGTTTTCCAGCATACAACTAAAACAACGTTTAAGTTTTGATTCATATCTAGTATGAATAGAGCAATGTAGTTATATGCTTCTCCCGTCATTGAGCTTGTGCTGTGGGGAGGAGTTGGTAGTGAGCGTGTTCAAAACAAAATCGTATATTTATGTAACCGGTACTGAGGTTATCCTGGTAGGTACTGTGCAAAAAATATCCCAGGTACAATGCTTATTACTGTACATGAGGCGTACAGAGAACAGAAATGTTGCTTAATGTTTTTGTACATAAGGAGGTAATGCAAGAGTTCATTGAAACTTCACGAAAAATGAATTGCTCAAACTACTTGAGGAAACTTGCCATTGTAATGACTTTTTAAATATGAAGTAGATCGCAGTTTTTTGTGTTGTTTGTTGAATTGATGCGCACCACGGTAGTCTTAAGCAATTTTACCAGATGTTTTATCTAGATTTTAACAGTATTCAGAGATAGAAAATTAAGAAAAAAACGTTTCCCCCCAGATTTGGATGTTTTGGAGGAGTAAGCTCCTCAGTTGATGTTATAAAGGTGCTAGGGTATTTTTTTGCACTTTCTTTTCTTCCTGTCCCAAACGGATTTACAGCTACTGACAATTCTACTTACCCGCTCACTATACGTGGGTGGAAAAAATACCTTAATCACCCTGTAGGACATCCCTGTCAAACATGCCTTTGTCAGTAGAGAGGCACCAGTGGATTAGAAATGTTCCAGAGGGGTTTGGAACATCCAAACTCTGCAAATTATTGCACATATGTTTATTATTTTTGTATTACACTTATTTCTCCTATGTCAATCACTGATCCATGAATACTAGACAAGTATGCGGTACAATACTGATCTAAACTCGGCACCACACGCCTCCAAATTGTTCATTTATATTCAAGATGAACAAATAATTAGGGTTCCACCAGCCATATTTAAAAGTGTTCAATATTATGTTCACCTCTCCTTATTAAACTTATCTTCCTTTCAATAAAATCATTACGTCATCATTGCTTTGTTTGGCTTTATTTTAACAACATAAAGGTACTGAGGAGATATCCCCATTTGGTAACAAGAGAATCGCTTCACCACCAGGAACAAGAAAAAATACTGGACCCGGATGATCCCATGATCTCCACGTATGGATTGGATTACGGTTCGTTGCTATCCCGTAATGTTTGTAAGACTAATAGAACTATGAGTTTTGGTAAATTGTGGTAAATCAAAGACACAGACATTTAGGTTTGCATATTAATCCCAACAGATAATTAAGAAATTCAAAAACGATTTGTTTCTAACATGACGAGAACATATGTGGCGACACATCGTCTTAAATGTCAGATTTTGAAGAATATAGAAAAATTCAATGAATGTAATGTCAGCTAGCAAGATGCAATCTATGTCGCTGGGAGTTGTGGTCTGAATGTATCTATGGAGGATTTGCGGTTTATTAACGACTTAGTGTTCAATTTTTTTACAAATTTTTGTGATAATGATAAACATGTAAATGTTCTATGAGTGTTTGGAAGCAAGTTACCTAATTTCGTGTGGCTACATATCACTCCGCACTCGTGCATATTACACGTATACTTCATATCATCGATCAAAGCTCAAGCTAGTATTTAAAAAGATTAAGTTTTCAGTGAAGCGTTGTTTCATCTAGGTAACTTCGTCAAGGATATCGAACTAGTCCGTACCGGCTACAAACGTCCTAGACCGCAAGAAGAAACTCTTCGACTTCCTGGAAAAGACTACAAACCCAATTTATGGTCGCCGATTTCAACTGAAATGGAGAAATTCTACGCGTTACCCGGAGGGAAATGGGCGCTCCATGCATCGCAAAGGTTCAAACCGCCCAAACCCGAAGAGCACAAACCGCTACGACTGGGTTCAGGTTTGTACTCATTTAATACGCACTATTGGAGCTCGACCTAAACGGAAATACGTTGGAGGTAACTATCTTTTATATCGATAAAAACCATAGGATATCCTCTTTACAAGCTACTCTCCGTTCTAGCCTGTCCCACCGTAACCTATCCTCTCACCACTTGCCGCATCACCAGCAGCCCAGGTTATTGCGGGTGTTGTACCAATCGATCTTTTGGCTAATGAGAGGAAGCGATTTCATGCAAGGGAGCAAGAACATGCGCCCAGAGAAGTAAAAAAAGAGGAGAGAGCAGAGACCCTGCAAAAATGGCAGCAGAGATGGGCAGCTGAAACCCGGGGATGGTGGACAGCACGTCTGATCGGGGAAGTGCAAAAATGGACAGAGAAGAAACAGGGCGACGTTAATTCCTATTTAACCCAGTTCCTGACGGGGCATGGTTATTATCGGTCGTTCCTAAAGAAAATAGGGAAGACTTCCGAGGCAAGGTGTGTGTACTGCCGGATGGGGGACGATGATGTGGAGCACACATTCTTTATATGCCCAAAATGGCAGCAGCTAAGGCAGGAATTGGTTGGAGTAATAGGTGATTTTAGCCCAGAAACAGTAATAGAAAAGATGATACAATCTGCGGAGAACTGGAGTACAGTCAGCACGAATATCACTATGGTGCTCAAAGAGAAGGAAGTGAACAGAAGCTGGGAATGAGCCAGGGTAGAAGTAGTGAAGACCAGGAGGAACCCTCACGAGGTTAAAAAGGGGACTGTCCCGAAGTAATGCCAAAAAGCAGTCCCGGGACAGTCCTAAAAGACGAGAGGAACGGTGTTTTTTAGTCGGTATGCCACGATGGAGACCCCGACACAAAGGGTGAGGGGGACACATCTTTAGATATACAGTCCCTCAATAGATTTGTCAGTCCATTAAAAAAAAAAAATGGATTTAATAAGTCTTATTAACATAAATAATTGTTATTAATACTTCAATACTATCCCAAATCTTTCTTTCTTCACATAACTTATAGACAGTACAAGATACAATAGGCACATTTATCTGTGTTGAAAAAGGTTGGACAGAGTTGAGGAACCTAGCAATTCAATTTCTATTAACTCTAACCCATGATTATTTTCCTCATAGGTAAAGCCTCCCACCAAAATTTTGTTATGGGTGAATTCAAGATCATGAAATATACTTGTTTCAGTTAATTTTGGTATGAACGAACCCAGGTGTCCATGAATTTATTGAATTCATTGGATCCCTCATTGGACAGAAAAACACACCAGTGATCCTTGAATGTTCTCTCAAAATTGGAAAGAAACTAAAGTTAATTTAGCTCAGAATAAATAGGAAACCTGTATGGTTGAAAGCAAACGTGTCTTTCAACCGCGGTGGTTTCTTACAACTATCATTAAATTACAGTCACTAAGCTAGTAGAACGCTAAAAAGCTGACCAAAAATTTCATTTGTAGGATTCCCCTTCGCTTTAATTGTATGACTGTTGTTTCGTCCAAGTTCTAGTACTTTAGAACTAGTGGGCGCTGGTTGGACAATTTTTCGAGTTTACTAACAAATTTTTTGAGCGGCTTCCCACTGAGAAATTGAATGGTGGTATGACCCAGTCTCGAAAATGGGCTGATCCTCTTGAAGATGAAACCCGAAAGTTGAGTTTTGTATCAAGAGTTGTTATCGAACGTGTTTTGAATGAATAATGAATTCCGATAAATTTTGCACCAACAGTAGCAAAATCCACTACCTCAAGGTAGCAAAATCCATACCCCTATCTCGAACTATCTCGAAGGTATTTCAAACCATAGTTTTCACCATTTATTTGCTTTGACACCAAACCTATTTCAGAGTCTCCAACGTTGTAAAGAAGTATTGATTACACATCTTAAACTCCACAGTTCAGGGCATAAGCTAATTAAATAGCTCATTGAAGCTCCTTGGTCTATACAATTGCCCACTATCCAGATGAGCGGCATGAATTCATTCCGTCTGACAAGATTTTCGAAAGGAATCGATGAAACATTATTTGAAGTAATTCGTTTCAAGTTCAGTTTCAAAATTAGTTAAGTTGGTCAGTTACTTCCTTTCATTCGTGTCATAACTGGATAAGTCCGAAGTTGAATTTCATTTTATAGAAAGTGTGTTTAAGGTTGATTTTTGATTGCATTCGTCGCTGTTAGTCCTTATCTGTGCTCACTAGGTATCATAACAAAGTGAACTTTATACAAAGTATCCAAACGTCTTTCGCTGTTTTCATAAAAGTGGAAAAATGGGAGGACTAGATTCTTAACTCAGAGCTTAATATGTAATATGGCCTCTTATCTAAAAACTTGATGACAGCATACTCACTAACGAACTGCAATACCCCCTCACCGACAGGAACTTTGAAGATCAAATGGGAATCAGAATACCAAGCAAACATCAACGGAATGGCAAAGTACATGAAGAAAATCGGTGCTCTAACTCGGAATGTGATCAGAGTTTACCAGATCCCAACGCTGCCAGTTGACTGAAAACCACATCGGATTTCCGCAAGCCCATCCACGATGTGAAGAGAATTCTTTTTGATCTGATGTATATAGTACCCCACCGCGACATGTAAAAATGTAATAATATTGAGAATAAAGTAATCAGGAAGCTCTAAATTGAGTTTGTTTTTTTAGATTCCAAATTTACGAGCTGACTAGTTTTCCAGTACCATGATTCATAGGAAAATGGTAATTCTAGTGTCAAACAAGATATTGCTTCTCCTTCGCGACGTACCATTCTGATTTGAATGATTCTTGAGGCTTATCCTAGATGCTTTGATTGAGGATTTATCACAATAACCGGTAAATGATACTTTCAGTATCTGCGCACTACTGAAAGTCAAGCAGTGCACTCAAATTTCTCTACCTCTTATTGTTGTCGGATGCATTATAAAACAATTATAATGTTTCGTAAGTATATCATAGTATAATTGAGTATTTGATACTCGTCAATGAATCATTCATCAAATGACACACCTGAACCATCCTACAGGAATGGCTTTGTAGCGGAAACATAATTTCTGCGTCATTGAAGAAGATGCGTATTCACTTATCGTTTTATTCCATCTTTATTCTTCTTTGAATTTTTAAATGACTGAATATAACACGAATACATTTGTACACAATGAATGATATCATTTTTAACAATTCACATTATCTCAGTTTGGTCTCATAAACGTTGAACTTTATCGACCTCAAACGCTTTCTCTTTGTGGACAATATTATCGTTAATCATTTCTAACAGCATAATAAAAACGCAAGCAACTACAACACAGGGGTTTATTATTTTTTTAATCAGAGATTTGGGGACTTTTAGGGTCGTAAATTTAGATTATTTGCTATGATGGGAATTTCTGCGGATCTGAAACCTATTCCAGTCAATGTTGTTTCCAAAATTTGCAAATACCCATGCTCACTTGCTTATATCTGTAAGGCCCTCGAAAAACCTCTTTTTTACTAGTTTTTGGCCCTCAGCATGTTTGCGGGTGGGGCGACCGGAACCCAAGTTCGTGCTAAAGAATGGTTTTTTACATGAATTCTATGGTCTTCCGTGGCCCGTACATTGCAGATTTAGTATCTACGTATATTTAAAAGTCAAATGGCAAAATTTGTGACGGGGGGTGGGGGGTGAATATAAGTTGTTTGTTATATTATTACAAAGGCTTATCATTGAAGTAAACCAAAAGTTGAAGTAATCATGATGTAATCTGCAAATTACTTCAGGAAGTAGCAATGCGTAGTACTTCATAGTAGGTAGGAAGGTTACTTAAACTGGGAAAATCTTAAATTTGTACATTCCTGAATCAAATGTGAGTTACCTATATTCGAAAATGTTTCTAGCGATCTGTTATCGGTTTTAAATGAAGTTGGAACTCGATTCATACATACTCAGAAGATAGCAATCGTACTCCCATTTAAATTTCAGGGGTAGATGAATAAATGATATCACGCGCGGGAATCTTTGGCGACACAATAGCCGCCGATGCACTACAATAGATTGTAAAGAACTTTATTTCATGCAAATATCCGTCAGAGCATAGTGCACTTATGAAAACATGCAGCCCTAAACAGAGGGGGCGAACCGGTAGGAGGGCGGGAAAAAGCGCATGCGGGCTCACGTTGCAACCCTCAAGATTTTGCAAAAGTCCTTCAAAAGTCACCAGTTCTTTTGTAGAGTTTGCACACAATGCTTGCGCGCTCCTTGACAGTCAAAAGTGTTATAGAAACAGGTACAAGATGGCTCAACAATTGACTTTCTTTGCTCCGGGGGAAGATCATATTAAATTCCAGCATACATAAAACTGTGTGCAGAAGGGCGTGAATGGTTGCTCGTACTCAATGATACTAACGAACTGAACGTCCGACGTAAGGACATGTTGCAACCCCCTTCACAATCAAACGGACTTCCTTTTGAAGGGGGTATTGTCCACCATTGGAGCCACCTTTTACGTCGAACCCCTTGAAGGCGGTGTCCGAGAATGGGATATTAAACTTGTTTTGAATACGCGAATTAATGTACTGTGAAAAGCCTTTTTTCTCTCGGTGCATTACATCTGTGTGAACATGAGGAGTTTTATGGTTCGCGATGAACTCGAGGGTTATTTATGGTGGATTATTCTTAATGTAGACCCCTAAGTGACGTGTAACTACCTACTCGAAGATAAAGGGTGTACCCGGACATCCATTACACACTATTCAAGGTACGAAACTCGGCCATAAACTCGGGGTGACCCAAGTCGAGTTCTGCGAACTGGAATGGGTAACGATAACTTGGAACGTTATCCAAAATCACGTAATGAAATATAAAACAATTCAAAATATTACACAAAGGTACGGTATTGGAGGTAATTAACCAAAATTGATTGCAGTTTGATTACAAATTACAGACACAGTTATAATCAGTATTCAATGCAAGAGAAAGGAGCACGGTATTTGTTTGTAAATCTAATAACAAACTATGTGTTATTTATATGTGGCGAAAAAGCGGTTCTGTGGCGATAATTTCAAGAGCAAACACGAATAAGTATAGCATATTACAGTATACTATTTCTCTGCTATTTTAGTGTTTTTACGAAATCTAAACAGCTCCACATAAACATTTTTGTGAGAAATTTAAGCAAATGGAATTGATATTTTGCAGCGTTGCTATGTTCTCAACAATCGTAATAACTATATTTAAAAAACTCCTGACTAATGCCCGTAATCAAATAAACAAATGCTACTGTAAATTCAAAATTTACCAGTCTGGTTAGCTTGCATAACAATTAGTTGTAAGACAAATCCTAACAAATTATTATTCTTGATGTTCTAACTTTGTGCTTAAATGTTTGATGAACGAAATAACAATAATAATAGTAAATGACTTATCTTCCTAAAGTTCAGTAGAAAACCTCAACTCGATCCACGAACGATCAAAACAGTGAAAAATATATAGGTCCACCAAACTCAGGGCCCACAAAAATGAATCAAGCATCGAGAATACAATGAACCAGGGGAAAATGAAGATTTTCTACAAACTTCTGTTTAGCTTTATGCCAGGGCTCCAGTAGGTACTCCATTGTGTATTACTTGTATAATCCTTCCAAATTACAATCTGAAATAGAATCTGGTAAAGAATGGCTTACTTTTAAACTCCAAGTTCGGAACCGTGAGGAATGGTGATGTTCAAAACGAAACATTAATTTTTCTCTGGTATCCACTGTCTTTAGTTTTTTTTTAATCAGCATATCCAAAACATGAAGAACTTCGAACGCAATTTTTTTGCCTAATTTAACCCAACCCACACGATGACAAATGAGATTGTTTTTTTGAATTTAGAATCATGAAATTTGTGTTCCGAGTGTTTGTTAGAGAACCGAAAACCATTGGATCCTTCGAGGTTTCTCGTGACCTTATGAACTTAAAGTTCTCCGTCATAGCTCATTGTACTCTGTGGTAGTTTGGAATATTCACTCGTCTAGAAATATAATCCTTTCTGAAGACCCACTGTTTGATGAATCCTTTTTGGAGAGTCTTAGTCACAGGTACAGAACAACTGCAATCAAATTACCCGCGATGTGGAGTACACAAAAGAAGTAACGCATGTCATGCTCGTCAAGTGAGTCGTGATTGTTGCAGTTGGGGGACAATAAAGCCGAATCTAGTGTATCCGGGTCAACCAATAGTGCCTCACATATACGAACAATCAGTGACCTCCGCTCGGTTTATTTGCAGTCCTATATTAAGGAGGAGCAACTCGAAAAGAGAGACAGTCAACAGCGGTCCGACAACGTCCTCGATCAACGGCCAGTATTGAATTACCGGGCTCGTCCCTCCAGAAATGCCCTTTTCCTAGATTTCCTGTCTTTCTCACGGCCCTTATGAAATGATGTTGTGGGGACAGAAAACGGAGTCCGGTTGACCCTCCTGGAAAACCTAAGTTTACGAGATGTCACTCCAGTGATTAGGGAAGGCATTGTGACGACGCGTGGCACGTCCCTTCCGGAGGACATCTTGGGCTTCTGTACGTCCGCAGGATGAGCATAACATGAACTGCCCACAGCAGATAAGCTCGCTATTAGGGGCGGAGATGGGGTCCGGCCAGTCAGCCGTTATGAAAAGCCATTTGAAGGAAAATGTCCACTCAACCCTCAACTCGTTTGTGTTATCTATCTACATGGGAGTACATCTACCTTGGTAGTGGACAATCTCTAGATATGAGTATTGAAACTCCTTCTTAAAATATTATCGTTTACATAAAACTTCAATGTTCATTTAAAATTAGTATTCAATTACTCTGGGTGACTAACATTTCAATGTCTTTAATAATGTTCCATAAGCCTGGTCCTCTTCTGGAAGCGATTCCAAGCGACGAGATGAAAATGTGACGAAACTTCGAAGAAGCAACGAGGGAGAAATGGGGGTCTTCCATTGAAGTTGATTCATTCGCGGAGAGCGACCTAGCAGGCTTTCTCTCGCTACTGAAGATGGATCCGCTGTTTGATTTGTATTTAATGGAAAAGATTTACTTGAATTTTCGAAGAATCGTACGAAACTGAATAATTGGGTGAACCCTATTCTTTCGGAAAGGAATAGTTTGAGCGACTTCCACCATCGAATGATCGGTCTAAAGTCCCAAAAAGGATTACGTTCCCTGCGCTAATTCTGAATTCGTAATGTAATTAAAAGGAAACGATAACAGTTGTAGCGGCCCAAAAAAAGCAACAGCGGAAGTTGAACCTGTCAAAATGTGAAACACACGATTTTTTAGAAAAAACGGTAGTGGTCGAGAAAAGGCGCAAGATAGACACGTTAAGGGAAGAGGGGAGCTTCGCCGCGTGAAAACGCTTGGAATCGAGCAAATTTAGTCGCATGTAGTGGATACCCTCTTATGGTCTTACGACAATCTCATAGGCATGGTACTGGTTCCAATAGAATACCGGAGGTTATGCCTTTTCTACCGGTCTAAAATACTCTCATGAGTCGCCAGTGAGAAATTTCTAACATCCTTCACTTCTACGAACACCAAATTTAGGAACATTATTTTCCTAAGAACAATTAAAATTCAAATACTTGATATTACTAACATTGAAACTGCAATGAATATAAGAAAACAAAAACGGAATGCTTTTTCTAAATGACATGCTGCACTTTTCTGCCTTTCAGATGGTAAGTCAAGAATTTTAAAGAAGATAACTGTTTTGCCTGGATCGGCTAAACAGCCGATTTGCTTTAAATCGTTTGAGAGGAAAAGGTCAATGTCGTTTTGTTTTAATCGTATAAGAAATTGAATGTGCCAGAATATTAAACACTAATTCAAGCTCAAAATAAACTCTAAGCCAAACAAAAACGATGTAATGAAGTTGTGGATAGCCAGTTCAATGAAGGAAAAATACGTTCGTTGAAACTTTTTCCTTTTCGAATAAATGAACATTTGGCATATTACTCCAATATAAATGGTTAACTTAAACTCAGTACCAAGCAATTACTACAAGAAATTGTCAGCAGTAGTAGTATATGCGTTTTCAAAATTGAGTTGATTTTTAATGGGTTCATTTTAATAAATATAATGAGACTACCTACAGGATTGTAACTCATTCCTGTTGACGCAATACAGTGTGTTTTATTCACGCTGGCGTAAGCTTACAAGTGAAACGCTGCAAACGTATCACGTTCATTAGCATCGTATCACTTGGTACTTGTACACCGACCAGCACACCGATGACAATTATGTAGCTAGTTATTGAGCAAAGTTAAAGGCACTTGGAGACATATTGGTAGCGAAAACGCTGAATGAGGAAGAATGCCAATCTTGCTGAGAGATCCTACATTGAACAATAGTAAACTCCTGGATAAGATTTCTACAGTCTCATTATTTTTGTTCTTGTTTTAAACGATACTCCCCTTCACTCAGTCTGTACAAATTCAATATTTTATTACAACCAACTCCGTTACTGGAATTTTTGAACCCGGGAAACTCTCCTTTAAGGAAACTCAAAGCGGAAAAGGCTCTACTGCAATTAATATTGAGAGCAAACCCCTCGCAGATCCCCTCAGTTGACAAACGCAAACAGAAGACGAGTTCATGTTGAAATGTTGACTCTTCCTCATAAATAACTAATAGGACGGATATCAGAGCTCTTGCTTACACAAGAATCGCTGTGTAGGTAACTTTACCGACTGGATCGTATCTTATTATGCGACCCTGAGCCCCGTTTTTATTCAAACTGGATGCTTCAATTGAGGAGTCAGATTTCAATCTCTTTTCAGGAGTTATGAAGTGAAAGGTTACGGCGAGATGATATCCCCGCTATTACTTAATGATATTGAATTCTCTTTTGGGCTCGAGTCACATTCACATTTTTCCCATAGATAAACCCGCTTTTTTTTCCTTTTTTTTTCTTCTTTGTTCAACAATGGGGATCCCTGACGTGTTACAGCAAAACAATTTTTTGTGGCGATAGTGTTCCCTTGGTGATTCTCATTCCTGCTAACTCCGGCCGCTTGAAAGGTTTGTATTCATTCCAGAACTACAAACCTATTACTCTAGAGTCACACATGAGATCTGCTGTATCTGTGTACACATGCCATTCTGTACATCTAGGAGTATGAAATTCATTTATGATTATCAACTTATGAATTTCAGAAATGCCGTTCTAGTAACTTTCTTATAATTGAAAAAATAACAAATTTGATGGAAAGACAAATTGATAGCTGGACTTCACTCTTTCAGTATATCCAGTTTACCTTAAACTGCGTGTTGGTTAGTGGTGCCATCTAACAGAAGCTGAAAGCAACTGTGGGATACCGTTTCCTGGGAGTGTTTCATGCAGAATAATCGCCTCAACCGTTGGAATGGATAGCCAATTTCCGTAACCACCTTGTTATACATATGAAATTTATATTTTCAGAAAGATTGCTCCAAATTAGCATTTTAAGTTTCACTCTCGGCTTGGTATATACATAAGGCCTGAGAATTCAACCTTGCCATCATTACCCTCAATCCACGTTTTACGAAGGTCAATTCGTTCTGCTTACTGAGTCTGCGAATAATTTCTCTGTTCCTAACGATCACAAAAGTTGAGCCCTCAAACATTATGACATTTACTGTCTGGCTGTCTAACAGAATAACTCCAGATCTATCCACTCGAGTTTTCAGCTCTCAAACCACTACAAAGCTTAGATTTGACTCACCTCGTTGGACCAGTGAAAAAGTATAGGGGCCTCAAGCACAGGCCAGATATGACCCCACCGGTGCCGCCCAGAAAGGGGCTAATTTAGAGTCTTTTCCGCAAACGTGGAGCAAGAAATGACTGATTTAAGGGGGAAAAAATCCCATATTGATTGGTTTGAGCTAGTCGCTTCTAAAGATTGCATTTATATCTGGAGATTGAGAATTAACACCCTGAAAATTCTGAAAATGTCGTAAACTTAGTGATCAAACGTTGTCAAGTGCTGCGAAGAGCCTTTTGAGGGAAACCAGTAAACAGTTTAGTGCTCAGTGAAGTAAGGACTAGGAAACCGTTCACCATCCGCTTTGGTCATACTTGACTGAAAACCTTCCGGGAGAAAATGTTTGTACTTTGCGATTCGACTTTCTACATCGAATATCCACCAGGAATCTCATGATTCTACAACCTTTGAAAAGATCGAACCCTCATAATATAATCCATATCTGTCATTTAATAATTTTGAACTTTTAAAAATGTTTACAAATAATATTTTTACTTCGTGGAAATCTGTTTTCAAGCAATCTGAAACATTCGTAGAGTTCGAGGATTTTCCATGCTAGTCTAAACTTTTGTGTATTCTAATTTCACGACTATCTAAAAAATTTATTTTTTCCGCCAAAAAGTAAAACAAACAGTTTGTCGAACAGTACTGTTTGAACAATATAGCATTCAAACCAAAGTGAGTTGTGTAATAACGCTTGAAGTTATAAAAATCTCTTGTATGATCATTCTGTGCGACTGAAACCTTTTCATCATTTACAGTTTTAGGGTATAATGCACACTAATATGTGTACCTACTTAGTTTTTATTAGAAATGTATGTATTTGCACACTAACATCAATCTAACAGCATTACCATCATATGATAACATCCCAGATTGTAACGGTATAAGTAATATCATAGACATCCGTTACAATCCATAACTATTTAATCAAAATCCATTGGGCTCGGTGTTTCGTAAGTGGCAACCTATTCAGATTTACTCATGAGCAATGATTACAACAACCAATCGTGACGAAATTCATGTCACATCATCGCGACTACAGCTACATGCTGAGTTCATATTAGTTAAAGTCATTTGAACGTAGTCGAAACCTATAATCGGTAGTCGAGTGAACTTATTTATGCGCATAAATTCGCGTAACTTTTATTCCGGTGGTAGAAACGTTGGGGAATAATTCAAGTTTCACTCCAACTAACTTTCGTTAAAACTGACCCCATTTTCCGACTTTACCCGTTCTGCACATGCGCAATAGAATTATTCTGTCATTGATGATCAAATTGATAGAGTTATAAACCTAACTCTCACTATTGAACTTAATCGGATTGATAGAGCTTGGGAGATCGGCATTATTAAAAATTTACGTTTGCAATTGCGCTCTCTCTTCTACTGACTCGAGAATAGGGAAGCAGGTACCTACGTGCAAAATCATACATTTCTGTAAAATTCCCATTTCTTTAGATGACGGTGATCGTATATCATGATTGACTTTTTGGTAGTAACGGTTTGGTTCCTCGTCAAATGTTAATATTCGTATGGAAGTTGAAAAAAAGTTAGCATGTTATCCCTGGAAACAACCTAATTTGAACAAAATATCCGTGCTTTCATGACAAGAAATTTTCACAAATAAAACGACAGAAATGGAACAAAAAGTGATCTAGAAACAACGTTTGAAGTAACTTTAATAACTGTTATTATCAATTGGAAATTATGGTTTTGGAATGTTAACTTTTTTTTTCAACTTCCATACGAACACTAACATTTGACGAGGAAGCAAAGAGTTACTACCAAAAAGTCAAACATGATATACGATCACTGTCATCTGAAGAAATGGGAATTTTACAGAAATTTATGATTTTGCACGTATCTGCTCCCATCACGTAGTTCCTAACGAATGAGTACTCATTGGCAAATTCAAAGTTGAGATCTGACCTTGTCCGGGAGAAGTGATCTGAAGGAGGTAAGTTCATGTACTATATTTTGTGGGATTTGATTTTTGCCTGAAACTAATAAGAATTATCCGCTGAATTATAAGTAATTGTGATTTAAAGCGTTCCATCAATGATTAGAAGTGAGGAACCGAAGGGACAAACAACCAGCAATAAATGGCTTATGTAGAGACGTTACAGAGAAAGGCTGAGTTATCGCTACTGTACCAAATTTCACAACTGTATTTAAAACGTGATGAATAAATAATATCGAAATCTTTGTTTGACCCCTCACACATTGCTCGGAAGGAGCAAAGGGAAACAAACCTGGCAACTGTCCTCCTAAAAGGGTTGAAAAAAGCGATGGGACCCCGCGCCCTCTCTTTTCAGTAGTAACCGTGTGGCTAATGGCCCAGAAACTAGACAACTCTCACACCCATATCACGGCGGAAAGTCCCTTTTGTTCGAGAAATCCTTCCTTCGGACACGAATAAATCTCAGCTCCCGCCGCTATTATGGGAGTTCCGCATTCATAAAACCTGGCGCTCTCAGTCTTCATGGGGGTAAATACCAACAAAGGGCCCCCGAGAGGTATCAGTTAGTTACAGTCGATTTACCCCTACCGTTGTCCTACCTGAACTCTGAAGT
Organism: Creontiades dilutus; assembly: GCA_031894815.1. Lineage (NCBI taxonomy): Eukaryota > Metazoa > Arthropoda > Insecta > Hemiptera > Miridae > Creontiades > Creontiades dilutus. The sequence goes on from JAVIWC010002130.1 coordinate 161,720, forward strand.
GCAGACGGCTGATGAGACGTTTATTTGACGTGAGAGCTGTCATAACTTAGTTGACAGCTCTTTGCTTTGGAGTGAAAAGGTGTCGAATGACAACTTCGTTGACAGTTAGCTGTTTGTACCTTACTGTGTAACAATTGACGAAGGGTATAAAATGTATTAGGTACAATATCATCGTTTATTAGAATGAGACATAAATGTCACTGAGAATAGACAAATAGCTTCAGAAAAAAGTTCTAGTAGCTAAGTACATCATGCAGTGTCACCGTACGAGTGAACTTCAGTACTTATTCGCTATAAATTTAAAAATATACGGTTTTTTAACTTGAGAACTGTGTGCAAAGAAGTTGTGGATTATGAAATTTATGACAAAAAGAAAAAAACCTTGCAGCTTTTTTCTCGACCATTTTTACAAAAGTGAAGGTACCTCACTGTTAGCGAGGGTTAGTCGAAAATTCAGAAACATTCTTCACTTCCTAAGTTGCTCTATTTATCCAGCGTCTTCTGGGCTTCACTCCAAACAAAGGACGAACAAAAAGTTATAAAAAAATATGGCAAACGTGTAGGCTGTAAAACCACCAAACTTAACGACTACGTCGTATACTATCAGCCAATTAATATTGACCAACCCCACCAAACCTTTAATGTCATTATAGAAACCAGTTATACGATTTTTTTAAGCAATGAAACCTAGTTGGTTGATTTGTTTTGCTGGATTTACCGTATGCTGAAGAAATTGGAGTACATTTTAAAGCACTATGTTGTTCAGAAACTTCTGAATGTTCTATAGTTTATACACTTTTAACAAATGAAATCCTTCAAAAAATAAAAACATGATTAAATCAACATCAGCAAATATGCTGTTTCATGTTCAGGAACTTCATTCAGCACATTTTTTTAAATTCAAGTAAGTTATCTTACTCGAAAATTGCTTTCCACTAAATTCTTCCTTACTTTTGAAATTGTTGATTTTTCGGGGAATCAACGGATTTTAAAAATATATTTTCTACAGGTGAGTTCATTTCAAATTAAACCAGACCTCGTATGAAACGGTATATACGGATTTGTACTAACGCATTTTTAAATAAATGCGAAACTGATGAAATTTCATCAGTCTACCACAAAAAAATGTCTATAAAAATTTTTTTTTTTTTTCTTTTAAGTAAATTGATGCCATATACACATATATATGGTGATATATGGGATATATGTGATAAATTGATGCCATTTACAGTATATTTAAAGTAAGTTGATGCCATTCAATTTTTTTTGAATGTTTCCTAAAATTTTCAGAGATCGTTAACCCTCAAACGTATCTACCGAATCTGTTGGTCATTAGCAATGTTGTTTAAGCACGTATTATGTAGTCGTAGAGAATGGATTGAAATATTGCTTTGTGTGTTGCTTCCAACAAATTCTTGACATTGCTAAGCCTAATGTACTGAATCCTAATTCCCCACGTCCTTCTCTCGCATTACATGCGTCATAATGAACCTCTGGACAGTGAGATGGAGAGTCAGAATTAATGAGACAAAGTCAGAGCATGTCGATTTCACTAACAAAAGGATCAACTATGTGCTAGCCTTTCTCCATAACAAGGCGATACCATATGCTAATGAAGCGAAATACCTCGGAATGACACTGGATGCCAAACTAAGGTGGAAGTCCCACGTCAAGAAAAAAAAAGCTGAGCTTATGATCAAATTCAGAAAAATGTACTGGCTGATGGGCCGACGGTCAAAACTGTCAGTCCACAATTAGTTGATACTGTACAAGCAATCCTAAAGCCTGTCTGGACTTATGGTGCGCAACTGTCGGGGTGCACGGCCCAGAACAACCGTGACATTATTCAGTGCTTTCAGAATAATGTCCTAAAAAGTTGCGTAGATGCATACACACATTCTGGAAATGACAGACTTCGCTACGAGCTGCAGATTGAATCTGTCAATGAGGTCATTCGAAGCCAAGCCATGCATCACCTCTTGAGGCTACAAAATCATGTAAAAGAGGATGTCATCGACATGGTGCAATAAAAGAATTTAAAAAAATTAATAATAGTAATGAACCTGCCTCAATTTATCTAGTTATTAAGTAATAAAATGCTTAAAATCGTCGACGATTTGGTGCAATTGTTGACCAAAACAAGGACTAACTGCTCCAGATCTCCTGAAAGTCGTTAAAAAAATCAATCAATCACTATTCGTATGAAGTTGATTATGTTTGTCGTCCTATCCTACTTTTTTATCAGTCCTTTCTAAACGTTCGGCACTAAGTGACAATAAGTCTTAGTCTTAATAATCCTATCGTAACACAACTTCCAATTCGCTGATGCAATCAGCAAGATGTTAAGCAGTGCCGAAGAATTATAGCCACTTCCACGACTGGTAGGATTGTGCTTTCAATACCACTCTCTCCCATGTACATGCGCCAGTGAGTCAGTGCGGTGCGTAAATGTTTAGATCTTCAAGTGCTTTCCTTCCAACCCCCTTATGGCTCGTGACATTCCATCCAAGACCTTCCCCTTCTAGAAAACATCTACTCCGGCTCTAACAAATACAAGCAATATCCGACCCGGCTCACTTTGTTTTTATTAACCTCTAAATATAGAAAAGCCCTTTAAAAGAGGCGAAAAAAAGGAAAGCGCTAGTGTGCAAAGTGCGTGTTAGGGTGCAACAAAAGTTTTTCTCCACCTAACATGACTTTGTATAATCATTTCCAATTATGAACCTTCCGAATCGACCAAGAAAAAAGGATATCGTCTGAAAAAGGTCGTTTGTTTACTCTTCAAGAAACTTCGAATCTGAAAAAATCAGAAATCAGTAGCGAACAAAGCTGGTTCATCAGTCCTTTGGCTGTTCACTTTCAGTGGGAGTACTGATTAGCTCGGTTCGCATCCGGCAGGGACCAATGATTAGGGCCAAAATCCTATCAAGTGTTGTATTCCTGTCCTGTCGTTGGACAGTTCACCTCTGATATCGAGTCACGTGAATCCAAACCGCTCCCAGCCCAAGGGCGTGAGGCAATGGGAAGCCACGAGCGAAATCGTCAGACCTAGCAGCCCCGATCCTCTCTAGAGGACGTCTGGCGACGTCCGCGACACCTCCGGATAGTCGGACGAAAATCCAAGGTGAAATTCCTTGTTTACTTTACTTTACTTTTACAAAGCTGGGTCTTGGAAAGTAGGGATCTTATATGTAGTTTATGAATTCCAACAGCTGTCCGAAAATTCTTCTCGTTTTCTGCTATATTGATAAGTTGTTCCAATGTTCCCTTTTTGCTCCCCTTTTAGAGATTCGTTTCTTATTTCCAGCTGTCTCCATTATATCTGTTTATTTATGTACTTGTGTCTGCCAAAAGCGTGAAAATTTGTTAAAGAATTTATTTTTCATGCATCAAGAGTAACACCTGCCTCAATAGATATGTTCCCATGGTTTCATTGATCACACAGGTTCACAAAAAACGGTCTTTTCAGGCGCCTCGGAAAATGCATCATCGATTTGTAAGTTTTAATGTCCTTATTCCGAATTTGACCTCCGTTTTTTCCGTCCACATCCAATTTTTTTTAATCTTGGCGATTTTTCAATTTAGAAAATCACAGGTACCTAATCGTACAGAAGCATATAAATTGCAACAAAATGCTCATGTTACTGGAAATGTGTAGCTGATTCCGAATAAATATCTTTATGCATGACATGCGGTCTAAAACCAGAGAAATATGTTATTTTGCCTAGAAACGCTCAAGAACCTTTGTATTTAAACAAATTTTAATAATGCCATCATAATCCTGTCATCATCATCACATAATTTTTGTACTTTTTACCATCCAACAAAGTCTTACAGGTATATTGCTCTGGCTTGAATGACACCAACCGCGATTCTTTACCTTCCCTAAAAACAGAGATTTGATATTTCAAAGTTTTTACCCATTTCGTCCTAATTGTAGAGTATGAACTACCGGAGTCGGCAATGCAACTTTATCGCGACAAATGTAATTAATCAGGAACAATTTGAAAATCAACCTTAGAAGAACTAAAAAGCAAAAGCTGACCATTCCAACATCGATTTTGTATGAGCTTTATTTATTTTTATTGGGGAGAATTTTTATGCTCCTCAAATCAGAACCCTCTTTAAGAAGACGAAAGTTCATTATCTCTTCAATCATTATGACAAATTAACTCTCAATCTTGGTAATTTCAGCAAGGAACAAGTCAAGAGATTCCACTAAGTTAATAAGACGACAGAAACAAAGTACTAAGGTTTCTTGGACTGAAATATGATAGCAGACCAGACAAATGCCAATACTATTGCTACCTTCAAAGGGACAAACCAGCTGCGACTCGTTGCCAGGAGGCTCATGCAAAATCGTTCTTGAACTAAATATGGTAAGATTTTGTCTTTCTTAGTTTCCCGACACAACTGGTTTTCAAATAATCCCAGATTAATAGAACTATCTTTGAATCTTGATGCATTTTGGCTCCAAGTGCATTATATACTTCGGAATATGTTTCGTTGAGTTGCCGAATCCAGGATTTCATGTTCTACAATATGGCCTAAATGGGTTAAAACTTGGAAATATCATCGCTTTATTTATATGGAAGGTATAGAATCGCTGTAGGTTTCATTTAACGCAGGAGTAGTCTACCTGTAGGACTTTGTTAGAATCAAATTTTTAATGCCCCACTTTTTTACGTTAGATGATAAAAAGTACCAAAAAACATGACTTGGTTTTAAATAAAAAAAGAAGAATTTTTGAGAGTTTTTGGCAAAGTTACATGTTTTTCTTTTGTAAACTCCAAGTCATATATAAATGGAATTAGCGATACATTTCCAGCAAGAAGAAAACTTTTGTGGAATTTTATGTCATCTGTAAGCTTATCTGTCCAGAAAAAGAAAGGGCATTATTCCAAAAATGTGGACGTACCAGGAAAAAACGGAGGTCTGACTCAGATTCAGGTCCTCAAATCACTTGAGGATCATGGTTTTTCCGAAGCGCCTAAAGGTGACGTTTTTTGTAAACTTTTCAGGAATCTGTTGCCGAGGATCGCGCCGCCATCCGAATTGATGACTTTTCATGGATTTGAGGGAATAATGATAAATTAAATTTCAATCACGTTTTTTTTTCTTTTCCTGAAACCTGCTTCTCGTGTTTTTTTTTTTTTCTCTCCTGCGGTAACAAATAATCATGCATCAAAGGGTTAACTCAAGTTTAATTCTCCCATACCTGCGCCTATTATTTCTCGTTTGAGCCGCAGTATTATTATAAACCTCCGTTTTCATTAAAACCCCTGAAAAGGGGGAACTTCATCAACGACCGACGGTGAGTTAGCGGTGAAAAGCAGGAACGGACAACTGGGGAAAAAAGACTCGAGGGTGGACAATCTTAAAGGGCCGTCAATTAAAAAGCCTTTTAAACTCACGCTTGGATTGAAGCAAAGGGCGGATTGAGGGTGACCGAAGGGTCACTCCTGGGTCACAACAAAGAATGAATAGTTCACCCTTTACGGAAAGGACGGAACCTGATATTAAAAATCCCCCTCTTCGATAATTATTAAACGTTTGATCCTTTTATGTTGAGTATGGTTAAAGAAGAAAAAAAAAATCGTGAGTTTTTTGTGTTTGAAGCCATGGAAGTAGAGACGTTGATTGGTTTCCATGTTTGCCACAGCTTTTGACACCTTGTTGATTGCTCGGGACAGACCGGACTTTGTCGCTTCAAGATGAAAAAGCCCTGGTTCACTTCAAACGTGTAAAACAATGACGACATTTATTGTCGAAATTTCAATTTCAATATACGATGTAGTATAGTCCATTTAAGTAAGAATCGGCGCTGCGCGCCTCGTCAGGAGGCAAGCCCCCTGAACCCCTGATGCTTACTCGTTAGAGCCTGCGGCTAAAATTCAAAAACATGGAACATGCTTTAGCCACGCTATCATGACTGAAACATTCGGCTGTACACAGAATAATTCCTCGGACGTTTCCACGACACGAAATATGATGTGTGTTGACGGTGTCTTCACCAGAAACGTATACAATGTACAAACGCTTACTTATGTGTCCTACTTTACACACCATCTACCACTACCTAGCGTTACGTCTCCTGATAGTATAAGTCGTGTTGTTACGTCAAATTAAAACAATTTGAAGTGGCCATGGTTTAGCTATTTCAAATTTTCAACTCAAATCAATGTGATAAAAATCAAATCTTTACTCAACGGTTTATTAAGATGAACTGATGTCGAAGGAGGGCAATCTGGTTCAGGACACAACATAACCGGTGGACGGCTGGAGGTAGACTGATGTTCGCATCTATAGAATTCAGAACGGTTTTGTATGATTACTCACTACTCCTTATAGTTGTCGTGTAATTCGCGAATGGAGAACGATTTTTGTCCGTCGAAAGATGAAAAACTTCAATTTCCCTAGAAACGACTTGGTTCCACGTGAAAACCATCAGAAAAATTTCGTGACACGTCCGCGTCACCTTTTTCGGCTAGTTACTACGAAGCTAAAGTTTGTTCCATGCTAAAACAAAATTGGTTATTTATTTGAAGTTGTTTGACACAATATTGACATTGTTTTGGTATATCAATGGTTTGGAAAAATGATGTTGCGCAACTAGTCTGATCTATTTTTTAGGACGATTTATATTGTTCAATCATTGAAATATAGCCTGCCTGCGATCCTTCCTCCCCAGAGCGCATCGCTCCACATCTTGACCACGTCATAAATCCATATTTAAAGTATTTGTGTGAATGCACGATTTTACAGTTAGAAATTGGTAGAAGCTCCTTCATAACCCCACACCTACCCTCTGTCCACCACACATCGTCTCTCACGGCGATGCATAGAGGAGCAGATGACACGATTCCGCGGAATCTCTCCTATGTCCCATGAACATTTTCGTTCTACAAATACTCTCGGTTTTATTTGTTTTTTATCGTGCTGAATTCGTATCGGAAGTCAGTTTGGAACAAGTTGTGAAGGTAGGTACAGCCCCTTGACTTGGTGTAAACTTACGAAATTTCCAACTTTCGATTCTTCTCAATTACTGGTGGTTTTTATTACATGCAATTCAAGGGTAGTTGGTAATTTCTCCAGACTTATGAAATCCCCTTGAAAAGTAGTCAGTTTCTCAGCTTCTGTTCAACTTATCACCCTATTTAAAAAAAATTTTTTTAATGTATACTATTCTGAAGAAATGGAATTTCTGGAGCCTTGGAATTTTCGCATGATGGCTACGAAAAATTGGAGGGAGTTTGAAGAAAAACTTCAAGCTTAGGCTCAAAATCTTTGAAAATCATTAAAACTTATCTGATGCAAGAAAAAATGCGCAAAAACCATGGCACAGTTTGTGTCTCAAGTTTTTGCGCGCGTTCTAAAAAAATGTAGCATATAAGTAGTACAATAACGGAGATAATGGGGAGACCCTATTTTCTGAAGTTATTACTGTTCCTCCTGATCCTTCATCTATTTTTTTGAAGGTCTATATCTAGATTATAGTATACATGACTTAGAAAGATTGGAAAGAAGGAGAAGAGGAAAACTTATCAGTTTTGTTTAAGTTTCGATCCTTTGCGAGGACGATCAGGGCGAGGAACCTGCTTATGATGCGAGCGTGCTACAGCGGTCCTTGCAGTTTGAACATTTTTTTTACTCACTTCCCGTTGATATTTCCTCAAAATTATCTTTTCTCTGGATTTTTTTTAAATTGATTTTTTTCTCCAAAAAACTGTCAACTCAAACTCCCTCAAACCCTCTACCCTCAAACTCTAGAACATCTTCGCCCTAAAAATAATCTTGGTTTTATTTGTTTTTGAGTGTACTGAATTCAAATCGGAGGTCAGATTGGAACAACAAGTTTTGGATGTTCAGACCCTTGACTTGATGTAACATACGAAATTTTCAACTTTAGATTCCCCTCAATTGTAGGTGGTTTACTTACATGAAATTTAAAGCGTAATACGAATGTGCCTCACGTGATGGGTCTTGAATGCTCTCATGACTTGGAAATTGAGAAGGGCCAACTCCTTCCCAAGTGATGGAGTATTGTCACGTAGAACCCACGTTCGTCTGCATACAGAGAATGAAAAAAAAGATCATTATGAGGATAGGACATCACGGATTTGGAGGATTGAACCCTCTTTCCAACAGTATAATCAAGTTTGCATTTTTTTCAAGAAGTTAAAGGAGTTATGGTCGTTTACCGACTTAAGTTCGAAATAAAAAAAAAAAAAAAAAAAAAAAAAATCTTAAAAGTAAAAAAAAAGCAAAAACACCGATTTTGTGTGGAGTAAGTAAAAAAAAAGATGTTGGGCAACTTTTGTACCGAATTTGTTGAACGATCCCTGGCCTGTGGCAGGCACGTATTCTAACCCTGTATATCACATATGATATAATATATTATATTTTATTATAACACAGTATGTAGTTAGCTTATTTCGTTAGAATAATAATCATAAGAAGAAATAGTTACTAATTATTTATTCGGTGGTGACGTAACCAGCCAACGACAGTTATAACTCTTGATCTCATCGTAATCTCCATCTGTGACACATCTTTTCCCAACCATAACTCGCCTTGACCACCGACCCTCTCGAACTTTTCCATAAAAACGCATAAACAGATGGGCCCTCCACGTGTCTTGACGCCTGTTAACGCTCTGAAAAGGGTCATTACGGCCGGAGTATTTTACGAGTTTCTGCTCTACGCCTTCCCCTACTCCTTCGTTTTAGGGTCAGTCTAATCATCTCAGATAGCGTTCCGGAGAGGGCTATAATTGATTTATCAGGTGCCCCAGAGGACAAGTTATGGTCGACGCTGCCCCCACTACTTTTATTACTCGGACTTGAAGAGGGTCACAATATTTCTTATCTGTAAGCGCACGGAAGTTCGAAGAGAGAAAGATTTTCGCAAACAGAAAACGAGAGAGAAACAATTTATTTTGGACGACATGGCCAGCACTTTATATGCTCATTTAGCCCAATTCTTTTGTCCGTAGGAAGAAAAAACGCAGATTCCAATTTCTTATTTTAAAGCAAGCGGCTTCATTTTTTTTTTTTTTTTTTTTTTTTTTTTTTGGAGATACCTTCCCCTCTTCATCAAACTATATTTTATTGAAATCCAAGTATAATTAGTCAAATAATCCTGCAAGAAAAAACACATTAACAATAAATACATTCATGCACCTTCATTTATTTCCCGAATTTAAAAACAGTTTAATCTAAAAACTAGAAAATCAAGAAATACAAATCAAATCTGATTATTGTGGGCCAACATGTATACATTATAACTTACAAGAATCAGTAAAAACAAAGACGAACGCAAGAAATCTGAATGCAGATGTTAGAGGTTAATGAATATCCACGTTTGGGGCACCTCAATTTCTCTTCCTCTTACTGCAGATCGAGTCCTTCGGTATCGAAATCGCCGAATGGGAAACAAAGCCCTGAAAAAATTACTGGGAAAAATATCCCTTAACAGATAATGGATGTGGTACTCGTAGACACGACCATTATCATTCTATCCGCTTACAATTAGTCCGACAGATCCGCAATATATGTTGACCAACCTTTTGAATACGGTGACGATACGATCGTTTAACATGGTACTTATAATCCATATTTTTCCAGATCATCTTAAATAAATTGAACGATATATTTATTCCGTTTGTTCACGTTACTTAGACGAGGCAGCAATCCAACGTGACAGACGTTTTTTAACTTTTTTTTCAAAGATTTTATTTTTTGGGATCTTCACCGGCTTTCAGGATTTCTTTCTCGTTGCCAACAACTTGTTATTGTAAATTTATACTGTATGCAGGAGTTGCAGTAGTCTGTTTGGGGTAAAGAGGGGGTAATTTTTACGTGACAATAATTCAAAACATATTACCAATATTGCCTGGAGGATCTGGGTGAGGGAGAGGGTTGTCAGAACAATCAATATTTGAAATAAGGGGGGTTCTTTACCAGACTCTGCTACCATAGATACCACAAGTGGTTGGCTGCTGTAATTAGTGCTTTCCAGGGTGGAGGTGATTAAACTGCAACCTTAAAGGCTCCAGGTATATTCTCGATGTCAGCAGTTTGAAGAAACGGTAATGAAGAACTGTTAAAATTCATGACAAAGGATTCATGTCCAGTTTCGTGAGGGGTTCTTATGACGATTCTGTGGAAAACATTGTGTCCTCTTTCATGAAGCTGAATCGCCACTAAATTTAAGTGAATTTAAAACAAATGTATATTCTAAGTAGGTAACTATGTTGGCATATCAATTAAATACTATTGCAACATTGTGGATTCTTTACAGACCGTCAACATCAAACAAATCTTTAAGGACTTGAGTAATACTTCAATGAATGCTAATGCATTCTTTTCGCGGGGTATTTGTACTTTCAATCACTCTAACTGCCATAAAATTAGCTCCGATGTACACGAATTTAAATACCTACTTTCAGCTTTACAAGGTCCGTAACTCCCATAGAAAGACGAACGACTGTATATTGTTCGTTCAGCTGAACTACACAATCAATCAATATCCATTTATAAATAGGCTCATGTGGACAGGCCAAGTTGATTAAAGTGACCCTTAAAAAGAGGGTAACTTGGGAGAGAGTCGTAAAATATCCCTTTCAGCGCGACGAGACACGTGGAAAGCCCATCTGTCTGCGCTTTTTTTATGGAAAAAAACATTTTAGGGGCAGAAACGACGGTCAACAGGCCTGACTCTCGGAAGGCTGATTTAAAAGTCATATGGGTCACATATGCTGGCAGGTTGCATTCAATCAAACCAAGCGTTCGCTAAATAATTATTCAAAAATATTGACGGATATCATTTTAATTTACCCCACGCACGATTTCTTATTGGTCCTTGAGACTCCGATTTAAAGTAAACAAGGGTAATATTTCAACAAAGCGAAAAACTTCAATCGATTTTCTTTTTATAATGATTCAGTTCTATGCACACCTTTTGTGTGATTCATGAATTTAGATATCCTGGAGATTGATGGTGTGGTGTCACTTGTCGAAGGGCCATCTCGAGGGAGGGGGGAGTTGTACGGTTAAGTATTACCAAAGTACCTATTAGGTTAAAATAGGATTTGTGTGTGTTAAATAACTGAAAGCTAAAATGGAATTAGCATACAAGAATTGAGTTTTATTTAAAAAGGAAGACAACTGTTGTTTGAGTAGCTCTGAAGTGTCCCTGTCCATCTGGTTACAAGACTGGATTAATATTGAGTCATGAAAACTTAGGTTGTTTGTGTTATTTGGATTGTGTGACGCCCAACCCCGTTCGGACCTGGAATCCACAAAAACACAATGCGTGTGAGAGGTTTTCAGAGGTATTGTTGATATTTGGACGGATAGTTGGTATAAATAGGATGTGAATTAGGTTAGTTCGGTGTGATAGGTAAAGTCCCAGGAGTTGATGGTGGATTATTGATACAGAAAATGGATGTGCAATGGTTTAGCTTCAAATCATACCGTGTCTCCGATAGTATCACTTCAACTAAGTTTCATAGTTGTACACAAGTGTGAAATCATCACTAAAGCTTCCATTAACAACTGAGAACCAGGAACATATGTACAAGGTAAGAGGAGGTCCGTGAGTTTTACTTGGCCAGGATGAAGGGCGAGTGGGCAGTATCTTTTCTGCAAAAATATTCCTACTATATCATCGGTTAGTGGACTCTCTCGAAATTCAAGCGAAGATAGGCGGAGGTGATTTACCATTGAACTCCAAAATCAACAATCCTGAAATCATCAAACCTCCTTCTCATACGTATTTCAGTAAACCCCAAGGCTATAATTGTGAAACTTTAAAAAAGGAATCGCAGCCGCCGCAAAAGAAATGCGTGCAGGCTCCTGAACACATTCTGCAAATCAGCCCGTAAAAAGTATTGTCCTCTCAACAGTCATTAAGGGCCTGAGTTAAAACCGATCGAGGGTTAAAGTGGAATTTGTTTGTAAGTTATGTTGAATGAGTGGTACATTCGTTCTGACATACTGGTTTGAGAGGGATCCATTAATAATACGTTAGGGATGGTTATAAATTGAATGTATTCAACTAGAATTCATACTATCCATTGTACTAGAGGACAGAGACGATTTTTTCACTGTTTCATTGAAAGAATAATCATTACGATCTTCTACCCAGTCGCTCATTTTCTTCAGGTTAGTAAACAATAACAGTTATTGCTAGTATAAAGTCCTTCAATAGCTTCTTCAGTTCAGATAAGAATATTCGCGGGGCGTCGCTAAATGATAATGCCGAACGAGACGTCTATAACGAAGACGAATGATTACGTAAACCTTCTGCCAACTTACTGGTGCTAAAAACCTTTGAAGCTCAACTCCACTCAGAGATGAGACGATATGGTGATGAAGGAGAAATGAGTCGACTTTAAAGATCGCACCACCCCGCACTCATTAAGAGCATCCACTCTGGAAGATCGTTAATCCTCGCCAACCCCTTTTCGGCTGTAAGTCGCTTATCTTCAGGTGGTTAAAGGGGTGACAACTCAATAAAACTTATCTGGGAATTGGAGCGGCTTACTTTCCTACTAAACCTTTTACCGAAAAAGTCTGCACCCTTCAACGGTTTATCTCCGACTGTTAGAAACAGGATTTGGTTATCTGCGATTTCCGAAAGGCAATATAGAGGATTTCAGTGAAATGGACTATTGTTCGTTTATTACTTCCTGTTTTTGTCTTTTCTTTTTGTAATTGGTATTTTACATTAATGAACTAGCTTAAAACGCTAATGAAACGAGAGTTTTTTCTTGATTAGAACGCTCATACCGAGAGGAACTGATAAGTGTCCATGGTGTTTGATTAGACTACCCCGACAAAAACCACGTTTCAAAATTTTGGCTTTTGAATCATCATCATCATCATCATCATTGTCTCCTGAAAAACACAAGGTCGCAACGCAACACTAAAAACGTTGCCCCAACGCTATGTTGTTTTTTACATTTCGAAATTGAAAATTCTAGTGCCCCAAATAACAATAATAGTTGTATCCCAAATTAGTTACAAAATATCGGTTAATCATTGCATTAAACTCATTTACTTGGAAATCATTATTGAGCGACACTGCTACTGCAGGTATGCTCGTTTCAAAAACAAATACCCTCTACATGGTTGAGCGGTGAAAGTAGCATAAAATGATAATTTGATGAACTACGTAGAGACCAAGTAATGCTACTATCATATAAAAACGATTCGTCACTCATCAATTAGACCTTGAGTCTTCTTTCAGGATTCTGATAATGAATGAATTAGTTTATCAATTAATTAATCAAACAGTACTAATTCTCAATATTGATCATCTTTATGTTTTATAATATAACCTCGAAAGCCAGTTTCCACTACATGAAACCCTACTTCTTGTTTTTCTTATTGGGGAGTGGTGGTGGTGAGTACTACTACGGTAACTAAGTAATTTGATTCTGAAATCACATGAAGGTATTTGCAGCTCTTCTGAAGTTGTTTCAATATGTCAGTATCAATGGAGCGTTTGCTTAGCTGCAAATGTTATTGGAACAGAAGGGAGACACGAATTTTATACCCGGGCATGCGATACATTGCTACTGAAAACGGAGTGTTTGGAACGGAAAGAATTCAATATATCGCTCTCGGTTTTTATGATCAAAGCAATAGCGTTTGTGCATTTGTTGGATGGAAAGAGGGCGGGAAACTCAGGAATGCCGCATCACTTTGTTTTTACTGTCGTTGGAAATGACGACACTGGGGGCGGGAAAGTCGAGAGACGTCCTCAAGGGATACGGGGCTACTCGTCAATCGACCAAACCAAAAGGGGCAGACTCCCCACAAATTGGAATCCGGCGCCAAGCTTATAAAAGTCTAGGCGCCTAATGGTGGTTAAGGCACTAATGTCCGAGGGAAAAGGTACTACCTAGCCCTTCTAATGGGGGTCATGGAATTGTTCTCTTATTCGCTGCTGTTCTTCCATGCGCCTGAGAAAAACGAGGTTTTCGGGGATATAACTTGTGGAAACAATGGGAAGATGGGGGGACCGTAGGTAGGTTTCCGTCAGGAACATGTGGGTGCTGGTACGATCTTCAGGGGTTCCGGGCTCTGAAGCAGTCATTGGTTTTTAACCTTCAACCCTCAAATGACCCCATTCTAGTAAGGTCCCACTTTGTTCCCCAGATAAGAAAGGACAATGACTTTACTTGTTCAACATTACTCCTTACTTGTTAAATGTTTCAAACTACGAGGCATACTCATAACCCTCGCGTCATGACGAACAGTACATTTAGGCACTTTTTATATCATTACTCCTTTCACCCACTTAATCTTAATTATTTTGTTAATACGATCCTTTGACTAAAATAATTGAATATCCACCAAACAGTGTTTAAGACAAAAAACATGATCCTATTAAGAAATTATGGTAGTTTTGGAGTAAAAATGTTTTTGAATTCGAATTTTGAATAATTAAAATTGGCTGTAATTTAAGGTCGTAAATGTTGCTAGGATTTAATACGAATCTATTTTGTAGTGACCAATAACATTTATCCCAATAAGGAATCAAACCGCTAACTGAAAATATATCTGAAATGCATAATCAGAATCTACTAAAACACTTCGGAAATAAGGCATCTATTGCAAGGACGTACCTATGTTTGTTTCGTATTAGTAAATATGAATTATGCTCTATTCACCACTGGCGCAAGAACAGTGAACAATGTGTTGATTTGATTAACATAGTGAAGAAGAAAAATACATTATCAACATACAAAAGAAGACAATACCTAGTACTAAAATTAGATGAAAATAGTGGAGGTATAACGATTTATCAGTATCACCCCTCCATTCCCCCCCCTTTAATTACTATATTACAAATATATTACAATAGTACAAAAATTCTTAATCGAACAAAAGAAGATGAACGGAAAACGATAGTATAGGCTTTGCGAGCAGCGCTTGAATGGATTATCTATTACCCCCTCCATCACTCCTCCCAATCAAATCAAGAATTAAAAGGTTTGTTTTGCAATCAACTAATATGTGCGTCACGGAAGTTGAGATACGTTTAAATACTTAACCGCAATATTAATTGAACATAAAGTATTACATGAACCAGTCGAGGATTGAAAGGGTTGGCTTTTACGTCCTCCAGACCCCCTTCTGTCTGCTAAAACAGAGCAGATTCCCTTATTTTTAGCACAATTACATCACAGATAGCAATTATTGCTATCAAGCAAAAAAGGAATCAAGGAAATCAGTTGAGAAAAATGAATAGCAAGAATAACATGAGCAGCGTTGACAAAATTTGTCGAAAAAAACCTGTATTCCGTCATGAAATTCCAAATTTGCAAAGTTTGTTGCATAAACAGAAAAATTTGAATCGAAAAAAATGTATCATGGAAATCTGTGAGAAATTGAAGACTGGGCAGCGTCAATAAAATTTGTCACAGAGACATACACCCAAAGGGACCATCACTAAACCAGTTTACGGATTCGGTCGTAGACTGTCACACGGGTTCCTATTATTTCATTTTTTCATCTCCAGCATCTATTCTGATAGGCGCCCCCTAATTGAAGAATCTTGCTTCAGAGGGACATCCAAACAATTGTAAGATTTAAGAAGGTTCCCGTAATTTTAAGTGGGGCATCAGCAGCAATTATCGTTGCTGTCACAGTTTTGAGATTTGCTGGGGGTATTCTTAGGTCTTCACCATCCAATCCGAGGAAATTAAAGAACATTAATAGAAAGTGTGTTTGCAGCAAGAATTTCTCGTAGCGCGCACCATCAATGATGAGAATGGGATTTTCGTTCCGCACATGACCAAAATCGGACATGCGTTATTTGAATCGGACGATTGCTGAGGTTGCCATTCATTAAGCACACTTTGGTTGATCCTATCGTGCTTTATGCATCCTGTTTTTAGTTTTATCACATCCATACACTGCATCTGCCTGGTTTGTTGAAAGGTCAGAATGATTGTAAATGGTGTTATTTCAAATTTCAGCCACAAAGATTGTGGCTTTTCATTCATGCAGAACGGAAGTCCAATAAAAAATGATAAACAGTTGTGTGGTAATTAGCTGGTTTTCATACGTTGGATTCATACGCTGTTTGTATTAAATCGTTCTCATGAAAAATTTTAAAAAACTGGATTACCATTCATTTCTACAAGATATTACTCAACAATGCGGTTAGTTATAGAACTTGTAATCCAACTTGTATTCAACCTTATCATTTTTTTCATTTGTGGAAGTCCGACTTTCAACTTATTTCACAAAATTTTCAGGTGCAACAGTCAAAATAGGAAAAATAATTTACCAAACTCTATGGAACAGAGGCTGGTACTATCCATTGCTGCAGAGAATAGCGATAATCTAAAGGTCTGTCTTACTAGATGTGGGTTCTGAGAACGAGAGAATAGAAAAGCTACACAGAATAACCTGGGCGGGTGATAGGGTAACATTAACCCGTACATCAACTGAGTTGGAAGGAGCCTTCCATTATACCCAGTGGTTATTTCTCCTCGGCATGAACGCTCACCTTAATTCAAGCTCTGCAGGGGTCCACATTACCGCAGCCTTATTAGCCGTGTCTTCTGTTCTTAATCGACTCAACAAAAGAAACAGGTGTAACCTGCCTACATCGTCCGCAACGGACTGTGACTCCGTTGTTAATTAAAATCCGGAGGTGTCACATAAAAAAGGGAGAAAGACCAATTCGGTTTATTTACCGCTATGTCCCTCATAAAAATAATAATGGAGGGGGAAGACAGTGTGTCAACCGAAATGCATATGTTTGGTTATTGTTATCAGTAAGACACAAATAAAATTGTGAATTCATATTCATAACTTTTGAAAGCACAGTAAACAATCATAATGAGCAATTTCCATTTATGTGTTTGTCTATCATGTTAATCATGAGCTTTGTTCGCTCATCCCAATTTTTGTGGCGATCGTTCTTTCTCAACCAGGTATATACTATACGACACGTATTTATTTAATGCTTCATTCAGGTAATGATGACTCTAATCTCAATCGAACTTAGAGACAATGTCGATTTTAAAACGATTTCATTACGTCACTAGTAGAGCCTTTTAAATATTCAGTAGGCGCTTCTCCTGGTGAGTAGTTACTACAAATAGTAAATAGTAGTAGCGAGTGGGTGTGAATAACTCGCTCTTATTATTCCTAGGTGGAATTACGGATAAATTTATTTTACCACCTCGTTTCTTTTATAAATAGCTTCATGGTCGAGAACACGAATTCTTCCGCGTTTGAAACGATTCAACACCAAGGACCTTTGGGCGTTGCCTGGACTGGGCTTGGCAGATTTCACTCTTGTAGCGTACGCTTATAGCGGACTCCTATTCCGCATCAGTTGTGCGGGAGAGGTCTTTTTATGGTGAGTCAACGAACTCCTTTGAAGTTTCTAAGTTACAGATTTGCGATTCTTAGGACTTCATTCGAGTTGAAGTTGTGGACACCCATTTCGATAAAAACGGAGTAAGATAAAACGTTGTCTATGTTTCCAGGAAAATAATGAGTTACACAGTTTAACACATGAACTTCATGTTTGTTACTGATGATGACCTGACCGTCAAAATCGATTTAACTGTGTAACTCATTATTTTTTTGGAAATGTAGACAACGTTCTATTTCACTCTGTTTTTATTGTATAGGGGAAGATTCATGTGGAAGAGAGACGGTCTAATAGAATTGGATCCAGGATGATATGGGTGATAGGGACAGCTCATGCTTGAGTTTAGAAAGAAAATGAATAAGAAAAAATAAAAGATCAAATCAGATCAGATCAGATTCATATCCGTGAATAAACACCATGTGTATGAGTGTATGAATATATGTCAGGAAGGGAGACACATTTATTTGGCGCAATATTACAGAACCCGACAGAACTCGAGTTTATTCAAATTTGAGAACTAGGAAGTAGCTGATTAAGGGTCAAACAAAGGGCGATATTGTCGATTCCTCCAAGGGCTGCCGAAATTATAATTCTCAATCAGTTTTTGTCAGTCCCTTTTCGTTCAATCACGAATTCTGTCTCATTATGAAGCAAATTTCAGGAATTTCAACTTTCAATATGGACCTTGGCAAACGGAAGAAGTAGCACTAATAAATCGTTATTTGGTCACCCTTGCTACCTAACTAATTTTCACGATATTTGTTATCAATTTTCATTTTCAAATGGACCTTTGTAATCGGATTTCATGATTTTTTTTTTTTTTTGGTTTATTTATTTTTTATTTCAAAATCTCAAATTTCTTCACTCAAATTTCATTTTTTATATGCAACAAACGTTTAATATTTAACACTGATTCTGTTCTTAATTATTTAATTATAAACTATCATTAAATAATAATTTATAAAATATTTACTACGGTACTTAACCCATGATTATTACCAAAACATCTAGGTATAGTACCATTGATTTCATCACTGCAGGAAGATTGATTTTCGAATGTATAAACTATTATTCAATTGTAGCAGACAAATTGGTATTTGTTAGTATGCTAAATTGGTTTTATAGTTTGGGTTCAATAATTTAAACAAAACTGTTATTGTGACCTAGCAATTCGTCGATTTATTGGGACGATTCAGGAGTACTCTAGATATGCACGACACTATTTAATATATCATCGATAGTTTTCGGAGCGTCCTCGAAATAATGTCCCTATTCCTTCAGCTTCACTATTAGGTACTATCTTCCCTGAAATTATATGTAATCTATCTTCTTGGCCAATACTTCCTTTCTTAATAATACCTCCTCCGCTGTCTTATGGACAATGATGAATGGCTAGGTAAAACGGTTGCCTTGTAAAAGTACATAGGAAGATTTATCTGCTGTTTAAAATGACCACGACGAACTCAAGAGCTATTATGCCACTGTATCTCATTCCGGATGGAGAAAAGCGTGGGGCGGAGAGGAACGAATCATTGGCCGATGGGTCCAGCCGAAGGGGAGGCTGCTCAATGAAGGAAGAAGAGCAGATCAGATCCCGATAAGAGGGGAAGTGGGCAGTGATTGAGGATTACATTATGCATGATAGGAGTCCTCCTAGAGCGCTCCAAGGATCGGCCAAGAACAATAAAAGAACCTATCCCAAAGGGAGAGGGGCCCGTGATTGCAATAAATATCATAGCGGACATTTAACGAGGAATTATTGAGAGAGGGCAAGCGAACAGGAAACAATAAGCAATAAATAAGAGGAACTCTAGGATGGGGCTCCTCACTCATTAACAGAACCTGTGACGTTGGAACGGCCTTCCGGTCCGGTATCTAAGCTTACCAGTGATTTATCCGACACATTTACTTCATCTGCAGATTTTTCACGGATGTGATGATTCGCCGTGGCCATAGACGAGTCGTATAAGTTACCAAGAACTTTTCCCTTGGAACCAATAAACTTAATAAATGAGTTATTATTATGCCGATTACATCATAATGCTGATTCCTGGCTCTCTTGAATAGACATGAATGGATTACTTGTCACAATGATCTCAAGCAATTTGAGTTGGTCTATACATAGTTCGGCTTTTAACGGCACATTTCTGATTCGAAAAGAAAGGTTATAGTACCATGGTTGTGTTTTTCAAATTGGATGTTCTACCCATGAAATTGATACATGATACCGAACAACGAATGGAGCAAGTATACCTCATGCTTAAATTATCAGCTTCTCCCATCCGTTTTAATAGTAGAAAAATAAGAGAAAATAAAATCAGGAAAAGCCTATCAACAAAACAAACCCAAATGTATGATTACTATTAGTTTCGTGTGTTGATTTTTCAATATATTTCCATAATTAATAACAAATTCAATAAATGTATGTAATAAATTTAATGAGTGGACCTACGTGTAAAGGAGTTACTTGCCTTAGCACATATGCTTGATGGCAAGGGGTGCTCAGCTACTCAGTTAAGGTAATTAAGTGGTTCCAGCGAGGTGACTGTTTTGCTGAAAGTAACATGGGCGCCACTCCTCTTGAATATGGAAAGGAATAAAATCTCCTAGGAGAGGAGGAAAATGGGAGCTGGGGAGGAAGGAAAAAACTCCAGTACATAACTACGGAGAAAGTAAATTATCTTCTATTTCCCAATCAAGTTATTTGCCAAATTCAACAACTCTACCCCATCCATTCAATCGCT
This sequence comes from Creontiades dilutus, assembly GCA_031894815.1. Taxonomy (NCBI): domain Eukaryota; kingdom Metazoa; phylum Arthropoda; class Insecta; order Hemiptera; family Miridae; genus Creontiades; species Creontiades dilutus. The sequence continues at coordinate 181,873 of JAVIWC010002130.1, forward strand.
GATCGTCCTTTTGTTACAGCCTTAACGTTACCTATCCTAATCGTAATGACTTACCCTAACCTAATTAACTATACTTAATCTATTTTAACACAATGAGATGGAGAAGGTGAAGGTAGAGGAAGAGGAGTTTGAAGCTAACTCCTAGCTTAATAGACTCCAAAGTCGGTATGTAGGAAGAAGAATAGAAGAAGAAATGGGTCAAGGACCATGCATGGGTTCTTGATAATTGTAAGCACACAACAAACGGTTCAACTCCACTTCAGGTAAGTTATATGGAAAGTTCTCAATCTTCTCGTATGAACAAATAATGCCACAATGCGGTTGTCGCAATTTTCCTATCTAAAAATAGATTTACGGTGGACCGCACTCCACCTTTATAAAGGCGACTGCTCGCGGAATATTCTTGATAGGAATTATCAAGAAGGATAGGAAGAAGGCCTCCCGAAAGTGACTGATGCCCTTTATCTTGTTGAAGGAAGTCCGTTTGCTGCTTTCGCACCTGTTACTACGAAATATACGATTTGAAGTTCGATGGAGATGTTAACTGAAGATGAATATGTTCCAGTTTGATAATTTTTTCTTTCAAATACACGAATTTATAAATAAATAAATGGGATTTGAAAACACGTTTGTGAGAGGAAAAATCATGATTCTTGAGAGATCGGTAGGATTTTTTCCTCTGGGGGCTCGAGTTCCTACGTTTTTTATGAAACAACGACGTAGTGGTTCACCCTTATATGCAGAAAGAAACTCAGAATTTCCCAGATATTGGCATTGCATAGGTCAGAGACTTCGGGGTAGTAGGTAAGAAAAATAATAAACCAGGTAACTATTGGCCATGAAATAGAAAACTTAAGTAATTATAGTATATATTCACAATATTTTTCACACAGATTTATGTGTGATAAAACCATGCAGCTTTATAATCATAAAACTGAAGAATAGAACGTTAATTCATATATTTGTAATCAGATAAGAGGTCTGCCAAGTCGCAAGGCGATTGATGACTCGCATTTGTATGAGATGAAATCTATTTATATTGAGTAAATCAATTTTTAAAGACCATGTTTTGTGTTACGCCGCATATCTTAAACTGTTCAGTTCAGTTCAGCAAACGTGTATTTGGTTGAAAAAACAACATAACACGGAGATAGCTTCAACTGTAAAACTGGAAAGAAGGGTATCACAGTCGCGCTTAGGCAGCAGCTACAGATCAATGATCCTGATGATATTACTAAGACATGACTGTCTTTTATCACTTAACTGTTTTTTTCCACTACCCTCTGTCGTATTACGAAGGTGTAGGATTATTATTAATTATGTTGTCGGGTTTTGAGTTGGGGCATGAGTAGCGTGAAGTGAATAACTGTAAGCAACGCAATAGATCGAAGACCAAGTGAAAATTATATTAAAATCTAATGAAAACTATATAAATTAGGTAGTTATAATGGTCTGCTGACACAAGGTTATACACACAAAAATACAGGAACCTGAAGTTGATCAGAATAGTCAAAAACCTAATGTCACTGAACATTTTGTTTTTGTAAATTCTCCTGAAGCCTGAAGTAATGATCCCGCACTATTAGACTTGGAAACACTATTATACTTCAAATTGATTATTGCGTATCGGGCTGAAAATCCAAATCATTGATCTGCTTTTCGAAGCCGAATGATTCTCGTCTTCCATCTCCGAAAAACACCAAAGGTATATTTCAGTAGGGCTGCAGGTCGTTGAAACCAGGAAACCGAGATTATACTTGTGTGTTATTTCCGTCTAAAATCACCCCTTTAGTGTATTTTAAAAGACAATCCGTACAAGTAGAGTATGAAATATAGGTGCCATCACATTTTGAAGCATCTCTAGAAATGTTCTTTCTCCATTTTGGTCGATCGGAGACTAAATCAAGAATACTTTTCAAAAGTTCGTGCATTAGGTGCATTCCAAACACGTGTCAACCTCCCTCTCTCCTCTCAATGCTCTTACAGAGTTTTAAATAAGGTTTCGAAAAAGCTCTGTCAATTCGACGAGAAGGGGTCGTATTAAAGTGAATTTTATGTCCGCCAGGCATCAAAGATGGATTTAATAAGCGGGGGAAGCACGCACATGCAGCGCCACCTACGACCATTAATCAGTCATAACAGCTGCGGCATCCATCTATCAACTCTTGTCATTGTTTACCTCAAGGAGGGACAATTTAATTTACAAACTTTAGCCCGGTTCGTACTTATTTGCGGTAGGAGGTGGAGGGAGGTGAAAACTCGTTTGTTTTCGGTATAAGTGCACGCTCGGGATCTTGACGTGTTCAATGGAATACGGGAAGCTAGCATGGCCAATTCCCCCGCTTTCCGGTGTTTTTCAGGGTGTGGAATAAGAAAAGGGCGTTTTTGAGGGGTTGGATCGGAGTTCGCTATCAATCATCGGAGAAGCGTTTTCAAGGCGTTGCGACACTTTTGTGAGGGTTCCCGTTCATTAAGGGATGATTGTTCGTTGTTTAGAGATTCCACTTCTCAAAAGCTGTTTTGTACTACAATGTGCAATAAATAACTGTGAGTTATCCAACAATGAAAACAACTTTTATCACGTTTTTCCCTTTGAAGAAATTCATTAATTCCAACAATCACCTATAATGAATCATTTCGAAGCACATTCGACTATGTAGACAGCGAAGTACTCGTTCTGAGAGTGATTAAGAAGATTTTCATTGAACAACATGTATGATCGCTCAATCGTACTATAGCAAAGTACATCAAGAACAGCTATCACAGTCTGTCCTTCGCCACTTCAAAATTACCAGCTCATAATATTCCGATGTTACCCTGGAGTAACCAAGCAAAGCTTCTTGAACAGAGACCATACATCAGCTCGCATACAAATAGTATTCCTTCATCTTTCTCCGAACTCAACAAAACTGAGTTGCAAATTTTGCATATACTTGCCATCAAAACTCCATCCATACTTTTTGACGGTCCCATCTTCATCTCAAGGATCATCTGTTGCACTACATCTTCGCAGAAAATCGACATCACAGCTCTGTTAAGTTGTACATTCACCTATTTTCACAATCATTTTTGGATATGTGTTGAGGGATCAGCTTTTCTATCTGAAGAACCAAAGACCACCACCTTCCTTTTCAATACTTCCCTTTACCAAAAGTCTCAGTTATTTCCCAATCGATGTGTTCCTCTTTTATTTATATTTCAAGTTTTCGGAAAATAACAATCTCATTCCTGTCATGACATAAGTAGTTCACATCATAAAAATATTAATTTTTTAAAGTATTGAGCACTTCCTATGTTGCCTATTCGTACTTCAATTGAACTGTTTTTTAATTGTTCTTCCTCGTCGTACTAGCTGCGTGAGTAAGCTTTCTGCATTTATCGTTACATGGACTGGATTTGAACAGAGGTATACAGTTATCTGAAGAACTAGGCACGATCAAAATAGTACAGTAGCACTGTAATGTAACTGTATGCATGTTAGTATGTAAATCAGAGATACGAGTCACGTCTATGCTTGCAAAACCTACCATCGTTCTGAAGGCAACCGCCGTTTAATGCATATGTATTCGGATGGACTTACGGTTATGGTACAATTGGTACAATGCTTGAACATTTCATAATAGTCGTGGAGTTCCACTTGGTGCAACCTATTTTAGTTTTACTGTGCCCTATTCACTATTCAACCAATCCACATTCACTATTCACAAGAAATGTAATAGAACTGAAAAATGTACTTAAATACAATTCTAGTTTGAACGAAATAGGACTCGTAGGTAATAAAGAATAGTTGCCAAATCGGACAAAAACAGTCATGGATGTGACAAGAAATCGGCATATACTCAGACAGCAAGTCCCACAATAATAAGAAATAGATTTGAAAGCTCTGGAATGCAAAAAGCAAGTTTACAACTTGATTCTAGAGGACAAACATTTTATCGATTCGTCGCATGACCACAAAGCTTTTCTGCCTTTCGTAAATAGGGAGTACAATGGGAAATTCAATGCAGATCATTATCAGTGTCATTCAGCAAACGCACCTCAATTGAAAACCTGAAAACCTACAGGTTGACTAATCAGGTCGGATAACACATGTTATTGAGATATTGGCCATAATCCACCGGACTCCACTCACAAGATTTGCTACCTACAGAACAAAAGTTCTCTCCCTCTTTCACTATCAGGGAAGAGCCGTTGGTTGGTTTCAAGTCCAACAATCCCGACCATTTAGGAGGGTCCCAAATAATAACGCGGAAGTGCACCTGTCTGTTTCACATTAGCAACTCAATGACGGAACCCGAGTCAGAAAGCCTAATCTAACAATAATAAAATACTTTGTCCGTGCTACTACCCCTGTTCCAGAGGGTTAAAACCCAACCCCGCACCTGTACGGCCTTTTTTCTCCTTGAACGATGCTCGTCTCTCCAATGTGAAACCCAAGTGACTAAACACTCGCTAACCCTCCTGTGTATCTGATGCCAAAGTTTAATCCAGGGTTAGTCTAATTCGTTCAAATCGGATTGCCGGACCCATTCAATCATCCCACTCCTAAAGCCAATGGAAACCCTCTACAAAACATCTGTTGGGCCGATACTTTTTTAAGCTGCAGCCCCTCTTGAGACCAGAGATAGTGAAATAACACTGACACTGTCATCTGTCAACTTGAATGAAAATTAGCGAGTAATAGATGAAGTTTTTTTCTCGGCCGAATGTCCGTTTTTTACCCCAAAACCGTCCCCTTATTCCGCCATCTCCGGCTTAACTGGGGTCGCCCCCATCTTCTTGTGAATGCGATTAACGATGAAGTCTCCCCAACATTTTCTGTGTATATCACATCAAAAACAGATTCATCACGGCAAGCTGTAATTCGGTAAAACCTTCCCAAGATAGATGGTTCATCATCCAATATCGCATCATTATCGAGGGTTCTTAAATAAAATAAGGGGTTCACATTACATTTTATGTTTTCTGGTAACTATTTGGTCAAACTGTTAAATATTCGATGCCAAATAAACAGTTGATACCTTATTACAGTCACGTTAACAATAGTATCTACTCGCTGGATGGTTTGCACGAAAAATCAAATTCCCATCGCTCCCCTATCAATAACACTGCCCCTGCTTCATTGAGAACACCGTTAGCAACCCGTCAAGGCTTCTTTTTTCGGATTTTCCGCCTCTAACAAACTGCCAGTTAGCTACCACAATAACAAAACGGGGAATATAATACAAGTTTGCGAACCACAAATTGGTTGCTTTCTATGAAGTAGAAGGATGTATTGAAGGTTCAGATCTAGCCTAGTATGCTTCATGGAGGAATCTGTTTTATTAAGTTCATTCAGTTTGTTCGGCAGTACACTCGACCGCTGAAGGATTAATTTCAGTTGATCTCAATTATACGATTCGAATGGTAGCGAAGAACTTGTTTCAATGTAAATAAATAGTTTTCTTCCTTTATAAATAATATTTCTGGAGTAGAGTTTAAAACTATGATGATTCCTTGTTTCCTAGTTCGTTGTTCTACTTTTGCGACTACATAATTATTGATTCGACTTCAACATTCGTAGTTGCGGAACTGTACATGAACCATGGAAATCAAAGAAAACACTAATTGAGTATTTGGCTGATCATTTCCACAAACAAATCAATACTTACAAAGGTTTGTATTGCAGTAAAATTATTCCTAACTAACAGTACACTGAAATCAATGTCACACAGCTGAAATTTTATGATAAAAAAAAGTGTAATAAAATCATAAAACAGAGGTTTAGTAAGAGATAATCAGTGTTCAGGGCGCTTAACAGTTTACAGGTGGCACCTCATTATCAATGTGGTGGTCACACGTCCTGATCAATAGACCTCAACGTCTCACGTCAATCAACCCAACCAATCAGCATCTCCAGTTAATCATCTCTCAATCCGATCAAGTCTCACTCACGGAGCAGATGATTTCATCAAGCGTTAAAGCGACGTTCATCTAGTGTTGAGGCGTCGAAATCAATCCTTACCCACCAACAAAACCCCCAACGCCTTTCTCGATAAATCAAAACTTTTTTTCGTTCTTTTTTTTCTTTCATCCCTTCTTTAGATGTAATTGTAGGTTTCGTTTAACCCTAGAAAATATCCTGTTACTCCCTCTCGTGGGGCCGACCTACAATAATCCGGTAGAGGGGGGCGCTTTTTCTAAAGGGACCTTCACTGGAGGGTGGAGGATACTTTTTTGTGGGATGATTTGTCGGTTTGGCGAACCGATGATCGAATCCTGTGCAGTGGATTGTCTTTTATCAATCTTATCTATCAACGTGCTTTGGAGATTTTTTCTTCTCTTTTCCTTTTCGTTTGGATCGATCACATGGCTTTGGGGGAGGGAAGGTCTTTGGTCATAGTCATCTTCTAAAATCACCCGTCAATAGGAAGACAAATATAGCAAAAGAGGGTTGCGATGAGCCAAGGAAGGAAGATAATATCCCTGTGAATGAATCAACTGCTCCCTTCTTGAGAAATAGGTGCACTGCATCGGAAGGCCATTGTAAAGTTGAGGGCAATTGAAAGTCCAATTCGAATGCTACATGCTATTTTGACCGGAACTTCGTGTATTATTTTTGCTCTGAACTGAATCTTCCTGAACAACCCTGATTCTTCCCCGTATATTTCCTTATTTGAAGGTTTTCGGTTTGAAACCTCTCGAACGGAAGAACTACTTCAACACTCTGTATCCTTACAACGGTAATTTCCTATCTATTTTTGATATAAATTCAATTTTGGCCTTTCCCCATCCTTCCCATTCTTACCTAAGGGACTTATCCTACTAAAGTTCAGACGCCATCTCAACTCTAAACTCCCTTTATCGTTATTTTATAATGGATTTGGTACCCCCTCACCCATTCACCCGTGCGATTTCCTCTGCCCTCCCTGAAGAGCTGACCCCGAGTGTACTCCTTCTCTGAACCTGTTAAATTTCTAGTCGATAGTATTTTTCCGAGCCCTTTTGGAGCCCTTAAGTACTCTTTTTTATCAAACTGTACCTCTTGAAGCCAACATGAATGTATAAATCATTGAAATGTTTGAGATTGACTAGAAAGTGTCGAATGTAAGGATGTGACAACGATCATTGAGATAGAAAAATAGATAGATATGCTCCCGCAGGAGTTTTAGGGAGAACAGGAAGATGCAGGAGATTTCTTAGGAATGAAACTCAGAAAAACCTGATTTTACCTGCAAATTCGGGAAAAATTCAGTCAAAAGGGAAGAAAACTATAGAGATGAGGCTCAATACAAAGATCACACATTTAAGCAAGCTTACCAGCTATTATTAATACTATCGTGTTGAAATTGATGCTTCAAAAGTCGGTCCTCTTTGACAACCTTTTAAATTTGGGAAATATCACATACTGATGTACTATTCATTTTTGAGCAATGAAACTCATCGGAGATAATACATAGTATAACATGCAGTTTTAGAAGGTGGAAGATTTTTTGATGACATTTTCATCAAAACCGGATAAAAACGTTAAGAATGATGCTTTTTACTACGGATATGCACACACAATACACACAGAGAGAAAGACACGAAACGAAAAGTGTTCAGAAAAGTCTAAAACGCATAATGCGAGTGGAAATTTGATTTTTCATCTTCCGATAATGTAAATAAAGCTTCCGTAATCTATGAGTAGGTTCGATAACAACCGAGTACACTCTCCTCCGATTACTGGAGTTCACATTTATGATGGAATCATCAACTACTTCTGGTCCCGTTCTGTACTTGAGTAGTCTATACCAGTTATCGTATGAAACACACTGCTAACGCTAATCATAAACCATCAATAATCTGAATTAACCTATTACAACGACTAAATTCTACTGGTCTCGGAAGCTATACCTAACGATATTCCTTATGTTAAGAATTAAGTATAATAACAATAATAATAAGCTATTCATCACGCTGTTATTACGTTCAAAGCGAGCTCATCATCCCAGTCAAATACGCAATAACCCACCCGCGCCGTCTACAAACAAAATAAATTAGGAAATTCCGCACCGGTTTTAAAGATCTGAAAAGAAAACAATAAACTTTACATCTTGGCCCCACCCTTTCCCATTTTTTTCCGGGTTTAATAAACCAGTCTTATCTCTTAAAAGCCATTCATCTCCTTTATGCATCTTTTTCTTTTATTTTTCCCCCGTTTGCTTTATGGAGATAAGTGCGCTCACTCTCTTGGAAAAGGAGGTTGGGATACCGTTAAAAATGACCGTAAACTTCCGCATTCAAAGATATAAAAATTATTGGCCGTAAAAATATTGGAGTGAATTAGTACGGGGGGCTCCGCGTTTCGGGGAATTTGCATTGCTTCTCGGGGCGTGATTCAATTTGACGAATAGATTTATATTATTCAATTTCATTGTTGGCTCGTAGAGGGGGAGAATGAGCTTATCTCAAGAATGAAGATTCTACGTAAGTTATAACCTAAATGGACGGAACGAGTTTGTTTTTTGAATTATGGAATTACCAGAATTTTAAGAGGACTATCCCGGAATTACGTAAGGGCACTTACTGCAAATACATAGAAGTGCTTCACATAAACAAGCATATAAATGAAGGTATATCCCTAAAATTAACTCAGCTTCTTAAATATCTTAGCTTATTAAGATATTCGTCTAGCTTTTATCTATCAGTTTTCAGCTCATTGGAGAAAGAACACTCAATGCATTACGACGAACTCGTAACATAATAGTTATTTTCTCTACAATTCAAGAAATATCGTTCATTAAAATACTGTAATTCTATCAATATCACCGTAGGTCATTTACAAAGACAATAGGTAGTTGTCAAGTGTGAGACATACCCCACACGTTCCACACGTGATATGAATTGGCAAATCATTGAAATGGTTTCAATCATCTTAAAAGATTCCATAGTGCGTTCGTGCCATAGAAGAAAATGGTAAAATATGGATCATGAAATATCGAAATCGACCAATGAGAAAATTATGTTTGGTGAACGTCTCCGTTGGAACTAGGCACCTCTCTCCTGGTCTGACAAATCACAAACCTTCGCAGCTTAACGTATTGAGAAGGACTTCCACTTTTCCTTGAATGATACCAAATAAGTTTAGCTGAAATTCAAATCAAGGATATTTCTTTTCAGCTATGTATTACGAGAAAAATGGATAGAGTCAGCTATGCGAGAAACAACACTGTTGAAGAAAAGGGAACGATCTGCCCAGCGATACAGACACAGTAAAAATATGTTGAATAAAGTAAGCCCTTCGGGGCAGCGAGCCAGTAATGGGTTTTCGAGGCTATCATTGGATAAAAAACTAAGCTATCGGGTCATTTCATTTCAAAATTGCTCAACCCAAATCTTTCATGTCGAAATTCTCGCTTGCAAATTATCATGTACTCTTGTATTACCGGCTAGTACCACAGTAAAACGTTCCTCATTTGCGTCAAATACACTTCAGGAAGAGCCGTGAAAATGGATGTACCTCATAAAGTACACCTACGCGATGAGGCAGTAAGTAATCCTATTACTGCGCCGAGATTCATCTCTTCTTGAATTCCCCAAAGTTCCCGCTGGAAACTTATCAACCCCCTCGATAAATATCACGTATATACACCGTTGCAAGCAAAAAGTGATTACGCTAATGCCAACGCTTGTTTTGTATTACTCCGTGATGGAGGATCCAGGTTTACGATCTCTTCGTCTGAGGTTCTTCCGAGAGCGAGGAGGTGATTTCAGAGCACCGAAGCCCCTTGGGGTCGTGCAACTAAATCCCACCTCCAGGCATTTCGCGCCGGTAATGCCCAACTTTGATGACATTGTTCAATTACCATAAAAACCTTAGGTTATGAGCCTCTTAGAGATTTCCCGCTCGCATTTCATCAGATATCTTGAAGATTATAAGCAGAGTAGGGTCTTACGTTTAGGTTGAAAGGGCTTTCTTATTTTCTTTCAGGCCCCCTCCTTTAAGTCTTTTTCGCCGTCATTGTTTAATAATATTGAGTGCGGAATTCGCCTTTAGGTTCTCAATTGATTGATGGACTTCAGGTTATTTTACGGTTTCAAGAAGCAACTTCATAATACAGAGGAAACGGTTGGGTAATTGAACGCTGAATATACAGTGAGCTTATCTTTCAGTTGAGACAATGAACCATTCGTACTGAAATCATAGCAAGATTAGGTACCATCAAAGGTAATGTATTAAAATTGAGGGATTGATTTTAGTTTACGACCTTCGCGAATCGGAGAAGAGATCAAGAAAGGGGGGAGTTCAAAAACACCTCCTAAATATGATTCCGCATCATACATCTTCAAAACTTTCTTCATATATATGACGAAATAATGTTCATAACTAAATAGAGTGTAGATTCTGAAACTATTTTCCAACAAAAAGTTCCACGCATGTTACGGGGAAGACTTGGTCGACGTTCAAAAACAGGGCATATGAGCATCGGGGTCTTAACAAACTGGGACTAGAAAATGACGCACAGAAGAAGAAGGCTGACAAGTGGCGACAAAACTCTAGCGATTGGAACAAAAGATGAGTGATCAAAAGTCTCCAAGAAGATAAGTATCTAAACTCTTGAAATGAGGGAACCAACACAAATTTAGAAAAAAGTTGTCGTTTGAAGAAATCTTTGAAGAAACCATTTTGAAAAAAATTACAAATGCATGTCAGCGAAAGGGAAGAGCAGGGCATTTGGCAAAATTTTGGCGGGCAATGAAAAATTGTTCATGCTATACAAAATGAAGTCAGATCTTTGAGGAACGATTTTGCCCAAGGTATTCAGTAAGCAGCAGTCAGTTGTTTACTGTTGACTAACGGTTGAGACAATGAGCTTATTCAGAGCATGTTTTTTGCACACTTTTTTCGAAGATGACGAAGTACTTAGACTAGAATCAGGGTAAAACAAACGAATTTTTTTTTAGATTAATAAAATAGATGAAAATAATGAAAAAATAATTATTCTCACTATTACTCATCTCAATCAACCCCCTTCATTATAGAAATTGAATGATCTGATTTTTAAATACTAAACCACAATTGGAAAAAAGTCATGAGTCGTTCGAGAATCCTCGATAGAGTAGAATTAAAAGGATTTGCCATCACCCACTTCATTCCCGTTCCTGTCGGAAAAACTAAATTTTCGTGGTTTGTTGCATAACTATATTGAAATGGGGATGGAAATACAGAATAATAATAAAAATTGAATGAGGATTGCAGGCGGAGCTAACTGCAAGCAGAACAAGAATACTTTTGGTATTACAGAATCACTGTCGTCATGTACAGCTGCTGTATTCACTTCATAGCCCAAATAGGTCTAGCACGTAATACAATTTAATCTGTGTACAATAATGATCCGAATTCAAGAAAACGAACATGAACAACCATCCTGCTGCCGCTTTTAGGCCTATGCCACACGCTACGCTTTTGAACCAAGCAATTAACGCCTCGTTGATACCACACGCTTTGTTTTTGCAAGCGTTTTTTCGCTTAGGTTTTCATAGTGGTTTTCGTCCCCTGTGCCGTTCTCTAGTTCTCCTCAGCTGTCCCTTGGGAGTTTTCATCAGTTTTAAGTGGGGTGCTAATAATTGTTAAAATGTCTGTGTATGAAGAAGAAGTTCTGTTCCTGTCACGTCTGTACTACCGTGGAAGATTAAGAAGGTCATGTTGGGTTCACCCGATTATTCAGCTAAAAGACGAAATGCGACCCTTCAATTATTTGTTCAGAGAAATGAGGAACCATCCAGAAAAATTTCCGAATTTTGTTCGTATATCGATTCGGCCGTTGTCGTCGAAACGAACTGACGTAACGAAATAAAAAGCGCTGCCCGTCTCAAAACCGGTTTCAAAACCGTCAGGCGTTTTGGTGCGCGCGTGTTACTTGTGTAATTGTGCTCATACACGGACGACCCACCGATTGGGTTTTACTCTCGGGAAACGCTTAGTTCAAAAGCGTGACGTGTGGCATAGGCCTTAATCGCGGTCACTTACTTAACCCGTAAAATCCCGAATTTAATTTAATATTAAATAAATATAAAAATTCATCTCAGTTTTTTTTCTTCAAAATAAAAAGCGTTCCAGTTTTACGATGATGAACTTGTATCGTTTCAATCCATTTGCCCTTGATGAGAACCTCCGATAGCGCTATCTATGATTGAATCGCATAATAAAGTTACTCGAAATTTCCCCAAGTCTTTGCCGTTTTCCTTTCCCCCTACGGACAGAACTTTTACTGCTTCCCGCTATCTCGCCTCATCGATTCCGGAACCACGCGCTACTTCTGAAAATCATAAAACATTATCGAAAACCGCTCTTATGTACTCGATTCCCTTTTTTTTATGAAAAAGGACATAAGCCTAGAAGAGGCCTCCGTATGCCGCTTTCAATGGAAATCTAAAAAAAAGGGTACGACATAAAACCGACGTAAAATTTTATCGGGAGGCCTTATAGTGGCAAATCAGCGTTGTAAATCGGCGAGTAATAGGGACCACCAGTATCTCGGACGTTGACGTCGACATGCGCGGTGAAAGGAGATTTATATAAATATACCAAATATCATTCGCGTATCTGGATGTTCATAACAATATAGAGGTTGTGGCAAACCGCAATGAGAACAACTTTTAACAGAACAAATTTATTAATTATTTCAATTATCGTGGTTTATTGCCAATGTCAGTACCGTAAATGGGTCGATCCGATTGATTTGCACTTCCTCTATTCTTGAAAATGCCGTGTAAACTGATGCGCATTGAGCAAGAAAGTTGTAAGAGCTTTTATCTTACAAAGCATGCACTCAGATAAAATAAACACATCGAAATAACACCACAAATTTAATAGGTAACCTTCAGATGACTATTTGTGGAGGTACAGTAACCATTTATACAGATGACCGTCAGGGACTGATCACACAATAATTTAAAATGTTAAAGAAGATAACTCAACTAACTCATCATCGTTTCGTAAGGGAATAGGATGGTCGTAGACAATCAGAAAGACAGATAGACACAAAATCCAAATTGCTCAGAGAGCAGTATGTCCAAGGTGTTTTCCTCCATCGTCCAGTATTTCAATAAAAATTATAATTGGAAAAAAGGGGAAAGGGTATCTCGAAGTTTCGATCTCTTAGTTAGTTAGCGAGGAAGTTGAACGCCACTCTGTGAATGAAGGAATTTTGCCGTTCCAAAATTAGGTGGGTCGAACCTACAATAATATTGGGGTGTCCTTGTTATTTGTCGTTTGGAATCACTTTTGTAGATCGGGGTTGAGTAAGAAAGAAGGCTAACTCTAGGATGGTAAACTAGTGATGGTAAAGGGTTTCAATACCTATCGCTTTTCTTGCGGGTCGAATACAAAGTGAGCGCCTTATCCAGGGGCGTAACGTACACCCCCGCAAACCTCGCAATGCGGGGGGGGGGGGGATACAAAGGGGCCCGGGAACGGACCCGCTCTTGCAAAATTCATATTTTTTTTATTTTTAAAGAATAAAGCGGAACTAACGACACACAGAAAAATTCCATTATGTAACATCAAGTTCATAAACATCAACGGTAATGTAGATTCATTGATCAATCATCTTTTGGTTTTATTTACAACCAGGTGAGGAAGGGTGTAAAGTAGCTAAGGTATCAGAGTTTACGAAGGTGTGTACTAGGGATGGGACATCTGCTACGATATTACGATGTTTTGCCTTCGATGCCTCATGTTCGATAATATCGATGTGTTGGCTCCGATAACATTAATGTTTTCTCTTTGGAAGAAACTATTATTCTTATTTCTGTAGTTTCATTGCATTATGCTAATATGTTTGCATCAAGATTGCATTCCAATCCACTGTAAACACATTCCAGACGATAACGATAAAATTAAGATTAAAACTCAAATACCATTATTTTAAACTATGTTTGAAGATGAAAACTGATTCTATGGGGAGATTTAGCATTTCAAACATAATACAGGTGACTTCTTTTATAAAGTTTCGATCATCGGATTAGAAACACAATCCGTTCAAAAAAATGATGATTACTGGCAAAATTCGAAAAAAATAAAAAATTCTTCATAATTTTGAAATAAAATGAAAAATGGGTATCACAAGTGAAAATAAAAGCGCTTGTAAAACGAGTTACGTTGAAAATACTAGAAGGATATGAGTTCGTAAACTTTAACGTATAACTTTACGACGTAAAGATAGGTTAAATTGTTATATTATATTATGTATTTTTAGTTAGGTTATCGTACGTTATTGTACGATGACAGTTGAAAAAGTAGACGCTTCTCAAAAAAATTATGTTGAGGGGCCCCTGCTGAGAAACGTTACGCCACTGGAAAGAACGTGTGTTTTCAAGACTTTAGGTTTATATTTGCCAAAACTTTTTTCTGGGAGAAGAATGTCCTCATCACAGAATGGATTAAACATCAATTCATTCCATGGATGCCCGTTTTCAAACCTCAAGTAATGCCGTTGAAACCAACGGTATCCTTTTTCTTACAATACCCGTGTGTGTAGCATCGAATTTTAAAGAAAAAACTCGTTTTTCTTTAAACACCATTTCCTTAACTAAAACAAAAAATGATAGTTGATAATAAAACTACATCTGCGGAACTTGATGGGGTTGCTAGGACAAGAACGATAAGCAACTTGGCAATCATATCTAAAAAAAGAGCTGAAATTAAAAATAGCAATTTCTGCACTATCTTTTGATGGTATCATTAAAACATTTGACATAAGGCTGGAAACAAAAGAAAAAATCTTAAATCGCGAATAATTCGGAAATTTTGGCAAAAAATTTTAAAGTTCGGTAATGAGTTTGTTTAGGGCTTCCATTTCGTATAATCCTGGGAATGTATTTATCATCTCTTTAGTTCGTTAAATTTAATAAAAATTATAGGGTCGGTATTTTACATTGAGCACTTACTGCTAAATAAAAGTCACAATTATAGAAAACCTTCATCCTTTTAGTAGAATTAAACAATAATAACAAAGTAATACCATTATTGTGAATAAATCAAATTAATTATATTTATATTTTGGTTCATTGGTATATTAAGATGGTATGAGTCAGGTGAAAACGTATACATCGAGGCGAGAACTAGCCTTGAGCGGCCGTACGCAGGGCAGTTGACGAGGCGAGTCTACTCCATTCGAACTTTAGGTTTATATTTGCCAAAACGGCCTTGCTCTGTGTGAAATACGTGTGTGTAGCATCGAATTACGTAGTTGATAAAAACCATCGGGCTGGGAACGATAAGCAACTTGGCAATCATATCAAGAGAGCGTTCTGCCCTCCCAGACGCCCCTTCATTTTAAAGTTTGCGGGCTTCCATTTCACAATATGTATTTATATCTTTTAGACTCAGCACTTACTTACCAAACCTTCAAGAAAAGTTTATGCATTGTGAATAAATCAAATTAATTATATTTATACATTGGTATATTAAGATGGTATGAGTCTGAAGATGGAACCTAGTTACGCCGCCTGCAGCGCCGCGCCCCTTCACCTGTTGAGAGATAACTCCCCCCACTGAAGATGGAACCTAGTTACGCCGCCTGCAGCGCCGCGCCTGTTGAGAGATAACTCTCCGGTACATGAAGGCAGACGCCGGCCGCAGGCGCGTCATGGAAACCACGACGTCGTGTCGTGAAAAACGAACGCGATCGACGGGAGCGAGCGGGCGCCCATCGAGATCTGTTGGTGCGATCAAACAATACGATACAGAATTGTCAGACGTAACAACGCGGCATCGCGCTTTGTTGCGGCAGAACGATCGTGCGGCGTGGTACGATTTTTCTTCAGTCCAAGAATCATATTGGTACTTGCCAGTTATTTGAAGGCGGATATAGCTAACGTTAAATACCTACGCTATGTGGATGTACGTCTCACCTAACACTTTAGTGTTCATACTTCATTAAGAGTTCTGTATTATGAAAGTATCAAGACTTGATACAATACTTAGTATTAGGAAAAAAGGACCTACGTGAAGGGCCTACCAATGTGAAGTTAGTGTAATATTGGTTTATTATTCAATAATAAACCATTGTGATCGCTCTTTAAAAAAAAATTCTAACCCCCCCCCCCCCCCTGAAAATGTCATAGTTTACGTTTCAAAGGGTGTAGAATCCGAATCTGCAATAAAAAATTTTCCGTCCGTCCGCCGTACGCACGAACGGCTGGAGCAAAAGATTTGAAATTTTCAGGAAAAATCCATCTTGGTCCGACGACGCCCCAATTCTTGAGCCAGCTCTCTCACTTAATTTAAAGTGCTCTTAAAGGGTTGTCAAAGTTTTGTAAAATCCCTAAAAACCTCAAAAAAAGTCAAGGCGGCCTAAATTTGTACTCTTTTTGAAGAACACTCCACGAGGAATCGAATGAGCCCCTCCCCAGGTCCGTAGGTCAAACCATTCCTGATCTATGGCCCGATTTATGGTGCCAACATTCGCGTTATTGCTTCCGAGTCTACCAAGGTAGCAGAAGCATTGTTTTCACTTTCGGAATGTGAACATTTTTTTGTCTCCAAAATCAAAAATTCCACTCGCATTTTGCGTTTTTAGACCTTTCTGAACAATTTTGGTTCCGTGTCTGTCTGTCTGTCAGCAAATCCTTGTTACGGGCAAAACTACACGAAGTTATAGTCCGATTCTGATTAAATTGTCAGGGATTGTGCGGGTTGGGGTGTCCCCTATAGGTTTCATGACAACCGGATCAATACTAGCCTCTGCGCAAGCGCAAACGTGAAATCCTTGCCAGAAGCATAACTCTAGGAGTTCTTGACCGATTTCGATGAAATTTTGGCAGACGTTTTCATTTTTGGAAATGTCATAATAATGATTTTTCACTTCAGTCATCTATCCATTCAGCGTCAATGTCAATTTTTATTATTAGGTATATTTTATAGTTTGTTCAACAGTTGAACATGCCTACCTTTATTTTCTCAAGTTATGCTCCTGCATAACAATAGTCAATACCCTAATTCAAATTTTCAATGATCTACACAGTCATGTTATGCATACGAGGAAGCTATGCGCCACACCCACTTGGCAGACGTTTTTTGGTTTATTATTGTTTTTGTGTTGATCTCAGTAACCTAGTGATGTAGTAATGTGGATACTGGAGTGAACTCCTAAAAGGCTTTGTAGCCGATAGACGGGTTAAAGCATTCTGACAACCATTTAAAAAAAAAAAAAAAAAAAAAAAAACGCCGCAAATTTTTTCACTGGGGTTTATTATTCAATTGGCTTGCGTTCATGATTTGAATTTCTACTAAGCTTTGGAGTGTGCGTGTTTCACAGGTGATAGAGCGATTATTGAATTTCAGGAGATACGCATAGAAACGTAAATCTGTTCTCGACCAAAATACCTATTTGGATTGTTCAGTTGATCATATTTGTGTGCCTCCTGAAATTCAATAATCACTACTTGTGAAACACGCACACTGCAAAGCTTAGTAGAAATTAAAATCATGAACGCAAGCCAATTGAATAATTGCAGCGTTGTTTAGTTAGGTTATCGTAGAGTAATGTACGATGACCGTTGAAAAAAAAAGTGCACGCTTCGAAAAAAAAATAATAGAACATATTAAAACATAAACATAAAAATAATAAAACATTATAGGGAGGGGCCCCGAAAATATTTTGCGGGGGGTCCCCGCTGAAAAACGTTACGCCACTGGCCTTATCAAACAACGGAATTACTCTTCCGTTTCAATCCACAGTCCCGACCCAGCCCGGTCGCGTCCGCTAAGAGCGGCGCTGGGCGTCCCCTCTGTGATTGTGAAGAGGCGCATGCGCAGATCGTTACTACGTCCAACCGACATCCGCTCCCACCAGTCAAGCCAGTCGCGCCGAATGTCTGCCTGTGTTTTGTGCGTCTTTGCTGCCCATCATCGATGAATTCTTCATCTTACAATCCAAGAATTACAATCACTCGAATAGACTCCTCGCCAGGTCTTCTAAACGTCAGCATGGACAGTTTTAAGAAGACGAATCACGCCAAACCTCCTAAGAAACCGATTGAAATCGAGAAGCTCATATCACTTGTGAGGCAACATGAACCCCTTTACAACCCAAGGCTCTACCAGTTCAGAGACAGATACTACACATCCACAGTATGGAAATCGATAGCGGAACAGTTGGGAACTACAGGTACCTATTAAAATGATCACGTATTCAAAAAATAGTAGCACTTAGTATTGTAAAACTATTTGAGTTGTAGCAATGTACTCAAATTGACTTGTATCTTTTATGTAAGTATGTTTGTTCGCACCTAAAGCCCAAAAATGATCATTTATGAGAGTTATGATATACAGTCATTGGCATTAACTAACAGGGCAAGGCAAAACACATTTTTACTTGCCTTTATTTATTTGTTTACTTATAGGTATATGACCCTTATGAAGTTTAGCTTATCGATTTTTTCTCTCCGCATGAGGAATGACTATTCTATCTTGATAAAATAACAAGTTTTCATTAATGGCTAAATAACCTTTCACTATTTTATACCTCCTTACTTCTCCAGCACTGTTATTAGGGCGTTCTGTGTGCACTAATTTTATCAGCCTGATAGTTGGGTCAGCTTTAGTTGAAAAACAAAACTTTTTGTGCTTATTAATAAATAGCAACGGTATAAATGACTACTGAATTTCTGTATCAGCTTTATCATATCCTGGCATGAATGTTCTTGGTAAAGCGTCTGCCATTGCCATTTGCTTTCCTAACGAATAAAACGAATTGAAATTAAGTTTAACTAATTTCAACATTATTCGTTCAAGCCAAGAAGGAAGTTGATCAAAATCTTGTTTTTACAATAGATATTGAAGGTCCTGCAGTCCGAAAGTGCAATGAAAAATGGGGGGTTGTCCATAAATAACGGTTTCAGAAGAGTTACCCATAACGTAGTAGGTAGACACTCTATGTGTACCAGTTATAATTTGAATCAGACAAGTCTTATCACACACATCTTACACAATCTTGCATTATACCATCCTGTTAGTTGAAAATATAGCTACCTTCTTTGTAAATATACCTCATTTATCAGAATTGTGAAACTTAATGTGTTGAAGTACTTATGTAAATTCTTGTGAAATTCAATTTTCAGAATATGACGCGAGAGGAAAATGGCAAAACCTTCGAAGCGATTTCTTGAGAGAAAGAAAGAAACAGATTCGTACCGAGAAAAGGGCGGCAGCTTCCTGTGCTTACTACGAGAATCTCTTGTTCCTGGAAGGGTACACAAACTCCGACTCTAGGGACCATCATCCTGAAAACCAAGCCTCTAATGTGAACTCTAACAATCACAGTTTCATCACTGCTGAAACGTATCCATCCCGAATCGAAGCAGACATCAGCATCAAAACAGAAGAAATTGATGAGCGATCAAATGACAATGACGATTGTTTGGAATTGAGGTACTATTCCGAAGACTCAACGAAACGGAGGAGAGACGAGGAAGATTACGAAAACGGCGCGGTCACTTCACAAGACCCGCAGCAGATCCGGGATTTTTCAACGTTGGCTGACGACCCGGATCTGTCTTTTTTCAGGGGTTTGTTGCCTCACATAAAACAATTGGAACCAATGGACAATTTAAGTTTCAAAAGTGAAGTCGTTCAACTTCTCGAACGCAAACTAAAATCATCAAAGTGAAGTGCCACTACATTTACACTTATACTTTTACTAACGTTTGTGTTAATCCTGCATAAATCTGGAACATAAGAAGTATACCGTTTTTTGAACAATTTTCAATGTTTTCGAGTACTTTTCTATCAACGGATGTACTAAATAAATGTAATATTCAGACTTTTATTGTTTCTATGTCGTTTAAAACCCGTTTCGAGCATCAACTCCGAATATGGGGGTCCCTCGGTTATTCCTCTCATCTAGGTTGAATATCAGTGACCTCATTAAATAGATACACAGTACTTTCAAATGTATACTAATTCCTCTCTCAGCTAAATCCTCAAGATTTTCTATTTTCTCCAACAGGCTTGTCCATTGATATTTCAGAACACTTATTCTGCCAACTTATTCCTTGACTACTTTCCCGCGACTTCTCGCCAATTTCGAAGAGAACTTAAGAGATGACCTTAAAAACTGTTAAGTAAGACTCTTGCTTCAGCTGCACAACTTATAATAATCCCTCTGTTTTGTGATCAATGTGGATAGTTTCCCTACGCCCGTTTCTTGAAACTGCTATGCCTAAAGATTTAGTTTCCGAGTATCCTATGAGTGAGGCATATCGCCTCAGCCCTGGAAAGGGCCACTAATTCATCACTATCACCTTCTTCACATGACTTTTGGATAAAACTAAATTTGTATAGGTACGTTCAAGTGACGAATGTGTTATACTGTATACAGGAGTAAATTGGGAAATTTTTCAATTTTGACGCTATGTACCGCCTGAACAAAAGTAAATGGGTTTTGGTCCCTATTAGGCGATTCGCAAACTTGAAAGAGTTCACTTGAATTAGGTGTTTGCTATAAATTATCTTCTTCCAATTGGTCTGCCACAAATTACCATTACAAACATAGTTTTGAACTGCAAAACAAAATTAAATAAACGTCGGCCGAATTGTGTGTGGCATAAAGCTTCCTTGTATAGGTAATAACTTCATCATTGAAATGATTTAATTTATCCCAACAAATTCTTAAATTGAAGAAATTCAGAAATTGAGCTTGTTGCAAGTATTTACGAGTCAAAAATGTGGCACATATTCCCATAGAAATCAACGCATTTAAGTCGACGAATCGACTAAGATCTGGTCTATTCCAATATTAAGAGCAATACGGATAATATAGGATTCAACGTTCATTTCTCCAGTACCTCCGGGATTCAAGTAAGAACGGAAAATTGGAATGCGATAAAATTATGCTTCTTGGAATTCCCGAAAGGAATTCATGCGTAGACTGAAGTATAGAGTTGTGATCAATGAACCTCTTATGGGGACATTTATATCATAACCCAGCATTCCCAGAAAACGTCACTAAAATCAGATAAAAACTTTACCTATGAAGATTGTTACAAGGATGAGCTGGCGCACAAAACCAGACAGACAGAAAGTTGTTCAGGATAAAACGCAAAATTTGAGTAAACACTTTCATTGTAGCAACAAAATTTCATCTGAAAACAAAGCTTTTGCCACCTGCAAGTAGAAGCAGAAGGAATTCCTCCTTTTCTACCTCTTGTAGAACGACAGATATATTGTGACGACAGGTATACTGCCTAACAGTTGCAGAAACACGTACATAGCATGGAATACGCTGCAAATTCTTTCACTGGGGTTTATTATTCAATGATTCATGATTTTAATTTCTACTAAGCTTTAGAGTGTGCGTGTTTCACAGGTGATAGAGCGATTATTGCATTTCAGGAGATATGCATAGAGCACCTAAATCGGTTCTCAACCAAAATACCTATTTGGATTGATCAGTTGATCATAATATGATATTATTTGATCAGTTGATCAAATCAAATATTATTTGTGTGCCTCCTGAAACACGCACACTCCAAAGCTTAGTAGAAATTCAAATCATGAATCATTGAATAATAAACCCCAGTGAAAGAACATGCAGCGTTTTTTTCAAGAGCGATTACAATGAAAAATATTCTATTTGAAAATTTTAAATTTCGTAGGACAGAGCATGCATATCAGAATTTCAGGAGGCACACACATTTCTCCTGAAATTCAATAATCGCTCTATCACCTGTGAAACACGCACACTCCGAAGCTTAGTACAGATTCAAATCATGAATGCAAGCCAAATAAATGAAATTGAATAATAAACCCCAGTGAAAGAATTTGTAGCGTTTCATGCATATCGGAATGCTTCAACCCGTGTATCGACTATAAACCCTTTTAGGAGTTCACTCCAGTATCCACAGTCACTACATCACTAGGTCACTGTTATCAAAACAAACAAAAAACTCCTGTGTTTGTTTTGATTGCAGTAACCTAGTGATGTAGTGAATGTGGATGCAAATGTTGGCACCATAAATTGGGCCATACATCGGGCACGGTTTGAGCTACGGACCTGGGGAGGGGCTCATTCGATTCCTCATGGTATGTTCTTAAGAATAAGTACACATTTAGGCCGCCATGACTTTTTTTGAGGTTTTTAGGGATTTTACAAAACGTTGACAACCCTTGAAGGGCACTTTAAATTAAGTGAGAGAACTGGCTAAAGAATTGGGGCGTTGTCGGACCAACATGGATTTTTCCTGAAAATTTCAGATTTTTTGCTCAAGCCGTTTGGGAAAAATCGTGCGTACGGCGGACGGACGGAAAAATTTTTACTGCAGATTTGGATTCTACACCCTTTGAAACGTAAACCATGAAATTTTCGGGGGGGTTAGATTTTTTTTTTTTTTTTTTTTTTTTTTCAAAAGCGATAACAGTCGTTTATTATTGAATAATAAACTAAAACTATGTACATACAACACATGTGTTACATCACTAATACAAAATTATATTTATGTTCGGCAAGTACTTCGTATTAGCGCGTTGATTGGAATAACTTGAACAGTCGGATTATAGTCATTCTGACGGTTTGGTTTTGTTGTTCAAAAATGGTTTGATTTGAACTCTTTATTATTAAATATTTTTTGGACATCAGCGATCTGTTTTTATTATCAAGACTCAGATCTAACTTTAATACTCAAGTAAAGTACCACGATTATTGCTGTGATTCCTCGTCAGTTCTCTGTGATTGTGAGTCGTTGCCATGTAAAGATGAAAGTAAGTATTTAGGAATTGTTTTTGATGGAAATTTAAAATTCAAAACTCATGTTAAAACTCTAATAAACCGACTGCGTAATTCATTTTTTGTATTCAAAACTGTTAGCAATTTTTGGACGAAAAATCAACTCCGATCTGTTTATTTGGGCTTGGCTTTTTCTATTATAAAATATGGCATTACCTGGGGAAGCACACTTGAAACGCATCTCAATCCACTCCAGACAGTGCAAAATGCTCTTTTGAAAATGTTATTAAATAAACCCTTCAGGTATCCTATCGCTAAAACTTTATTCTGATTCTCATAATTTCAAGATAAAAGATATTCTTGTTCATGGAATCACTCATTAAAGTTTTTATATTTTGGACTTGATGGTAACATCCACAGAGAGCGTTGTTACCTGAATCTTCCACGCTCTGTGACACAGTTTATACCTACCACAAGCGTTTCAAATATTCCTGGAAAAGTAACGAGCTTTGGTCAATATGCATTAGTGCTGAGCCTGAATCTCTCTCCCACTTCCCACTTTCGTATCTCCGGAATTATATGCATCTGCCACTGCCGAGCTCCACGGCTTTAGATAATATTGAGCTGAGCTCCCTTCTGGACGTGGGTTCCGATAGAGGCAAGATGTGGGCCCTCTATCAATTTACCATCCTCAATCGCTGAGGCTGAGGGCATTTGCAAGAAATGAATGGTGAACCTGTCCGCCCTCCTGCAATCCATGGACAATTCCTCACGTTCGCTCCACAACACCTTCGTTCTATCTTAACTAATGTCTAATCATATAACTTTTTCTTTTTTAATACCGGTTTAATTAGGTGATCCTCCTGTGTTTTTTCCATTGTTTTGTCCTTTGATTTAATCAGTGAGTATATTTTAATTATTATCATTATTTTGTTTTCTAATTTGACTCAAGACTCCACCTGGGAACAGAAGTTCATTTGAACTTGTACCTTGGTAGGCAAGAAGAAGAGTATCATTTTTAAAGTTGTATCTTTTCCGTTTTTATCTTTTGTTGTTTTCTTTTGTATCTTTTACTTAAAATTATTTTGTAATTGCACTTGCAACTTTTTCTGTTTTTCTCTTTTCTTGTCGAAAATAAATAAATAAATAATTCCAGCTGGTTCGACAACATGGGATTCGGATTATGAAAATGCTCGGAAAGAGTTGTGTGTCCTTTTCAGTTGGAATATTTACTTATAATGGTAGGGTCATTCCAACTTATATTTATTTTGATTGATCTATTTGATAGGTATTTATTTTTATATGACAGCAATTAAAATTACGGAAGACCATCTACTTCCCAAGGCTTGCGCACATCTTTTAATTTTGTTCTTAAATGTGCGTCATCTCCTCACAAGTAACATGTTGTCAACGGTATGAGGTGTCTAAAACTTCGCAATTTCTTCATTCGTATTTGACGAATTGTTCGCGGGTTTCTTCGGCATAACTTGTGAATGCGCTTATCGTTTTCATTTCGGAATGATTTCACTCCTGGACGTGTGAGGACTGTGAAAGTAATAGCGCTTTCCTGTGCGGAAGTGAACGTGCATCCGTTTTGTAAAGGAATCCTGTCAAGCCAATCCTCTAGTTAAGGTTTTTTTCTACGACCCAGAAGCCTGTTGTACTCATAGACGTTCCCCACAATCTTCATGGATAAAGTTCTGCAGCGTGGAAAAAATATGACGCAACCCATTACGTGACCACTAAGGTTCACAACTTGGCCCATGATTTATATCTACCTTCATAGCGTATCACAGATTTAGGAGCCGTGTTGTTATTTTTTCCCTTCAAATAAACGTTGAAATTGTTATAGTTACCCATACAAATAATTATTAAGCAATAATAATTATTCTTCCACTTGCTCCACAGTAAGGCATACGACCGACCTAGAGTTCAAAACATTATTAAAAGCCTAGATTTTGAGTTGTTTCGATGGTCAAAATTTGAGATGTCCGCTATTAGTTTTATTTTTTGGCCAAAATGTACAAATTTTCAAGCGACGTCTGCCAGTACTTTCCAGCGGGCCAGCGTTGGAAAACTTTGTTCGTTTGACTCCTAATATTGAGTTTTTCAACGATCAAAATTTTAGGTGTCCGCTATTAGTTTTATTTTTTTGCTAAGATGTTCAAATTTTTCGAGAACGTCTGCCAGTGCTTTTCCAGCGGATTTGGGGCGACAGACCGAAGTTTTTGTAACAAGTTGACTTAGTAGGAACTACTATAACATTTTCAGCCGTCCAGAAATAGGTTCGATTTTGAGCCAATTTTCCGATTTTAAGTGCCTCTCAATTTTGAATCCATCGGCTTTGGAATTTCAGACCACCCGCTTCATGTACAGGTAGGTGTGTTTTATGAGATATGATGTCAAAAAATCGTCCACCTTTTCCCACATATTTTCGAATCTGGCTATAGGGTTGAGATATGGTTTAAGAGGTTTGAGCCTAGGTCTCATGTTCTCTTGAGTAGGTCGTAACGTTATTATCATGCATAAACATACAAAAGTAACGTTTTTCAACTACGTGAACCCCTAGCAACAATCAAAAGTTCTTTTGCCACACAAAAAAATTGCAGAAAATTGAATTTTGCAATAGAAATAGGGGTGAATTTTCCATTGAAACCGAAAAATCATTTGTTTCTAATTTGCCGTGGGTGTGGTATGTTTTCCAATTCGTAGCATGAATGTGTGGGTGTACGTCACAACCTCTAAAACCTAATTTGGGAAAAGAAACCGCTTATATTTGGAAATTGTGAAAGAACTGACTCACAGAGTCAGTCCATTAGATAAGGGCCTTGATAAACGAAGTGGAAGTAGCTTGTGTCTCATCAGAAATCATTAGAACTGAATCAAGAAATACCTATACATTTTAGAAAGAACATAGTTACATGTACTTTATCTATACGTACTTTTATTTATAATAATAATTGAAATTTCATATTCTTCTTCAAAGGGTTGAAGCACAAAAAAGAAGAAACAAAATAAAATGAAGTATTACCAATAAAGGACCATAGGGAAATAGTCACGCCTATGAAATGTTTGGAGGTGATGGAAACTGGCTATTTCAGTAGGGATTAACGAAGAAAAAATTGAACAGATAATTTCGAGCATCAATGGTATTTTGCCAAATTATAAGTAAATAGGTAACGTAAATTAGTTTTATATTGCAAATAAAAATACATCAAAGGAACATAATTTCCTATCTTGCTTTTGTTTCTGCAGCACAAACAGAAAAAGTCCTCAATTACTTTTTTGCGGTGAAAAGATCGGAAAGACAAACACCTTTTGAGCGAGGAGGGCGTTTTTACGACGATTTTTACTGAGCCATTTTTCTGAAAGGAAAAGCTCCTTGCAACAAAAGGCAGATGAAAAAAAAAAAAAGTCTATATCCGAGCAGATCTTTATTTTTCAAGGGAAGGGACGAGACAATTAAATTTTTATGGCAGCCGTAGGATAATAAGGACCAGTGACTTACTCCCGGTAATACAGTTGGATTTACCTCTCGACAGTAAAAGTGGAGTTTTGATGGCCGGACATGGGGGATGTTTTCACGGATGGCATCGTCTTTCCGCGGTGGGAAAAAACCTCCCCTCTCCACACGAATTGAGCGGTATACCGGGGAAAAGCGTCTTTTGGAATCACCTGATGTCTTTTACGACTTTCAGCTCGAGGACTCAATTCACCCCGGACGGAGAGGTTGAAGGAATGGTGGAAGGGGTTTTAAGGGTGTGAAATATTCGAGGGGTGTGGTAGAAGATGGCGAGGCAAAGGGTAGTTGGCAATGGAAAAATAAAACCATTTTCTTTGAAAGTTTATGCGTTTTTTGTGAGTGGTTGAAAAAATTGAAGTCTTTAAACTCACAGTTTTCATCTCATTCTCGTTTATAACACCATTGAAGATTGCCTAGTACCTACATAGTAGCTAACAACCTAAGAAATGGACTTTGACGAACAGATGGCAATGTTACCAGATATCATTCCCCTAAGACATAACGACAGAGCGTGGCAGGTTTGTGCGTTTTAAAATATGCTTTTGGAACTATGTTTTATTTTTTATTACTATTCTTCATTTATTTACTGTTTTTTTTTTCTTTTTTGGCGTTAACATTAGTTATACAGCCATGTCATTAAATGTTACTTACAATTATATATTCCCAAAGTGGGTTCCTCTTGGGATGCCATGCTTGCGTGTTTCACATAGATATTGAATTTCTATATGGAGAGTGCGTGTTTCGTTAACATTAGTGATACAGCCATGTCAGCTCTTGCTGCAGCTGCAACTGGGGTCCCTCGGCGGACGTTGTCCATAGCTCTTTGAACATCTGGCTTGTACTTGGAATTTTTTTGAGGAGGCATTGTTGCACCTAAAAGTATTTTTAAAATCCTTCAGTGTCATCATAGGCTAGGAGGATATTCAGAAACCCTTAATAGAATTGTATAATAATTTGTTATGGCAAATCATTCGAGTATTACTACGCTTATCCAAGGTGGTGCAAGATTAGGAATGACATGTCGGAATTAGGAACAGAACCTGTCGGTATTAAGGACGAACTTTTTTCACTTGGAATAAATGATGTCGAAATTAGGTTCCTGTTAGATGAAATCAATGAATCAAGCATAGAACTAAACGTCACAAAAAACCCGATTCATTCATTTAGCTCACGACCTGTTGGATATTATTCCCTAATTTCGACAGGGTGTCGGTATAGGGAACCAACTTGATATCACTATTCCTAATGTCAACAGGGGCCTAACCTCCTAATCTTACACAATAGAGCAATTTTAATAATGAATCATGAATCTACAACAATCATTTAGTTGGAATAACACAATAGTTTGAGTGAAACTGCTAGTTACTAAATGATAAACCAGTCCACTTACTTCCTTAGCCAAACTCATAAGAAAAACGCTGGAAGCGACCGAAATCTTGACACACGACTGGAAAATATTCGTCAGCGTCTTCTAGTATCTGGCCGAACGTGAACAGGCCTGCCAACTTCGAAAATGAATAATTTTTTTACATTTCGGTGCCAAGTTCGAATTTCTACCGCAATCTGAAGCCTTATTTTTTCAAGTTGAAGTTGAGGTGTCGAAATTAGGAGCGATGTCGGAATTTGGGTACTTTACCCTACATATTGGTTTACACCTTTTTATTGGTTTACACTTTTTTTACACAAGCTCGGCTCGCAGAAACTTGTTTGGTTCTACTGCACCACCCTAGTGTATTTTGTTTTTGTTGACTTGTCGTTGACCGCTCAAATGAAAACTGGGAATGCGATGATCTGTGTGCTCAAAAATAAGCCGCACTGCACTCGGAAAGCAGTTTCATGTAAAAAGAAGCCAACCGAAGAATAAATCAATGACTATAACGAGGGAAAAATATATTGTGTAGACTGTGTGAGGAAGGTTTCAAAACTCATCAAGCTCCCTTTGAAGCTGATCATCAGAACATACGACGAGGATTCGTCAACCAACTGGTATTTATACTACGCTACGTCCTTTGTATTCGTTAGTCAATCGTCGCTAGTTTCTGGCTTGCCCATTTAGCATTCGGAAAAATTAGGTGTATGTTATCTAATTAGAAAGGTGGCATACCCTTTCTGCCCCAGCATATATTTGAATTGCCCCAGTTGATTGGATCGCAGAAAAATGAGACCAAGGAAGGAAGGAGAAGAAAGGATGGGGGGAAGAGGTGGATAGAAATGTTCTCCAATTGGGAATTGGAAAGAAAATTCGCGAAAAATCGCAATCACTGTGGGGTAGTAATACGTCAAGCCAAGGGTCGCTTGGCCTGCACGGCTGGTTAGCTGTTTTATTTACGAAATCTTGCAGATTTTGCCCTGACGAGTTATCACTTTCAACCAACGTGAAATATCTCTGAATAAACAATAGAGAATAGAATCGTCTAACTGAAATTAAGTAATAAATCAGTCATAGGTAATGATTTAATAATTATACTCAATTATTGATTTTAACTAGTTGAATTCATCTAATAACGTCGCTCCTAAATAGAATTACATGAACTAATCATAGCTGAGTTCCGCTCGTAAAACACGATGTGCTGCCCAGAAATAGTGGGTTGAAAATTAATTTTTTTAACTTACCGTTAAAACCAACCAATTGAATTACGGCACAAATGACTTAAACCTAAACAGTGTAAACATTCTTGATAAATATTACCTACCCTCAATCTGACTAAAAGAAGCAAGAAAAGAGTACACTTTCAACTGCTTGATGATGATGTATTTGCAACCAGCAAGTGACAACGGAATCTTCTTTGAAATACGTTAACGATCATGTTAATTGAGTTCATGTTTTGGTTATTCGATTATCAATCTAATTACAATTTCTGTTATAGTCTGAGAAACGATTATAATTGAAATTTTTCCAAATTCCTTTTCTTTAACTGGCCCATCTTTATTTTTCATTTAAATAAACAGTACATAATCCCCATCTCAGCTCATGCACCGAACACATGAAGTATGATGATTTCGAACAGGAATACGTAGTACAGATAATAAAAAATGACCATATGCCTTTACATATCCGTAAACATGAGGGAATAGCTCATAAAATGGATCATTGCAGGCATTTATTTCGGTTTTTGAGATCTACCCAACCAGAAAAACAAATTGAGCAAATTGAATCAAACAATAAATGAGAGGCAGGTTAATTATAGGTTTTCCAAGTATGTTTACTTGAGGGTTTGCTACTGAACTTGAACAAAAAACGAATACACGTTTTATGACGTGCCACGTTTTTTTAGACGAAGTAATGTGTGCTTATTATACACACTACGGTTCAATGAGCTGAATAGAAATATGAGGTTTTGAAAAGCTGAGAGTCCGTGATCCCCTCGATGGAAGGGACGTGACGAAGGGACCGTGTCTTATTAGCATAGAAATCGTGAATCACAAGGGCACCTGTGTCGACCATATGCTTCCAAGCTAAGGGCAACTTTACTGCTCATAAGACGACTGATTTACTACCGACTGGACATCACACACGAAAAAGGGGGACGGCCTCGATGGATTCCTCCTCTCGTTTATTTTACACTCGTAGATAGTAAATACCGACGAGTAACGGCTCGAATCGCATTGAATTGAATCCCATTACCATAATTATGGCCGAATCTACAGTTGGAGTTGTAACTACTCAGTTTTAGCGACCTGTCTAAAAGTGTGCTCTAAGCTCAGAGCAAAAACACGGTACATCGTATTTAATAACAACCATCTTTATCCAACTAGGAAGCTGTAGAGGATCTCCATGATAAGCACGTGCTATTAAGTAATTCTCAGGACGCTTGAACCTACACGTTAATACGTATAAGCTATTAGAAGTTCCTGATGAACCAAAATTGCTTCATTACAACCAACGGCAAAAATGGAACTCAGAGGAGATTGACAACAATATCCTAGTAGTCATTCTGAAATAACGTATACACATAATGATAAGTGAGTCAAGGATTAGGAAAGCCCCTACCTATTATCGGTTTTGATACTATGACACTTATAAAACGTTGCAAATTATTACACTAAGGTATAATATTTCTGCATTAGATGGCTCTTCTACGTAAACCACTGGACTACGTAGATTAGGCGAAGAGTGTGGTATATTAACTATCTAAAATCGGTACCTTAAACCTACATATGTGAATGCACAAATAGTGCGTGCGTCGTATAATTGGTTTATCCAATTTTCCACGGTTGCAATGTGCTGACACCTTATAGCATATAAGCTGTGAGGCAGATACAGAGCACCACTGACTGTAAATCATGCTTCCCACTAGAAACCAACCAGTTGCAAGCAAGTTTTGGAGCGACCCACAAAATGCTAACACTACTGGTAAACTAGGGATAAATATTGCCACCCTTGTTTCAGACCCTCTTCCACGAAATAGCGTGAAACGCATTCAGAATCTTCCCCCTTTGACGTTAGAAAATTGTTTATTCTAAGCCACACTGTTAATTTACTCTTGGTTCCTGAATAATTAAGAACGCGAGGACAGGAAAGTGTTCATAATGGGAGTTCGTTAGGTGCTAATTTAAGAACATCCACTATTCATGCGGTCTCTGAGAACGTTTCCTCAGATGAATCTCCTTAGATGAACCTGTTCTCCTTCCCCTCTTAAGATTGAGCTTTCCGAAACCTTCGGTTCATCTTAAGATGGAAGAAAGCTTTAATTATCGCATCAGCATCATCCGTGTTCACTCGCGCGAGAATGCAAAGGAATGAGTAATTTGGCGAGCTCGGCTCAATTTTCCTCTTCTTCTCCTGTTCAGCACAATATGTTTTACAGTACAAAAGATCCCAAATTGAAATCTCTAGTGATTAACTAATAACGCTTCGTGTTATGGGAAGGCCTACCTACACAATCGCCATTCACAATAAATGTCAAGGTTTACGTTTGTGAGTGAGAAGTACATAAAAATGAAGCGTCCAGGATGGGATATTTTTCGTAATTGTCTTATGGGCCTTTTTAAATGGATTATTAAAACATATTTAGATGTTCCCATAAAATTAATAATGAAAACTTGGAGGCTGCTGGGTTTGATTTGGTGGCAGTTGTTTGAATGAATGAAAGATTGAGGTAATTTAGGTCGAATATTATAATATAGTTGTATTATATTACATATTATGTAATCGTGTGATATCGATGTGATGCGAAAATTGTTTCATTTTGGAATCAGATAAGTCTTTGGAGACATGGCGATTATGGCTTGAGAAGTTGTGACTATAAAGCCATTGCTACGAGGAAGAAGTATGGGTAGAGCAGCTCTAGTGGCTGACATTAAAATGCAAGAGCCATAGACAAAGACGAGCTTTTTTTTATACTAGCTACCTTATATGCTAACTTTGAATGGCCTCAACTATCAAATTATGCTGCAGCAATAAAGCAGAATGAATATGGCACAGCTGTTGAAGATCTCACAGCTTCCTATAACACAAATGTGTACGTATGCTTGCTGTGCCTAAAGCTATTCTCCTTAACTTGCGATGAACGAAGAATTTCAGCGTCACCAACGTCTTCAGCGAAAAATTATCTCCCATACGCCTCCCATGTCGCTACATAGGTGTGAGTGAAACGCACAAACGCAGTTACTGTTACTGATGATGACCTTACAGTCGAAATCGATTTAACGTTGTAACTCTTCTAATTTCTTGGAAATAGACTACGTTCTGGTCTACAAACTCTGTTTTTTTCTCGTGGGTGAAAACAAAAGTTCGTAATCATTCGCCCTGTAGCCACGCGTCTCAGGGGCACATTTTTAGTTATTTTTCACGAGTTCATCCCCACGACCTATTAGCGTTCTACAATCGCACTGTGTATACTAGACAGTGAACCATGATTGGCTTGTTCGATCACAAAACAGTGCAGGTAAATGTTTATAGGTCAGAGAGAACAAACGTGAAAAAGGAGATAGGTATTTAACAAAGGCGAAACTTGAAAACATTTATTTTATCATGCGTTATTAATCAGTTACAATCCCCATAATTGAAAAAAGTATAGGCAGTAATCTTCAAGGACGGTAAACTGAATCATTGTGAAAGTGAAAGAATAAATCAAAATAAATGGGAAAGAAACTGGAGTCAATGAACCTCATTGCGAGGTGCATAAGTTGAATTTACATAATTGCAACGCTGCACTCATCAATATTCACGTCGGGAAAAACAGCGAATACGGCTGCAGTGAGTCAAGGTGCACATTAAAATTTAAAAAAATATAAATGCACCCGTCGAAGTGAGTACGTTGGAGTTTTCAATAATTACATTGCTCAGAGAAACTTAATTAGAGTTATTACCTCAGAGACGACAATAAATGGTCTATGCATCGGGAGAGGAAACTATACCCAACATGTCAGAGCATTTTGCGTGATTGACATTCTAAATGAATATCGGAAGGTGTCGGCTTCCTGGATGGAATAATTGTTTTTTTTCCAGTTTTCTGAACTGGATCGTGCTCTATCGTTGATTATCGTGTAATTCGAATTATAATGACTTGAATTGGCCTCGAGGCTCGTGCGAGAACGGACTAATCGACCATCAGCGATTCCCGTCAAAGCGGTTAACGGAAAATTGCGAAACTGACTTATTGAGTCAGCCGTTGCGGCGTTTTCCGTTGCGGCATGGGGAAAAAGTCGAACCTAAGCACCTGGTCGCCAAGTCTCGTGTCTTTCCTCGTGATATCAATTACCTAATTATCTGAGTTCCAAAACCTCTAAATTGTCGAGCATAGCTCTCTTTTTTCGATAAGGAACGGTGGGAATTCCAAGTCACTGAGGCGGAATACTGACGCATGAATGGACAAGAGCTAAGGCATACTTTCTGAAATGCCGAAATGTTGCTGATGCAGCAGCAATACAGTCACAGGGGGTGTGTTCTCCTGGCTCCTCAATTGTCCTCGCCTCAACCATATTGAAGTATTACCTTAGGAACGGTGGGCACGCTGGTGGAGACGCTCTCGTTTGCGCAGATCTTTGGGCCTTATTGACAATAAAACATTCGTGATTCAAACATACGTGTGTATTCTTCCATTTCTAGACCTTTTCAGTTGTATAACTCTTGGTAGACCCTAGTTGTGGTTCAGATTCAATTGTGTTGGACTCTGATCTTTCTTGATAGAGGCGTTCTCCTTCCTAGCTGAACATAGGCAGAGCAATAGTTGGTCGCCCTGGACCGCAGTTCCTTGACGGAGCAAAGGTCCCAGGTCAACTTTGAAGTTATTCAGGAAGCAGAAGATACTGTTGACTGTCTAACAATATCTTAGCTCTTGCAAATGTGAGTTGTTTAATGGCAAGCTTCTCTTATTAGCAAACTAAATCTTACTAATCGCAGGGAGTGAAGGTCTGTTGTCACGCGAGTCACTTTGAATCAATTAGTTTGGTTTGAGTAGACATGTAAGTAATAACTTATTCAACTAATTGATTTGAATAATTGGTAAACAACTAAAAAAATACACTTCCCTAGGCTATATTCACAGAAAAATTGTTATTGTTTAAATATGACTATTGAATTTGGAAGGAATGACACTAATCGAGATGAAAAATCATGTTGAACATTTGAAAGTATTTGGTCAAGAGCTGTAGATTCTGAAGAGCTTCCAAATTTCCAAGCTCCGAATTTATGTTACGGACTGGCAAATTGTTATAATGGTATATACGACAAATAGTAACATACATACCCTATTAGGACTTATTCATTACATTATGTGAGAAATGGAAATTATTCATACATTATGTGAGAAATGGAAATCAATGTTGATCATCGACAAACTCAGAAGACTTTATATAACATTACTCCAGTATCTATCCTCTTATCTGGAATCCCGTATCTCAATCACACATTATCCACCGATTACAGTTGGTCACATTTCCAATAAATGATTGCAAACACCGTTTATCTGAGATGGCCGCTGATTAACTAATCAACATTTACTACGGACAAAATAGTGTTACTACTTCAACAATACAGTATTCCCACAAAACTGTTTAGGAGCGCTAAGAGGCCCCAACTTTCAGGCTTCTCTTTATTCTACTAAATAATATTTTAGTTCAAAATGCTAAACACATATCATGTGATCTTTATTTAGCATTTTTTTTTTCCTGATATCGTTCGTGACTTGTTGAAGTTTAGCATTTTGCCTATTTCTGCAGATGGTTTCAGAGTGTCACAAATCTTAATCAGACTAGCAAATACGATTGATTAGCTGATCAGCAATCATCCCAAGAAACAACGAACTACCAACTTTCTGTCTCCACAAACCGAAAAGTTCTAAACGAAACAAGGGGAGTCAGAAACGGAGAGGTGGAAGGCTGAACGATGAACGAGTATGCTAATGAGATTAGAGAGGGGGATCCTTCGTCGTTAATGAAGGGATTATTCTTTGCATCAACGACCGACAGGTCTCGTCGTAGGATTAATTAAAAAACGAACCTAAAAAGAACCTTAAGAAGGGAACAAGGAAGGATAAAAAAAGGGTTGAAGATAAAAAGTTATTACGCCGGGAGGAATTTTATGGGATTAGTACCGTCTATATCCATTTTACCTCTGGTATAGCACCGAGGAGATTTACATGAGAAAAACTCTTGGCAAAATAAAAGGAAGGACTTACGTCGTTTTTTCTCCTTGGAGGATGTTTACCAAAATTCTTAGGGTTAAAGCTTTCTTAGGCCCTACGCCCTTGGGATAGCAACTCTCTTGTTGTCGGTTCAAACTCGATAACCCCTCTTCGCTCGTTTTTCTCCACAAAAATTTACTGTATTGTTTTATAGCTCTGAGAAAGGTAAATAGAAAGAGACCATTTGCGTCAGGGGTTTGGGTTTAGGCTCCTTAAAGGTGAATTGCGATATTGTTTTCGGAAATATAAACTGAAGGTTTTTACGACGAGTTTCATTATTTAGAATTAGGCTTGCTAACTCATTGGCCTTTGCTTAATACTAGAAGATGAAGGCCGAAAAATATGGGGTGAAGTGAAAAGATCATTTATTATTGTGAAGTCATTATGTAATTGCCAACGGTTAGAGCTTTTCACATAATTTTCACATAATCCCGTGCTTCATTAGAGGCTATTCATTCTAACGGTAAAATAAAATGGCTTTACTATGTGAACCTCCCAAAGTAAGAGATTCTTCTATATTTTCCTGCAAAGAATAGGGTTTAGTTTGAGCATTTTTTAATAGTTATCACATACCCAGTAGGTACCCATACGGTAAAGGAGAGGTTACCTTGAACGCGCTCCAGCCTTTTCATAGATTCATTGGTTTGCTATACAACACCATTTTCACATCATTTTACCTTTAAACACACCTAATTTTAAATCTAATACGAGGATTCTTTGATTTAATGATGTTACAATCGTAAAGAAAGCTTTTCGGATGTTTAACCTCTAACTTGTGTACAGTGTTTATTTCATTATTTTTTATTTTGTTCTACGAGTTTGGATACACGTTTTTGCAGTATTTGAGCATTTCGTACAAAAAAAAAAAAAAAATTATGGCACCAACTTATACAATTTTTAATTTATGACATTTTGAAATAAAAAACAATTTGTGGATCACAGTAATCTTTCCTGAAATCACCCGTTTTTCACACAAGTTTCACAAATCACAGTTTCTTTACGTTCCTGTACCTTTTTGGTCTCAAATATTTCATTTTCAAGGTTCACGTTTATAAACATTCGTAGTCATTTCAATATAGAGCTATCCAAAGAAGGGAAGAGCTAACTTCCGTGTCAGTGGCAGGGGTGATCGAGAAAGAGATCCAATTCGTTGCATTTTGCTTTAAGTATTTCAAATTCGGAGCCTCAGATTTTAGAAGTCAAAAACACACAGCATCCAGCGGTTATTATCACCAATACTCTGATCAGTTTCTTTGTTACTTGAACTGTGCAATAAATTTGCTAAGACTGAGTATATCAACATTGTAGTTCATTTATTCGACTACGAGCAGAAAAAATGAGATACTCCCATTTCTTTAATATAAGAGAGATTCAGAGTTACAATAAGTTGTAGGATATGTGAATTAATTCTAAAAAAGAAGCAAAACCATTGGTTTACTGTAGTACCTGTGGTATATAACAGAATCTACCCCAAAGTACATATGTCACCGTTCCAAAACGCCGTCTAATCAAAGGCACCAATACAGAAACAATTAACGTGTTTAGACGCCCACCTGCACGTCAAAGCGGAAGCAACCGAATATGCGCTTATGCCTATTTACAAGTCGCTAATTACAACCTCTGCGGCTTATTGATTCGCCAGCGAGAATGTTTAACAATCAAACACAGGATCGGTAACATCACTGCCACCTGTTGTCTCTAAACAAACTACCCTCCACCCGCTTCATCCCCTCAACAGCCTCTATGATTAGGACTGATAGCCTCCCTGAATGTGTCCTTTGATCATCCAAGTTCGGGGGCTTCCAAGACCCATCCCTCAATTACTTTGTATTAATTAGTACCTCTATGATCTCCCATTTCACACCTCGGTGAAGCCGAATTTGAGAAAATTAATTGCATCCGAAACTTTTTTCTTGAACTCCCTCTTTTCTCTTTTCACTTTGAGGTGGGAAGAACCTTTTGATTTAGCTTCTTTCTTCGCCGCAGACTTGAAATCCTTTTTGAATGACTGATTCCCCTGTTAAGAAACCACAAAGGGTTTTTCGGTTTCTGATTTTACCTATTAGGAAACCACTTTCCGTCTTGCCTTTCTGGAGCGATTAAACTTTGATATTTCAGTTAAAGAATAAGGGAATCTCTGAAACCAGTGAATCTTGGATTTTCAATCCAAAACGATACTCACTCAGTAAACAACCAATTCGCCGTAACGAACTTACTGCATGAACCCCATTCGAAATCCGCCAGGCCCGCACATGTGCACAACAAACGATGGAATTCTTTGGAATATTTTAGAGACTTATGATCGAAAACAGACCCAACTTGGAAGGTTTTTCAATTCGAATATAAGATCCAATGCAACTTCATACAAAATGACCAACATATACTTACGGGACGTAGTTCAATTAAGTAGAACACTTGTGCTCCCGCGTTTACCTATAGCTTGCTGGAAGATTGTTTCAATTTCGAGAGATGTTAAAATTCCTACAATTTTTAGACCATAATCAAAAAACGTCAAGTTGGGTGTGGCACATAGCTTCATCGTCTAGATAACATGAACATAGATGTAGAAATGTTGTAGATAATCTCTAAGGATGTAGAATATAAGCTGATGAGGGGGATAAATACTGAGAGTCACGTTTCTTGCTTGATTCAACGTCATCAAAACGACAGTGAACATTTAGTTCCGGTCTGTATTCCATATTCTGAAGCGGGTAAATTGATGTTACGATGGTGTTGAAATTGATATGGCTTATCAATGTTAGACTTATCTTCCCTGACTACCTTAAAAAACACATAGGGAACCAACTAGGTACATTCTAACCGCACATTCCCTGAAAATTTGGATGATCTGGAATGAAAATTGTGGAAATTAGACTTGTTACAAGGATTTCACGATTGCCCATACGCATTAGCTACTAATGGTAATATCGAGATGAAATTGATACGAAATTTTCAGATCGCTTTGGCGAGACTAACCAGAAAATTGGAGCTCGATCGGGCGTCTAGAACCTAAGAAAACTATGCTACTATTTTATACTTTGGAATGCGCAAACTGATGTATTGATTTCGGAGCATTCATTGCTGGGGTTTCATACCCGTGGGGGACATTTGCAGCCTAACCCACACATTCCCCGAAAATATCATCAAAATTGAATGAAAACTGTACAAATTAAGCTTGTTGCACGGAAGACACGCCAGGCACACAGACAGACAGACAAGAATCGGAAACTGTTCAGAATGGTCCAAAACGGAAATTGCGAGTCGAAATTTTGGTTTTGCAGAAAAACATTTTTCGTATACCGAATGTGAAAACGAAGATTCCGCTCGAATCTCCTGTTTTGGAATACTTACTCTGAACAACTTTCTTTTCAAGTCTATCTGTAGTGTTACCATCCACATCAATTTTTATATCTTTCTGCCGATTCATGATCAACAACTATAAAAACAACGTTTCGAATTTAAACGACACTTATAAACATGATTTTCAGTACTTATAAATCAATATTGCAATCATCGCACGACCATTCGTAATATCCATCCCAAATAATTTTCACTTGTACTAGTAGGTAATCACATCTCTATCACATTTGTAGGGTAGTCGTGCTAAAACGGATCAATAAGGTAATATCTACTTTAACATACTTATATTATTAGTTCAATGTTTACGAGCAATGTGAAATTCTTATAACTAGCGTAGTTTCTGCCGTTTTCATCCAATTTTGATGACATTTTTAGGGAATGTGCCGGTTAGCTTATAGGAGGTCCATTATTAGTTTAATTTATCATAAATTAGTCCTCTATTATTTACATTTAAACTTAAAATCCATCAATAATAGTTTTCTTACGTCTTTGTTCGATTTTTCCTTTACTGGAGAGTCGTGGGGAAGGAAGAAAGGAAGCATTGTTTTGATAGACTTGTTTTCGTTGTGCATGGAGCGTTGAGAATTTCAAAATCTAGATTCCAGTTTGCGTATTTTCGGATTCCATTTTGATATCAGAAAATTAACATTCTTTTGGACCTTGGATCATTCATAAGCAAACAGAATTGAAAAGGTTAGGAGGGCGCTGACGGGTTGAATACGTCAATTCCTAGTCAAATGAACCGCCAACAATTAACCCATTGTTCCGAAACCTTTTCTGATCCCCTCATTTGAATATTCCCAGGACGTTTCACTGTTTACTCACAACATTTTTATTGGATCGCCACAATACTTGACGTTGTTATCAGTCACGGACTCTCAGAACAACGAATCTCGTCACAAACAGGTGCGACAATCCATTAATAAGTCCGGAATTACAAGAAGAAATGAAAAGGTTGGGGTGCAGCGTGGCTAATACGCTCCATCTGCTTACCAAGGGAGTTCCCCACAAGGTAATTAATGATACTTAATGATAATGATTGGGGTGACAAGTCGGAATCTGTTAATCATATGTAAACTACACTTTGTGATGAAGCCTGTTTACTATTCATTGGCCACTGATGAGGTATAGTGTTAGACTTCTTGGTGCATAATCGTACGGATTTTTTCCTCCCCAATTTAGTCGGCGGTTCCCATGAAACGTATGAATAGGATCCAAACGTATGTTATTTTCTACGAGATACCGAGCCATTTTAACGGAGATAGCTTCACCTACTGTAATCACTTTGAACAATGTTCCGTTAGTAGTAATTCGTATCCGCATACTAATGTACTTCCTGCTTTGCTGCACCTTCTGTCTAAAGAATTTCTGCTGATAAGTAGTCTGTTCTGCGAATATCGCTATACTATCGTGAGTCGTGAAATTGAGAATTGGCAGAAAACATCCTTCAAAAGATTATTGATTATGAAAGGGATGAGCTGGGAGCCAACCTATTCGACGGTTACCTAAGCCACACTTGAGATTACTATGCACTCTGCAGCCGAACTTGTCTTCATTGCCATGATGTCACAGCACCTGACTTGGACAAACAAAATGGTAAGTTCGAACCCAGTGGGTAGCGTAAACTTTTTTTTGTTTACACATTCTAGCATAATTTAATGATGTTTTAACATCAAAATGTAAAGACCCTAGGTTTGTTAAAGATTCCTATCTGTTTGTCCAACTAATCTATGCATTACTAAAGGAGTCGATTTTGGATATATATTTTTCATTTTTTAAATGTAAACTTGGTGAGCATTCAGAGCTCCTAACTAAACAGTACACTGACCTCTATAAACATGTAAAACTCTCTACTGTTATCTGACTCATAGCTGATCAGTGAACACTGTTAGACAGAGTGTCGGATGCTCCCCGTTCCGGCTAGTCTATCGTTTGTTGATTCGGTGTAATACGTTTGGTAAATTTGAAGAAATTATCCACGAAAAAAATAGATGCAGAAATACCATCACCATGTACCAAAACAACCTTTACGTTCAATCCATAAACCGATACTGCCAAAGAGACTACCTACATACCTTCGTTTACTATGACACGAACAGGGTTTATCACATTTTCATCTTATACCAAACTGATCGAGTTCAAAACATTACGCACTCGTAAAACAGTTGCAGCGATCACTTTGAATCTTCCAGATGATACGGGCAGAGATGATCCCATTTTGTCCGGTCACTTATCAGATGAATCCAACTGCTGATGGTTGATAGCTGAGAGTCTAATGGGACGATGGCGTGTCCCACGGTCCATCACAAGGTTAGGTTGCTTGCAGCGTTTTGTAACCAATCACGAAATCATCATTTAGGTATCAGGCAAAACAGGTGGTGAGGAGTTTGATGACAATGACAATTATGTACTACATTAATTTCTCTAATCACTTGGGTTAATCTTATTTTTTGTAGAAAAAGTGGTCGCAGATTCGAGCTGGTTCCAAAACAATAATTTATTTTATTGCTCATGAAGAAATACATTGTTCTTATTTGCTTAAAGTAAATACTAGTAGGTAAATTTTAATTGAAAAAATTGTAACAAAGTTACAAGATTTTAATGTTGTACATAATCGTCTTTAGTGTCACCTAATTTTCATTATAATTAAAAATGACAAATGATGATCAAGAATCAAAAATAAAGAAAAAATCTCAAAAATTTGGAAGAAAATACGAAGCTCAAATCATTATTGTTGACAGCAATGTCAACATGATAGGTACCTACCTTAATTTGCACAACGTGAACCCATAAAGAATTTCCTTTCTTGGTTTTCAAGGGTAGTCCCTACATGTAACTACAAACTCTTTTGAACATAGACAGAGTTTCATATCATTGGCATCATCTCCAGAACACCACTATAATATGGTAGATATTATCTAACCAAACATGAATTTTTCTGCCCAACATTTAAAAAAAATATATCATAGCCCTTAGGGATTGAACCGTCGAACGCAAAGCAATCCAATGGGGCTCATTCGATTCTTTGAAAAGATGTCTATCGATGACTAACAACAAAAAACATTAGTTACTGTTATTTTCAAAGTTTCCGATATTATGACTTCCAAGTATTACGGTCGATTTATTTCACCCCTAACGGTTGGTCGAGAGTGAAGGCTATGATTAAGGACCATTGCCGGTCCATTTGTAATTTTGATACAACTTTCGTCAGTACTGTTAATGCTGTTATATCATTCAACCACTCACTCTGCATAATTAGCCGGCTGCGTTATTAGCTAGTGCAAGTAGAGGACATTTGGACTCATACTCAACCCTAACCTTTCGATTCAATGGACTCTACTGTCCGTCCACTTACGAGCATTTTCAGTCCCCCCAAAAGATACACCACTAAGTTCTTCTAACAGATGGTACATATGGAACGATTCAGTGGTTGTTAGTATGTTTCTTAGGGTTTACATGTTCTTACCGTAATAGGACCATGATCCCCACTTCGGCTCTGATTACTGTGGACTCACCATGCATGAAAAGCATTGTTTTCTGTCCAGCATTATACTCTTCACGGGGCCATCGTAACCCATCAGTTCCAAATTCATAAGGACCATTAAAGTGAATATGCGCTCCCTATGAAATTTTTACTGGCACACCAATGTTACCTTCCTCATTTCGAAATAGGTAAAGCCCATTTTGTTAATAAATAAAATACATGCAACTTGTCACATATATGGCTCATGAACTGGCAAAATCTGGAGCTGAGAACGATGCTGAAAGCGAAGATACATTCCAACCTCTCCTGATCGGCTCGTACCCACCATATTGTACCACTTGGAAAACAAAAACTTGCACCTTGCTCTTGTGTTTGAAAATAAAAACCAATGATATCAAATGGAATAGCTTTGCTCATCCAGTGGTTTAACATTAACCGACTGATGTGTGTGGGAAACCGCGCGCCTCTCGTCACAGCTGAGTGACCGTCTCGGATGAGGTTTTTATCCCCGAAAATCTAATGAAGAACGGTATCGTAGCGGGGCCAAAAGGGACTCTTCTCACGAGCAATAAACGTCCGGGGGCCGGAGGACCAATAAAACGATTAGGCACCTGTGGGCGGAGGCAGATGGGGCTCCGCTTCCTGGCTGCATGAGATATGCCAGCGGTAAAAGGGCGATCACGTCAACTACGAATTAAGGGGAGACGAATTATGAGAGTTGGACGTTTTAAGTGGGCTCTTAGGTTTATTGAAAACGGTCACCTCTCATTTCACAGTTCTTGGACTGAGAGGTTATGAGCACCAAATTATGATTTCGTGACACCAATATTTGTTTATGGAGTACACATTCAGTTAAAATTTAGCTCATTACTTAAAATTGTGAAACGAAAACTTCACTCGCTTTTTCCATTTCAGAGCTTACTGATCAATTTTCATCAAGTCTGTAGAGCTATCAATCTGTGGCTAATGCCTGTTACGCCCAAGATTCTACGAAGTTTTAGCCCGATTTTGATAAAATTTCCACCGATTTTGCGGGTTAGCTTCTTGAGAGTCGTCCATGAATTTCATCGCCATACTATTCATATTCATTGAATATTGTGTAAAGTCAATTGCTTACGGTTTATCGGTTCGATATTGGGGAAGTTTGAAACTGGTTAAACAACGAGATTACAAAAATGATTTTGATGATGTTTTCAGGGATTGTGGCGGCTGAGGGAGCTATACTGTCCATCAAAATTGGTAGACTTTTGTTTTTCTCATGGGTAGAGGTTGGATGAGGTACCTTTATGTCCAGCTTTGACATGAAAGCTAGGGGCCAATTTTCAAACATTATTTTATGATTGTATTCTTTGTGGCACTTCATTAATTGAACATTCACATACAGAAATGTCCTATTGT
Source organism: Creontiades dilutus (assembly GCA_031894815.1). Taxonomy (NCBI): domain Eukaryota; kingdom Metazoa; phylum Arthropoda; class Insecta; order Hemiptera; family Miridae; genus Creontiades; species Creontiades dilutus. Next base: position 224,956 of record JAVIWC010002130.1, read on the forward strand.
GGGTCATCATTGTTATCAGTGGGTAAAACGCCAACAGTGGCTGTAATTTTGTAGCCGGAGAAACCTTGAACAGTAAAAAAACATAGTGTAGTATTGTAAACAGTGCAAGCACGGCCTGAAAGAAGATGCGGACAGAACGTGATAGTCATCCTACATACGCTAACCATATTATTTCATCATACTAGCACTATATGACTTCACAATTGGGCCTAGTTCACCCTATAAAGTTGGATAGTGATAAAGAACCTTTCTGAGACATCAAATAAAATGACGAGCTCCATCCAGATCAGTTAAGGCAGCTTCTTTATCTTATTTTATTTTTTTGACAACATGGAAACTAATTGGATTTACCGGTTAGTCAGGTCTAATGATGTCGATAAATTTTTAAAATTTCCATCTGTGCAGCATGATTATCTGGGCAAAATTTCCTTCATTACCACATTGCATTTATGTTAAACTGTGTTGATGATTGAGCAGTTTGTGAGTAAAGAGATTGTTAACAACCAACTGTAAGGTAAACAACTTATTCTAAATAATATCCTGCTGTTTTATTACAGATTATTAATGTTTATTTATTTATTTTTATTTTTTGAATCTTTATTGATTTTGCAGAACATTTAAACGAAACGTAAATACTTTTCTCAGCATAACTCGAGCTCATATTGTTCTAGTACATGTACAACTAGTTCTAGTTGACAAATATCTTAATGCAGGTAATATTCTCTGAAATTTTAAATTCTACAATTTTTAACCGTTTATTGCCACTTTTAGTTTTTTTTTTCTTGTATATTTCTTTCGAATTCGACCAATTTCCTCTTTTAACAACGCTGTAACACGAGTCATTTTTTTTTTTTTTTTTTTTTTTTTCAAGCAAGACTTGGTCCTTTTGGGATGAGAAAAGGATTGAAAACTATTTAGGAAATTAAACACACACATGGACGAAAGCGTTAAAACCTACGAATCTTTTCAGTAAACATCAGTACCGATCTCGTACAGGAAATTTTGAACAATTTCAATTTTTAAATTTTCGGAATAGCTTTGCAATAAATTTTCGAAATGTTTTACGAAAATGAGCTTAAATTGAGCTAATTACAATTAGGTTAACATCGATTTCTAAATAATCGGTTTTAGAGACAAAACAGCGATTATTCCCATCAATTGATTATTCATTATCCATCCCACCTAGAAATCGTTGATTTCTTAAATTCTCCCAAGACCACCTCAGTTTTGTCGATAATTAAGAAACCTAGGATCTATAATATAGATCCTAAATTATTGCTAAGTTTATTATACTTTCTCTCATTTTCTCCCTTATATCCGGGATTTTTAGTCCTTGGATTGTAAACATCTCAAATTATTCGATTCTGGAATCAAAAAACAATAAGTGTGAAGTGAGTTAACCTTTTTTATGTTGGCACGTTATTGAAATTTACATTTTAGTTAGTACTCAAAACTTTCTGTTATAAATATACCTATTTCAGATGATATTAAAGCGTTCATGACTAAGGTAGGACAAGGACCTTCGCTCTGAAACATGGCACCACGTGAACTTATAGGGAACGTCACTTAACCAAAGAGGGTTAAGTGACACGACATAAAGCCTTGAATCTTACGACTCCTTCTCCGCCACCTACTCAAGTAACCCGGGGTTGAGTGGGGTTGAGGGTTTGCAGAAGAGGACGCGGCGTAGGAGGGCAAACTGGGCAAGTGGATGGACGACGGTCATCAGTGGGCAGCAGGAGGGCTGCGGCAGTAATCGCGAAAAATAGTGGAAGGACGAGAGGAAGTATGGGGGACCTGGGGTAGGATGACGAACGGAGAGAGGTTGAAAGCGAGGATGGGGAGCGAGTGGAGGACGAAGAGCGTACTAACTCCAGAAGGGGGATGATTGACAAGGGGCAGCTCTCGGGATCAATCAGCGTGACTCAGGCCGACTCCAACTCGTGTCAGCGAAGTTCTCCACCCTCCGCCACCTACCCCATCTCGGACATTCAATATCTCTGGACCCAGTTGTTAGCTTCCATTTGGTCTCCGACTTGCGTCACTAACTTTTACAACCTCGCTGAAATCTACCGATCCTATCGTGCACTATCGAGTTGCAAGGGGAGGAACCCACTCAATTACTGGCTCTAACTTCCTCAAAACTCACCGGATCCCGGATTTCTTCCTAAACTATTAATTCTTTGATCAAATTAATTCAAATCTATCGCAAAGCGTAGTTTCACATTGCTTTTGATTGAATTAGTAAGCTCCGTCTTCAACGTCGGATTTACGACTACAGATTTCATGAATGTTATCTACTCTATTTCTGTTTGCGCCTGTGTCACAAATACATCATGATTGCTCTTGTCTAACTGCTTCAGAACGTTAGAAAGTATCGGAATTAAAAGTAGACCCCAACAGTTGCAAAAATGTCTATCTCTCCTGCTTACCTAGGAAAGTTGAACTTTAATGGGAGCCTCCGTGAGACATCAAAAATCTCCTTCATGATGAAATAACGGTAAACCCTATCAGATAAATTTTCTCTAGTTGATTATCGGGAGTTTAATTTTAACAGGAAAACCTTTTAAAAGAACTCAGAATGTATGAAAATGCAGTTCTCATTTTGATCAATTAAATGATTCCAATTGTTTTTATTTAATGACGTTCAATTATCTTCATCTCATTGAGGAGTTGAAACGTGTTATTGAGACTTGGTAAGCCATCAACGGATACTTTAAATTACAGGTTCCATTCTGATAAATTCTCTCCTGACAACCCGGGATCCCGAAGATTGATAGGACACCTCTTTGAGACATCAAGGAATAAATGAAATGATACATCCTCCATGATGAAATGAATATGCTAAATTCCATTCTGTTAATTTTGAACTAGAAGAGGAGACTTTCTGGCGCACCAGATAATGAATGAAATTATAGGTTCTGTCTTAGCCAGTTAATTGAACTTGGAAATTTTGATTTGATACGATGTCTCTGTAATGTTACCAGGAGGAAACTTGATGATTGGAGCAGTAAGAGTCCAACCTGAATCTCAGACTGTAATACGGTTCTTCAGGAGCGCGTTTCTTTGCGACAACTTCACGTCCTGTGTGGCTTCATCGGTGTGAACTGCTGACAATACATTTTCTGTTAGGACTCCAACTGCCTTCGAAGGATGAGGCCATAGTGATCCCGCGATTCAAAGACCCAGATCACTTACAAAACCTGCGATGTCCTCTCAACTCAATGAAACAGTCCTCTCACACGCAGGTTTGAGAAAAAAGAAATATTTTTATAATTTTCTGCTTTCTTTGCATGGATGTTTTCCTCAATTCATTTCATTACACTCTTCAAATGGCATCTTTTTGTGAAGCTCGTCAAAATGGAATACATTTTGTTACACAGTTCCTTACACAGGAACATCAAATGCTTAACTGAACCTAAAGTGTTTCCAAATTCAAAAAATGAATGGTAATGAACTAAAATACCGAATTTATGTGCCTCCGCTACCTTTATAAAATATTTATAAGCTAAATATTACCTGTTCCCATAAATCAGAGTTTATTTAAAACCAAAACTACCGTAAGAACCGGGTGGAAAAAAAAAAAACAGTACCTCAGAACTCAGTTGATACAACACACGAACGTAAAAAAACATGAAATTTTCATGGGGGGTTAGAATTTTTTTTCAAGAGCGATTACAAGGAAAATATTCAGGAAAGTTGGGAAAGCAAGCGCTATCATTGGGACGGAATAGTTTTTAAAATTAATCTTTGGTTCTGATTAGAGTTTGATTAAACCACGAATAATACAATAAATTTTTACCAATGAGATTGATTCAGGTATGAATCTGGGAGTCATTGACCTCATACTATCCGCACCGAAAAGGGCAGTATGTGACTCTTTTCCTATTCTTAACACAGTTTAACCATCCTCTCCCCTTCGATCCCTCCCAAACCATTAAAATTATGTTAGTTTTTAGAACACGTTACGACATATTGCCTCACACTTGGACCCGGTGTCGTGTAAGACCAATCAACGTCATTTCCATGTAGGCAAACAAATCTTGGCGAACATCCCATGGCCAAAGGTCGCAACCGCTCCTACTTCTGGGAATAGACCGGGAATTCTCATGAGCGAGTGCGTTGGAAACCCCGGCGATTCACGCTCTCAAATTGGTGATGACGATTCAAATACTTCACATCTCACATATCGAACTGAAAATTTTAGTACACATCTCGAATTGAGAACTTCCTAGATCGAAGACTGGCTTGAGAAATCCAAATTTATCGCATTGTAAACTTGAGTATTGGGAGTATCCAATTATGGCATGAAAATTTTCCAGTACAATTTCAACATTTCAAAAATGTATGTGTGTATTATGTATTTATTGATGTAACAGGTGGAAAACCATCGACTTAATTTGGAAAACACTTGCTCTTACCGATTAAAAATAATAATAATGAAAAGTGATGGTCAAGCCACACAATTTTCCATTGTGGTATCGCTTCGCATGACGAATTAAACCTTAACATTTTTGCTTCAAAGCCTTAAAACTATTTGATTTGTTTGAGACCAATAGTTTGCATGACAGATGTTTGAGGTGACATCACTGCCAACTTGTTTCAGTAATCATCAATCACCTACTAACGATTCCAGTCAACTAATAAGGTTGTAGTGAGCGAAGTTCTTATTCCCATAGCTTGGTACAAGAATGTTAAGGATCCCCGTTAAGAATCAAATGCCAGGTCCGCCGAGAAAAATTCCACGTTCGATCCGAACTGTCCTGTCTATCTTGAAAATCTCTCCTGATACAAACTAAAAGCGTGTTGACTTTTGCCGCCTTCGGTCGCAAATATCCCAGGACTGAAAAGAGGCTTTTAGTTATCTTAACTTAGGCAACTGTGCCTAATATGCGAACCAAAAGCTCATCTTATGCGATAGGTATTTTAAGCTATGAACAGCAATCTTACATTTGTTGCAAGTCTCAAAGTACATTATTAGAAAACTCCTCCAGTCAATCTTATTTTGGTGAAAAATTAGCTCATACAGCTCAACCAGTGCCTAAAACATTTCTTGGTACAAATAAGGTGATACAGTTTCTCCTTACTCTTTGTCTTCTCTCTTATGCCGTTGAGCTTCTAAAGACCTACCGTTGGGCTTCTTAAACCACTTGATGCACTCATACCCATGCTGTACCAGTAATGTTGTCTTCAGACACCGTTGAACTTCAGGCGCCCTCCTCAACGCCACCAATCAACATCATTTGTAATTGAACTCTGATTCTACTTAACCCAACGATTTTGAAAAATTATTATCTGCTTGTCGATTTCAATCAACACATTGAAACAACGGATTGATCATTGAAATATCCATTATTCAAGCGTCATTTCACAATCCTTCTTGCACTCTCAACTACTACAATCATTATTCCACCTCAATGGAATTTTGTGGATAAGCAGGTTCTTTGTTCCTTGTGACTTGTGGATATAGTTATAATCTCCACATGTGTAGATGTAAAATCATTAATATGTATGTTGAGGGTTTGTTATATGAATTAGACAAAAAGTATCTCGCACGTGGTTCTGCACACTAAAGGCAAGTTTAAATAACCCTTGGCTGCCATCCATCACGGTTCGTCATACCTAGACCAATTTGGTTGGTTTCGGAAACAGTACCCTCAAGTCTGAATTTTTAGCTATATATTTGAATCACCCATGAAACCCTGCTTGAATTTCGGAAAGAATAAAACTCGAATTCTTTCATCATATCAATTTGATTTGATTCTTCCGAAGTAATTCCGCGAACGGCGAAATAGAAATGGCTTCGCTCGCAAAAGGGGTGGCCTTTATTCCCCGAATGAAAAGCAATGGGAAAGAGACCCGTCTTCATACGGTAGTCCATTTGCATGTCATACATGGAAATGACTGCATTTCTTTGTGCCCCAAAACAACCATAATCGACATAGGGAAGTAAAAAGGCTAGAGGGAATGGAGTTCACTACTGAAGGAAAAAAAAATCTCTGGAATTGAAGGTTACGTCAACCGTAAAATTTCAATTTACGATTGAAGCTTCGGGGCTCGTAGACGGACGTAAACCCACGGGCTGAAACGTGGCGAAAAAAAAATCTTTTCGTTCCGTCGTATTTTTTTCTTTTTGTGATTGAGAGAACCGAGGACAAAACAAAAATATAATAAATGTTCCGAATATGAAATATGCTTCAGTTGACAAGTGTGGCGAGGGTGAGGGCTCGTGGGTGGGTTTCCTACCCTTCTAACCACCTTCTGCCATTTTTTATTTCGTCTGCGCTCATCAAAGTTGTTTTTTCACGTCACAATAGCGCGGAAAGGGTCTCGCCAACCCCCTAACTCCTCAATCCATCCTCCCACGAAACCCCTTTATTTCGTGTTCCTTATAAATCAACTGGGTATAACCGCAATAAATATAAATCTTGTTTGTCCGTCTGGAAGGTTCGTTTTAGTTGTCGTTAATTTGTCGAAACGGAATCGAGCCTTGCTTCGGAGTTAGACTCCGAATCCAAGGTTTGGAAGTTTCGAAATATTGGTACGAATGAGCGTTAATTTACTGTTGTAGGAAATTTACTTTGCAGATGGATCGAGTACCCAGAGCAACAAACATTTGAAATAGTAAAAATCGCTGAAGAAAATAAGTTGAACTCGAATCCTAAGTTGATTGGAAAAACGACCTATAGCGCCATATTCAAACATCAGGTAATTGAAACTGGAATAATCGGGAAACCTATTCCAATACAATATGCAAAAGCACCTGAATATTTTTCGAGATTTAGTTGACCGAAGATTGGCCTTCTCAAATCCCTTATCCGATTGTTTATTTACACTCCACCTGCCATCGGAAAGGCATTCAAAGCAGGAATTGAAATTAAAAGCTGAGAGTTATAACAAATCATTCTCGAAGTTGTCGATTACGAGAACAACGGAGAATAAAATAGGATTTATGCCCAATTTTCAAAATTTTATGGCAGGAACTCGGATAGCCAGGCGGTCATTTTTCTGTATCAAGTTCCCAAGGAATGAATTAAACGTTGGAGCTTGAGAGTTTTGTAGTATTGATTTGTGATAAGTTTTTTTTGTTCAGATGAATAGGTTTTGCAGAAACACTATTTGCAATTATATTAAGAAAGTTTACAGATAGGTTTAAAAAATGAAATGGTAGTAAATATTGGGTTTGCAGCACACAAATCCTGCAAATTACCACAGAATTGTTTATCGTTTCTGCGTTAGACAGGCTTCCTACGGACTACCCGAACTGGAATGTACAACCAGCAACAGAACTTCCTAGGTACACTCGGAAAGACACGTAGAAATCCAAGTGAAATTTAACGCGATCCAATAAAAATACAAACCAATGAATTCTTCCACTCGCTCTCCTAAACTGCGTTGAAGCATGGGAGACGTCGTTATGGATGGTATAGTAGCGTAGCATTAACTGTGATATTGTCTGCCGTAAGCCACGTATTTTCAGCCATAAGTTATAGAACGTTATAGAAGAATACAATAACTCCTATCGTTAATTAATTGAGAAGCAATTTTTTTTCAATCTACATATTTATAAACTAAACCAACAATTTTTGATTAATTTTGGTTTATTATTGAGACTAATAAACCAAAACTGTCATCTCCAAAAAATTGAAACAACATAATACGTGTTAGTAGGCTCGGAAGCAGACGGGGATTCCTTCAACTCTTTTGACTTCAAACTCGGATTCCAGTTTCTCTTTGAAAACTAGTGATGTTGCCACCCTCAACCGAAAATCGTCTATGATCAATCATATAACAGTTTCCCAACAACTAGAACTTGAAAGAAAACAAAGAACGGACGAAGTATGTCAGGAAGCCTTTGTCAACCCGAGAGACCAGCCACTCATCTCTCTTTATCAAGTTGTCACCGATAAAAATGAGGGGGTGTACCCCCATATGGGTTCGGATATGGTCGGCGAAAAAAAAATGATCATGGGAATGACTGATGTCGTCCCATTTGGGTTTGCGAACCGCCGCTGTATTAGGGACGCCCCTACCCGCTCCATCATCCGGTCGTATCATCAGAGCCAAATGACCCGGAGCGGCCGGACCGGTAAAAAATCGTCCGGTTTCAAGCAACCCCCTCATCCCACAGTTACCGCATCACTTTTTCGACGGGCTCCTGCGTTTGTCTCTCCACCCCTCAAGATGTTTTCAACGTATTAGTTAATCAACATATTCATGCAGAAGGGCGATTTCTGGGGGTGTGTGAATATTATCCAGAAATATAGGGGTGTTGTGCTTTTTCCTGTAAATCGACCTCGATTTATCACGAGTTTAATCCAAAACGTAAATGGTACAATTGAAAAATTCTCCCAAGGGTGAGCTGGAGATGCTCTATCTAAAATGAAAACATTAACTTAATGTACACGAACAATAGCTGTCTCTCGGATCTTCCTGACTTTGACTTGACAACTTGGAAATGCCGTAGATTCTGATCACAAACGAACGTTTTCATTCTTTAAATTAATTTTCATTTTTAATTTTTAAACATTTATTTTTTGGTTTATATCGTAACAATCTAGTTTAAACACTAACTCTTTGTATGAACTCGATTTAAACCCCAATATCTTACCATTGTCCGACAACTGTATAACATGATCGAGTCAAAAAACATTTTACTAAAACTGAATTTGGTCAGAAACAACAAATTATCAACATTGCGAACCCAATGCTACGGCCAAATCAGATTGGGATCGATTATACACGGCGCACAAAGCAACCCCTCCTTCAAGACCGGGGGGTCATGCGGGTCATTGCATATCCTTGCCCCTGACCAAGCCAATGCCTCCTCCGTAGCTTTCCCATTTTCAAACATTAGGTCTTCTTTAGTGATACAGGGTGTCCCAGGACTTATAAACAATCGTACTCCTACGTGTTCTACAACTAATTTCCGACTGCGATGGTTGCATCCAACTCCGAGACTTTTGGAAAAACCTCAATTTTAACTGAAAACACACGTTTTTCTGCAGTTAAACACCATTTCTTCAACTAAAAATATTTTTGAAAACCAGAACGACTACACCGTTGGAAAGCTGACATTTTGGCGCACGTTTTACCAGGCCAGCACAGTTCTGCGTCAAGCATTCATGGAGTTTCTAGGCGAGATGAAAAACATGCGATTTTAAGATTTTGACAAAACTGCCAAAGTGGTTAAGAAATAACAAAAAATCCAATTTCTGGGGAATATGCCACAAAACGTAAGGAAATATGGAAACTAACAAACCACGTTGAATGGGGTTTCTACCGATTTAAGGAATCAGTAGGCATTCAGGAACATCAAGCGAACCACGAGCACCAATAGGAAAACACAACCAACACTTCTTACTGCTTCTGTTGTCAATAAAACACTTTTATGAATGAAGCTGAAGCAACATTCAGTGGACACCCATTCCCAAAACCTTCATATCGCGAGTGCCCAAATCGTCACAAGCAGTGCAGAACAAATCGTTCATCAGTCATATTCAGGTCTAAATGTTACAATGCATCTTCACATCGAATGGCTGATTCATCAATTAGCGCCTCAGATGATGATTCGGACCGCTTTCATGGCCTTCTCTTAGTCTTATCCACATTGGGAAGGAATCATTCTTCTTTCCAACCTTTCAAGTTTCCTTCACATATTTATTAGAGGTTTTGAATCCCATTGGAGAATTTATGGGTGCCCCGTTTCTTCAATTGTCAAGAAAAGGTTTGGAGGTCGCATTCACCTTCCACAGCTCTCAAGCGCTGAAACCAATGCGGATTTCACCTTTCGGTTCATAGGTCGTAGGAAAGTAAAGCTATCTTCTATTGAGGAAGCTGTTTCTCTGAGAGAAATTATTAGTGCAGGCCAAATTCGAAAAATGTGTACGGAAAAGTGATTCGAAGATGTCCCATCCCCATGTTTATGAGCTGCTGTTGGATAATAACTCATATTGGGAGCAAAAATTGACTCAAGAAGACGCTTAGGTATCTAGCTACTTCCAGGTGGCATTTAACGCTGACGTGCATATCCCCTAACTACAATAATTTATTTTTAATCTATTCGCATAATCGACATTTTTATCAGATCCTGCAAATACGTTTGCAAAACGTGCCAAACGAATTCAGCAGTTTGGTGGTAATTCAGAGAAAACCCGTTACCTTCTTGGTTGTTCAAGGGTTTTCCTCAGTTACCACAGTGAATGGGAAATTGAAGTCTGAATAAGGGGATCTTCTATTGGACTTGGAAATTCTCCAACTTTTCAACTCCCAACAGACCCTTTACGAAGTGGGTCATTATCACCTCGTCTTGGGAAGAGACCGGGGTACTGAGGCGACGAACCGTAAGCTCTGGTAATCGTATTATTCGTCGCTTTGAAATCTCGAAAGACTGTAAATTCGGGGGAAGGGGAAAGATGTTATAGCGTGATGAATATGCAACCTACGTGTTAACGCTCCTTAACCCTTTTCCAAGCCGCGAAAAGTCATAAATCCCTTCTGGCGGAGAGGCCCGGGAAACGTCCTGTAATCAAATAATTAGTGATTTGTGAGAGACCATGAATATGCAGATTTTGGAATATTTATGGTTTGTCGCGGGTGAAGGGGTGTCAGGGAGGAGAGGCAGTAAAGAGCACAGTACATTGAGCACATCGCGCCTGGCCGCCCACAGCCTGTTGGTAATCCGAGGTCCCTTCGCTCTAATGGATGTCCTGACTGACCCTTCCTCTTCCGTATTACTGGAGATCCTTCAGAAATTCTTTACTACACACCGATATGATTTTAGGTAAATTATATTAAAAATAGAATGAGAATACGAAAGAAACCTCCCCTAAGCGCTTTGCCGGACATGGACACCTAGTGAATCTTGGCACAATTTGAACCATGCAGCCTAGCGATTCAAGTTGATAAACATCGACATTCTTCGGTTGTTTACTGACTCTCGACATCAGACCTCCGCCTCTTGCTTAAATATCTTTTGAATTAGTTTCTTAGGTTGGTACCTACTAACTTCCATACAACAGTCAACTTTTGAGAAACGACTCGAATTAGCACAACTGACGTAGTTTTGCAGAAAAAAAGGGGCTCAGGTTTCTCAAAAACACATGCTTAGAATGCGTTGTGAAAAAGACTCCACCCCGGCACTTCTGTTGTCGCGGCAGTAGCTTTCGTGAGGGCTGAGAAGCATGTTTTCGATGAAGACTTTCTTCCCAATGATCATTTTGATTTTCAAGGTTTTTTAGCGGTTTGCATATGTTTTTCTGATCTGAAACTATGAACTATCCGCTCTGAGTTTATTATCACAGCAAGGCCAACCTCATTTGTACCAACAGCGGCAACTCGAAGTATGCTGCCGTTTTCACTAGTAATAACAACGATGCGAATCAGCGAAGTTTTTGCTGTTGTACATTGGAGTTGTACCGTAGAATGTGGAGTCAATAAGTTGATCTAAACTCATACCTTTCACACTGCTGTTATTGTGCGCATGAGCGATATCATAATGAGCAACGGGGAACGGTAAGAAGGGTCCGGCCTTGGCCCCTGTGGGATCGCCGGTTTCCAGAACTGAAGCAGCCGCTTCACCTTGACTGCCGCTCCGGGGAGGCGGAAGGCGGACAAGGAAGCACTCAGAGCTTCCTCAATCCTCAAGGAAACACTGCAACAATATAACTGTTTTTGTTGAACTCGAGTCGTGAGTCACTAACCTCTTCACACACGCCTCCAGAGATTCACTTTTTGATACCACCATCTAGCTTAGAAGCTCCACCGGTCAGCTATATCAAATGATGCTATATTAAAATGAAATTGAATGAAGCTATATTAAAATTCTAAATTGTTCCTTAATATAATTTGAAATTTACTGATTCTACAGGGCTATCAATTCGTGTAAAAGCCAAAGTATAGATGAATTATTCTAAAAATATGTAATAAATATGTGTATAAATAATTACTAACCTATAAACAAATAATGTATACATAAGGTGAGAGGATTACAAAAAAAATCAATACCAGTAAGGTAGTTTCTGATTGCTTTCAAGGTATAACCCTTCAGGATGATCCAAACAGATTTGGCTAAACTCCAGTAAAAAATTTTCTGTTGATAGTGAGCCTAAGTAAATATTTTAACATAATGAATAATTCATTAGCGAAGAGCAACTGAAATAGGGGATTCAGGTCGGACTGAAGGAGCTGAACTTCATGAATACGAGCTTCATTCAACTGTCAACAACTGCCAACATTTCAAGTTTCAATTTAAGCTCTGGGATTGACATAGATAGTTATTTCCGAAACACTATCAAAAGCGGAAACACGGTTAGTCATTGGTGTTTCACAAATGCATGCACATCAACTGCTTGTCTATCTACGTCTACAATTTTCCTAATGGCAGAGTCACGTTCGGAGAGCACGTTTCCTACAAGTTCGCCGCACGTGGGCATAACGCGTCCATCCACGAACGGTTCATCTGGACAATCCGGTTTCTAGATATCACGTTCTGAATCCGCCACCATTTTTCCCTGAGTGCTTCCAGGGCCTGGAAATCTATTCTTACATATCGGGTCATTACTCTTGAGAACACAGGTCACGAACAAGTTGATACGTGGTCACTTTCCTTACTCCAACAACAACATATGCGATTCCGCAACAATTTTACACTAGAAAAACACTGTGAAACGAGCTCTATCTCAGAAGTAACTTTCGTTCCGACTTTCTTTCAGTGAATCACACAGTTGCGATCCTGCCGTCCAGGAGCCAGTTTACCAATTATTAACTTGATTTATTTATATAATTTGATACCCTTCCATTATTGTAGCTAGTGATGTAGAAAGATCAATATTGCACAGAAGGAAGTACAGAGTGGGTTCCAATAACTTACTTGAGATGTACCAACTCCAATCCTGTTCCCACTGTACTGGTCATGTCATGATATTTATCTTACAGTTCATTTGCGGCAGTGACAAATTCAGAGTAAATACCGTCAAGTTGATTGTTGTATCTACATTAGAGTAGTTTTCGTAAAATCTAAAGAGATGCATTTCATTCACATTGTTTGAACTTCACATCTATTCAGTTGAAATTTGGGGTTGTACGGGAAAAACCTTTTTTTTCCCCAGTTACTGGGAAGTAAAGTTGTGACTTGGAATTAAATCTTTTTTGCACTGTATGATGTATCATATCTCAAAATCACAAGTTTGTTTTCTAATCAATCGTCTGTCTTATAAAACCGTTTATTGATTGCACTGTAAGTGAAAAAATTCATTGATAAAACCTCCCATCATGTACCAGTGAAAAAAATAAGTTTTAAATATGATCCATTATTGTTGAGTAATACCATTATCAAATTATGGAATTGTGTTAAATGTATGTTGTGACTGTTTGAGTCAAATATAGGAGTGGTTTACTGGGGAATACCGCACTTTGTGGGAAACGTATTATTGACAATATCAAATCAAAACTGGTTTAAAACAGATCACGTGGATCGAGCGCATCACCTTACCAGAACTACGTGTTAATTGAATGTAAGAGTGGCGTCTGCGAAGATAACCTCATTATATAATGTATAAGTATTCAATTTAAAACGTCTGCAAACTTATATGGGTAGTAGAGCTTTCTCATTTATTGTAACATTGACTTACTCGTACAATTCAAATCCAGAATCTAAATTTAGCATCGTATATGCACGTTCTAATATTTATCCGTATGTGATGGAATTCATAGAAGATTGGTCAGGGGTTAACCCACTTTATGGAAAAATAAAGTTCTTCTGTCTCTAGTTTCAGCTGAGTTGATAAATTACAGTTTATCGTAACTGAATTTGATTGATAATCACCCAATAAATTGCAATACATTCCAGACAGCTCATTCCTGTAACCAGTGCATAACCAGGTACCTACTCCCCCGAGTTTCAACTATGTCTAACCGAGAGATCATATGTAAGAATACCTTGATTATGGACGAGATTTTTTCGACTTCGTACACGAGCTCAAAGCTTCACAGCGTTTGGCAGTAAGAAAGCAAAGCATATTTCATACTTAATGTAACTGGTAATAATAAGGTTATTAGTCCCGATAGGTTGATTAGTGTGGGTGTTGTTTGAGATTGTGGAGGGTTCGTACTGATTTCTATCAAAATGGTTATCGCTATGTCACGGACGAAAGTTCGCCGTGTTACGAAATAAAAGCATAGGTGAACAACGGGTAAGGTTTACCTTGACACCATTTTATCTATGCCGTTACAACATCCACTAGAATAGGATTTTTCATTAATCTGAACGAAGGATTCGGATAGATGACAGCCTCGTGTCATTGATAGTGATAAACCCTAATTCTGTGAAGAGGTGAACAGTGACAAAGTGACTATGTCAGATTGTTGAGGGAGGGTTTGGGTTTTTATTTCGGAAATTTCACAAATGTGTAGATTGGCTTCATTCATCAAGGGATCTTGGAGGTCCGACAACGACAAAACCTGTAGAATACTTTCTAATGACCTATTTCGCAAAATCGTCTAAAATTTCAGAAAATTGCCAGGAGATTATAAAACTCCCATGAATTTCCAGCCACCAATCATCCACTGCCGCTAATCCACTCTCATCCATCTGAATTATTACTAAGATTATTCAGTTATGTGCGATTTTGAGACATTGAATTCGGGGTTGACTTGTAAACAGTGACAGGTCCAACGGCGATGACACTTGTAGGAAATTGTCTGGAGGTAGACTTCACAGTTCTATTAATTTTATCAGGACCTTATAACAAGATAAGTACAATTTTTCATGAAGTAAGGAATTACCAACAGGCGGGTTGATATGCACTGATAGTCAAAGAACTGCCATTTTTCAAATGTGTGGCAAAACCAATTTTTTTATTTTTGGAGATAAACAACAGTCGCAACTTGAAACATCAGACGAATGAAAACTAGCTTTTAAGGCCAGAGACTTTCTGAAAATAAGCCGTGCATTTCTGGTAATGGATTATGATCTTGCAGCTCTATGAAATCATGATACATTCATTCGCCATGTGTCCAATGTTGGCCGAACTTTGGTTCCTCACCTTTGGATAAGGAGAGCTGGATCTGGCTATAACGGCGGTTATAAAAACGGAGTAAGGTGGAACGTTGTCTATACTTCCACGAAAGTAAAGAATTACACAGTTAGATCGATTTCGAATGTTAGGTCATCATCACCTAACAAACATGAATTGAAGGAACATCACAGAAAGCACATCTTTCGGCGGTTATCCTGGCTTGTTGGACATGTGGTGAGACATGGACGGATATGGGGTCTTGGACGGCAGTGGTATGTGGCTGTAATTGCAACAGTGATTGTTTCTGCATTCAAGTGGACTGAGTGAGATTGAGCGAGGAATCACTGAAGTAGAGGCTGGAACGATCGGCAGATGGATGGGACATCAATGCCTTTCATGTTTTTTCCTATTCGGAATAGG
Source organism: Creontiades dilutus (assembly GCA_031894815.1). Taxonomy (NCBI): domain Eukaryota; kingdom Metazoa; phylum Arthropoda; class Insecta; order Hemiptera; family Miridae; genus Creontiades; species Creontiades dilutus. The sequence goes on from JAVIWC010002130.1 coordinate 240,393, forward strand.
TGCCTACAATATTTAGCTACAATAATTTAATGAACATGTTTCTTTCTCTTTCTTCATTCCCCACGTCCAAAAATATATATTTTTTAAACCTAATTGGGTGTCACGTTGTCACAATGAGTTTTGTTATCCTATGTCTCAACTATGTCTTACTAGCTTCAAGGGCCGTGGAGACAAAAAAAGGATGAAGAGCGAGGGACCTTCAATGTTTTGGATTCCTCTCAAGGTCACCAAGTGTGTGTCAGGTGAGTCAGCTGGCAGGAAGGAAGGAGGCTAGTGGATAAAAGCGTGATGTCCCAGCCAGAACGGAGCGCTGCTTTCTCTTTCGGGCCGCCTCAACGTCAGTCAGTTATGTAAGGTAAACGCTGTTACGCCGGGTACCCCCATTCTTGGTAGTGTTCTGGTGCCCTTCCGCGTTTGTTGGCCCGAATAAAAATAAAAGAGACAGAGTTCGAATCGCCTTCAATGTACCTACTAGATGACGGGACAGCAATTCACTTGGCACTCACAGCTGAAACGGAATAGAGTTTATCTATGTCCTATTTCGACACGCAAACTATGCTGCGTCGTTGGTGACAAACAGGCAATTCCAGGAACCTATACGATTACTCTCAAGAGTTTTAGTAAGTATCTAGCGCAATTTTCGTATCTCAGTTTTAGGACAACGATTAACACATACCTAGTAAATTTAATCATGAATGGAAATGAAAGTGCAGAGGGACCAGAATATTTAGCAACGTCGTGGTATATTGAAATTACAGATAGCTCCAGTATAAGTGGTGAAAGGGGTCCATATTCAGTTACTCAACTCTACATGAAAACAGAAACCATCCTTGTCGTCACACGGAATCAGGGAGGAGCGGTGTTTATTCGTCGGATGAGTCACATTGTTAAAGGATCTCTCGAGTGATTAGCACTTCAAGAGAAGGTGTCCTTCCCTCCTCCTGTTTGATCAGAAATGTTTGTTCAGCCCCTCAACTCCCGGTCGAATTGAAACAATACTTGCAGGGCTCAGAGTGCTGTCAGTAGCACTCCGTCACATCCCAACTTCCCCACACCGCCCATCCTGGCTTCTTTCCGCTGATGCGCGTTATGCTAATCAGTTGTTTTCAAGTCTTATTTGCTAATCACTTGTTTGGTTTTACTTCAAGCCCAGATCGTCAAAAAGAAAGCATTCGTTCTCCCCTATGTAATTGACACAGCCGTTTGGTGGTTCACGCCCCGCTAACATGTAAAGCCCATTCGAAAGTGTGCCGTTTCGGTTACCTCTTTGATGATTTATAAAGATAACCATCATCAGTAAGTGCAATAATGAAAGGGTAAAAAATATTCTTCACTGATAATGTAATTCACATACATTTCAGCCATTAAGTTTCATAAAGCAATAGTTCGTAAGCTTGCTAAATGGTCCGCAATAAAATTTGAGCCAATAATTGTTATATAAGTGTCGTCAATCGTAGAGTCACCGAATCAACTTAAACGCCGGTTCACACTAGTATACGTGTTGATGTCATTTTTTCCAGTCAATGGTTTCTAGGGAGAGGAAATGGATGAACGAAATTACAGAGTTAATATTAATATTAATTATTCTGTGGGAAACAGATGAACATTGGTCTTATTTCAAAAGTTTTAGAAAATCCTGAGTTTTATTATTTCAACTCCTCAACCATTTCTACCCTTTTACGATTGATCAAATCCTTTGCAATTGTATCAGATCCTTAGTAATTTTCTACCCAAGTACGGCAACTTTGGCCCAATAAATTGATTTTTTCTAGACCTTCAATATAGAAAATAAAATACACTGAAGATCACTCTACCTCATAGGAAACGTATTACAGTAAGCTGATAGTGAAGTCAGATTCACAGACAAATAAGCGTCTCTTACGTTAAAAAAAAATACAGCTGCTGAACGTAAAAGAAAAGCACAAGTAAAGAAGAATGAGCAAGGAGGCCATTTAAATGCGGCATTGATCCTTCACAAGAATTTACCAAATGCAGGTGCCCCAAGGGCCTGGAAGCTGTTGCCACCATCTTTATCATTGATTAGTGCATTTATCAACAAGACAGGTTTACAAAAAGGCTTGTAAGAGCTTGAATCACTTTCTTGGTTTCAAGAATTACGAAAGCACAATTAAACAGGCAACTGATGAAAGTCAATTTTATAATATAATCATTGGGTACGTTCCGCATCATCGAAGAATAAATGCAGGTATCCAACGACCAATCACAGCAGGTAGGATAACAGGTCGTTTTGACCGTTTCGAAATGCAAATGGTAGTGTTATTTCAGATTATGAACTCCACTCGTTCATCGTTGATGAAAAGCTGTAGACATCCACCCTCATTGTTAGTATGAACCAATAATGAGTTGTTATTTGTTTCCTTCGTAAACAATTAGTATCTGAACATCCTCATTCTTATGCAGGCTGAATGGATTAGAATTCATATAGTTAGTCATCACTAAGTAACAACAAAGCTTTTGCAATAAAATAGCTCAACCGTCACGACTTCTTAACCACTTCACCAAGTCCTCCATTGTAAAAGTGATTTTTCGGAGTTGATGTATGAAAAGTTATTCCACGATTGGGGAGAATACTAATACACCCATTCAAATACTAATTGAGCCGAATCCTTCAAAACCATCCTTTCCTGTAACCTCAACTTTTCCCAATGATGAGAAGGAATAAGTGGACAAATTGGGTTAAATTATGAAGTAAATTCAACTGATAGAAATTGTTGAAATTATGTGACTAATTGTCTTACGATATTTGCTCATTGAAAATATAAGTATAACTTAATGATTTGTGGATTCTTGATGTTTGGTCCTAATCCATAAATAATCAAATGACTGGCCGCTGGTCAAGGAATAACCCAGGCTGTCTGTGTAAAACTCCATGACTAGTTGGGAATACAAGATGCCTTTTATACAAATGTTTAATAAGTATGTTTGGGTTTATAGAACGAACCAACAATGGTTCCCAGCCTGCTCTGAATCAAAATACGTAAGCTGTTATGAAATATAGCGAGGGGGCCCCCGAAAATGGGGGTCCCCCGCGAAGGCACAAGGCGGCCCGCTACGCAAGGTCGCCGGGAGAGCAAAGGGGGGGCCCCGCAGCTTTCACTCGGCTCATGAAGACCGAGTGCTCAACACTTGAGTTGTGTTCGCCGGTCATGCAGGCCGTTGCTGTCGCGAGAAGTTTACTTCTGATCGCTCTTGCCATTTTCCTCGCTGGGGACCTCGTTTCGCTGGTCAACAGGCTCGCGTCTTCACAGGACTCCACGACCGGCAATGAGGTCGCGCATCATTCCGACGCCCTTCCCCGTAAGTAGAACCACCCTTTAAGATGTACCTACGTAATTATAATGTCGTACCCTATATAAACAACAACAAACTGTGGAATGCTGATGGGTATGGTATCCGCACTCGAGACATGAGCAGGGCTGCCCCCTGACCTATGCTCTTTATCCGGCCTCGCCCGACTTCCCACAACTCTGCAGGGTTACCTCTTCATTGGTTATAAGTTCAACCACTTCAGGACCGATTATTGAAGTGGACCAGTGTTGACAATGAATTTCCTTTCCTTGTTCATCCGTATTACAATCAATCACAGTGTACCATGACACTGACCAGACTAGGTCACATTATAGGGTGCTATAATCTCCCGCGAATGGCGTATTCAGTTCTTGACACCCTACTGTGTATACTCGAAGTGATTATATGATGTGTAATTTCGTTTAATATTTCACGTGACATGGTGAAAATAGAATGATCGAGGCTCAGGCCTTTCTGGAAAATAAATTCCTTGTCTTTAGCTCGAGAAAGTAGAAATTGAAATGACAACAGTTGAGAATTGTTCACATTTGTCATATTTAGGGAATGATGCTGGCCATTAGTTTATGAAATTAATACTTATTGTGTTATTGAATGGCTAAAACTCGAGTCAATGAATGATCTGTGATCCATTTTGTGGATGAATTGGTAGTTATCTTTATGTAACATCTGTGGAGAATCATCATGTACAATTATTTATTAAAATGTTCAGACACAGTTCGATGTTTGAAAAAGGAATGATTGGTCGACCGAAGCTGCATTGGCGTTAACAAATCATTAAATACTAGTTCTTCCTTTTTATAAACTCTCAGTATAGAAAGGAACATAGTGGAACATTGATACGTCAATACCAACAATAACTGCATCTACCCTGATACATAACTTAGGACTTTAGAGGGCAAAGCTGTCAAAAAGTGACGGGGTCTCACCAGCTGATCATGTTTGGCAGATTTCAACAGATACAATGGTCTGTTTACATACCCTTCTCCTTTTAGAAACTGTACGAGTTTTGCTGACAACCTGTTAAGTTTCTTCACATTCTCCATTTAAAATGTTATGAACTAATTATGTTATAAACATTTAATCCTTTTTAGTTTGCAGCTGTGAAACTTAACCGTAAAAAGTTTCATTACGATCTTCTACAAATCTCCATTACTGGAAAACTAATATGTTCTTGTACATTCCTTACGTGATAAAATTAATTCATGATCTCAACATGCCTGACCAAAGTTATTGGTGAACATTTGATGAGTGGAATGGAGTTATTCTCACGGGTTTAGTGTAGCTACGATAACGTAGTCGGGCGACGAAATACTTGTCTTATCAGTCGTATAATTAGCACGTACGTGTTAGTTGATTTCCGTTTGCATCTATTATTTACAACCTTCGTTTTGTCCTTACAGATAGTGAGGAATTCGTTTTTAACTTTACAAACCGGCTATTGCCACGTAGAGAAACTCTGCTCGATCATAAGAATCAAGGAGCATCACACATTCCGAATCCATGGAGTTGTTACATCATAAAGTCTTTACTAACACCTCACACTCGTTGAGGTCTGGTTACGAAGCCGCAATTGTTATCTTTACTCGGTTTCACAAACGAAGACGCCAATCTTTATAACAACCAGTGAGTGCTCATGAACCAACACGTGTAAATCATGGAGAAACTGGAAGCTATGTTCCTGCTAGTGAGCTAGCAATTTGGTTGCTGCTTTGTGCAAATCTCAGAACGATATCTAAACTAACAAGTATACTTTCACCATCTTTCTTTACCAACAATTAACTGTAACTTGGGCACCTCAACATAACCTGACAACAGAGTATTATTATTATTTTTTATTTATTCTTTAATCAACAACAACTTAGGCTTAACGGATACTAAAACTTCGAAGTTCCCATTTTCAAAGCTGTTTTCCTCAATCGCCATCGAATTGACAGACTAACGATTGATGACGGTTGAGATTACATTGTCACTAGCTGGGGCCTCAAATTGTCCCTGTTTTATTCACGAATAAGGCAATGATGATTTTGATGGCCTTCGACTCATTGATGATTTTGAACATTAGTTGGTATTAAGAAAAAAAATTATACTGCGTACGTACAATACTAAAAAAACAACATTTCATAAAAGCGGTTTTTTGTAATAAAATTTATTAAAAATGTTCATCAACTTTTTGCAGAAAATGGAGCAACCGCAATGTTTCCTATAATTTCAAAACGAAAATATAAATAAAATGATAAATAATGAACTAAATGTTCTTTTGGGATTTCTTTATACATATAAGGGTCATTCCACAGAACAGTTCTATTCGGTTTACATTCGTTCAGCCTTTGACATGCCACCGTATCAGATTTCATACCTTCTAATATTCAGCTAAATAAAGATAGAAATGAGCTCCTATTATGCAGATTGTCGAGACTTTTTGAAAATTTGAATATTTTGTTATGAATTTTTTTTTAAACATTTTCATGTTTTGTTGAATATAATTACTATGAAGGTCTTCTTCAACGTCTGCCATTTTAGCGCTGGATCGTATCCACAACTCCTTTATGATCACGTAAATCATTGAAATGGATAATATAAGAAAACAGTCGATAGATACCTATAAAGATTTACAACTTATGGACATGCCTAAACTAAAAGAACAACAAAGATTTGTTGAATTGCGATTGCGTTCATGTTTTACAATGATGCTGAAAATCAGATTTCAAGGTTCCTCACGTACGATACACGTGCACTATGTTTATTACTCCTCAGGGAGCATTAGAAATTGTTGGAGACTATTTAGTTCTACACCCGCTAAATCCCTGAAAATGGCATATAAATCGAAAATATAGTAAGTATGTGGACTGTATATCCGTTTAGTTTTAGTCACTGAACATGACTGAACCCTATATAATCAAAATTGTTCAAGAGATCATAAAATTAAAAAGTAATAGAAATTTTTGAATTTGGACCAATACATGTCTTGAAACTGCACTTTCCCCGTCCCCTTTTTGGAACTTCTACGCCTGAAAATATATTGAAACTTTCGGCTGTTCTCAGTGTTGCAGTCCTCATTATACACTCAAATTCCAGGTCATACATGACATCTTAAGTTCTCTCCATTTGAGGTCTAGTTTGTTTTGATATCCCAGCACATTATCCGCTGTAAACCAACTCCTTTTAAAATTGATTTACACAGATTTGATACGTATTCGATTCCAAAATAGTTTTAAACACCTCAGCAAGGTCCCAGAACTTGGCTATTCTAAGTGCAACCCGTTACACTTGAAGGCAACAAATGGTATTATTAATTGATGTTTCTACTTCATTGATTCAAGGATAGTGAATTGGAAGAGTCCACAAATTTTTTTCTTTCTGCTTAAATAATCCTCTCTTATCCATTCTGGTTGTTCTAAAATTAAAACCTTAGGTATAAATTAGTCACCCTAAAGATTATCAAACTCTAAATATTAGAGTTAGAGGAATCCCATTCAGAGGTCAATGGTAGATTAGATTCTGAGACGCTCTGCCTGCGCACCCACTAATCGTCCTACACTCGTATCGGCCTACGTCACTGGTGATTCACCTCAATAGATTTATCTGGAGGTATTTTCCCAGTTAACAGAGATAGGAAAATTACAGAAAACAGCTTTATGGAAAACTACGCTATTGAGTTCTCGCAATCAATCAATATTAATGATCCCAGCCGCCAGGTATAAGATGCTGCTAATTGATGATGGTCTACCTTTTTCGCGATTGTCTAATTGGGCTAGTATTGTTGGTGAATCTTCATACCTTATAACAAGAAGTTGACGGAAAGGGCTAGTTACTCCTTCCAAAACCTGAGGCGACATACCTGCAACAACTAAACGGTACCCCAGAATTGAAAAGCCTTAAGTTTACGCACAGGCTTAGCAGTATTAACAGAAGGGAAGGGACTATTCATATCCATAATAATTTTTACTACAAAATGTGAACAGTATAAACTTATCATAATCCCCAGCAATCACACAGTCTCATCGATATATCCAATCACCGTTCTAGTCGAACCGAACAAACTTTTTACTGTTCTGAAAATAAAAGCAAATCCGCTTTATCTATTTTTTTCAAGTTTTTGTATTTACGTATTGGGAATCAAACGGTTCAGTTTCTCTAAAGATCCATCAAAAATGCATATGTATCAATCATTTAACATTTTAATGAGGTTTTCTATAGGAAGGGGTCTATTGGGACGTCGTTATTCGCGGATTCTTCGTTTTCGAGCAACATTTTGTGAAGATATAATGTGCCGCATCTTCAAAGCTCCTACGCGGATCCTCCATTTCGGCTTATAATTGGTATCGTGGACTAGTCGTAGGTACGATGTATTTAACCTGGTGCTAGCGTTCACAAGTATAGTACTTAACTAAACATTTTCTATTTTGCTACCTCCTTACAACATATAAGGCTGATTTATTATTTCAAATTGATTGATTGGGTGTTATATAAAATTGATTCATTATAATTTAACACTATCAAACAATGTTGAATTTTATAAAATTCAAGCAAAAGTAATTGGGGATCTACAGCCAGCAATTAGGAAGAATGCAGTTGGCTTTTAACTTTACATCCAGTTTTCTCGGTTTCATGGGGTTTCTAGATAGATACAGTTTCTTGATAAGAATGTTCTGAAACCGTTGGTATCTTATGTATTTGCATGTTGCCACTTTAAACGTGATGTTATAGCCTTAGAATATGCAAAGCGAGAAAACTTGATACTCTGGCTTCAACTGTAATAAAGCCAAAAAGTCATTTGAATATGACATGCCGTCTTTCGGGCTCATCAGGAACTTAAAATTGAACCAGGATCGACAATACTTTCGCTATTGAAAGTGATTCCCTGCTGGCGGGGTACTTGAATTTGAATGACTTCCAACATCATCTCCAAAACATAATAATAAATAACGAAAATCCGTAAAAAGTCATATAAATAGCAAACGCGGTTAAACAAACGTTATGGTTCATTTCCTCGTTCATCACTCTTTCTGAATCATTCCCAAGCACAGAATGGTTTTTTTTTTTTTTTTTTTTTTTTTTTTTTTTTTTTTTTTTTTTTTTGTGCACATTAACCTCTTATCTTACCATCCTCAATCAATCGACCTCAACTGATGGAGTGAATTTATTGAAAAAATCATTTCAAACTAACATTCCAACCCAACATGAGCAATTCAACACAATTCTGCTTATAAATGGGTTTTTTCGCATCGACATCATGATTTACCAGTTGGTTGTGAAATACATGGGAGTTGAACGAGCTGCCTATTGCAGTATCAGCATACCTGAAGGCATTCGCCGATTTTGCAACCCTGTAAAAGCAAGACTCTGCGATAATTTCGTGTTCCTCTACGACACAGACCTCATCCACGTGCGCCTTGCTTATTGAATATTTGATATATAAATTCTGTCCTTCATTTGTAGTTGTACAAATTAATGATGGTGGAGCGGATGCAGCATTGAGAGACCAAAATAATTGAAGACCCGTATGTTCGTAAATGGCCATTGTATTTCATAAAGATAACAAAAAGAAAAGAAAACAAAAGTCAGGTTGACATTGAGGCTGACGAAAAACCGCAAGGCCACGGGAGTCACGGACTGGAAACCACCGCTGGAGTTGAATGGTGCGTTACTGCCATCGCTTTCAAGATGTTTATGTGGAACATTTTCTTCAATAACGACTAACCTCTCAGTTGACACATTTTTTAAAGGACGTCCCTCACTGGTTAGAGTATCCGCAAAACGTTGATGAGGTTTTCTTATAGAAAGGATGTTGGAAATCTTTGTGATTCAGAAACTGCTTGATTCAACGGTTGATTTGATGATTTATGAAGATATTTTTGTCTATAAAAAAATATACAAAAAGTACTTCGCTGAAATAGTTATAGACCAGGGAATAAGTTGACCAAATTTATTTATGTCAGCTTTGGGTAATTGTTCGAATTTCATTCGTAAATACGATGTAACAGCTCAAGTCAATTGTAACCAAGTAAACGTCATTTCAAGTTTACATGCACATAATTGTTGTGCTCTGAAATTTCATGAATGGTCCATAATCTTTTCCTCATTACATAATTAATGAAACGTTTTAATGAGCACTTAATTACTCAAAACTTATTGCGATTCAAGCAATTGTTCCGGTCAATTGGTTAATCTGGTTTTTTTACTGACCCAATTATAATAAAGGAAAGGATAACTACTGTACTAACTCTAATATCTCCAATGAATACTCTTAACAATAGGTGATTTGGATAATTTCATGAATTCGATATCGATGCATTGATATTGATTGCCAAGTACTTACTGATCACTCGGCAAAATCGATGTTGGCTATATAATGGGATTGTGATACCGATATTTTAAAATCAAAGCTGCATCCCTAGCTGGAGTGTAGAATGATGAGAATTTTGTGTGATAATCTGCAAAAATGTATCAATGAATTTCTATGGGCGAATTTTGGTTAATCACAAAAGCCAATTTTCGGGGATGAATTTACGAGTACCAACTAAAGGGACCTAGTAATCGCTGAAACAAACATTTCGGATACAAAGATATTATCTTGTGGTTTTTAATAGCGTCATAATCCAACCACGATTGCCCAGAGCTCGGCAGTCAATGAACCCGTTGTTTCTAGATCACACAAACCGATGATGAAACCATCAGGTTTCAAGAACCATTCTCGGCTTCTCCGAATCGCTAGATCTCACTGCATGACGAAATAACGCGGTCGTTGCGTCAACGCAAGGTTAACAGTTTTATTGGTCCGGTGGACGAAGGCTTCGTGAAAGCGGTAACCTTCGGTCAGCGAATTGTCGAATGATTAACTCCTTTGATGAGTCGACAAGTCGTTGATTATTTCACCTTCAAAACCTTCGCATACCTCAATCGGATATAAGGGTGGAATATTCCAAAGAACTTGTTGTTAGCCAAAAACAACTGGTAGGTTGTAGTAACATTTGCTAATAGTTCCATCGAAATCGAGTAGAAGCTGTAGGCATTAAGATTGTGTCTAGGATTTCATTTTCGCACATGCTCATCGGCTATTAAGGTTCGATCGCATTGAAATTTACGTGATCATTATTCTATTTTTACCCAACTACCTTCTTAATGGGAGCGAGATCGGACTATTGGGACGTGAGAAAATGGTGAAAGATGAATTTCACTCTTACACGTGTGTAGATTGATGAGTTGATTTGTGAACAACGAAACTCATGGACATTGATGAGATGTCAAACGCTAATGAGAAATAGGTTATTTCTCATGATCTATTAGTCTGAATAAGCATCTTGTTCCATATATCTTTATTCAATTTCCATGTATCCAGCAAAATCTTACATCCTAGACCAATGGTCCAAGTTGAACATCTCCTTACCCATCAACATTCTATTCAAATGATGGTAGCTGAGATTCATGTTGTCCCCCAAACAGGATTTGTGATCCCATCCTACTAAAGACCAAAAACTACTAAAGCTGTGACCAGTGAATAATGATATACACAATAAAACACCAAAATTGTGTTGTTACCAATATGGCTAAAGCTTTTAGGATGCGGAAATAGCTATCCAATCTTCCTGCGAATCGTTCGGTAAACTAAATTAAACCTATGACTACCATATAATAGGATGGATTTACAGCGTAATCACGAGTTCTCGAAATAAAAATCTGATTATGAAATCGGTAATTTGGGTGACATAGTAAATGTTATATATTTTATGTATTTCGTGCGTTTGAACGTGCGGCAAACTCTATCCATGAGAGCCTCAAGTCCGTTCACCTGATAGAACATCCGTGATTTTTTTTTTTTTTCCCAAGCTGATTTCATAAATGTGGTTGCATCTGCAGTGAATAAGTATGGGATGTAGACAGTAAGTGAAGCTAGTCTACGGGAAATTAAGAAACAACCCATATGAAGTTCATCAAAATCGGATGAAGATGGTAACATCCCCCGCGTAACAATATCTGTGCATCCACGAATATGGGATAGCTACCATTCACTGATTCACCCAGTTGAGGGGTAATTTAAGGGTGACTTTATCCAATACAATTACGGGCAATTTTCAGGTCCGGACATTTAAAAAATCCAAATGTTTCTTTTGCTGGGTTTTAGGATGTTTACTTAATTCGCCGCCCTGGATGTCTTTCTGATGCTCAGTCATTCAAGACATCCCATTATTTTACGGGAAATTCAAATTTGGTAGAACTCATAACAATGGCGTGGCGGTTTCGGTCATGAATAGGGGTGGATTCTTAGGTCACTAAAAACTTTGTTTTATGCGCCTAAAATATGCAGATAAAACTCAGAATATGCCCTCAAAAACTCGAAATATGCACTATTTTGGCGCAAACATTTTTCAAATGCTTACCGGCTTGCAGGTGCTGTGTTACCTGAGACCTTTTCTCAAATGCAATTCCGATTTCAAAATAATTTTTTTTTTTTAAATTTTATATAACTTTATTATCAACTCAATGATTATAAAGTTTTGATAGCTTTTCTTATAATAAATAAATTTAATTTACGTGGTACTTGTGTTTAGGTACAACCCAGTAGTTGTCCCTAGCCAGTTATTAAAACAAGTGCAGAGCAATTTTCGTCCATCTGAAATGAACACATCACCAAATACCTTAACATAGCCGCGTAACTTGGATGAATCACTCTGACCTGTCCTTGGCATGACTAGAGTTCAAAATCCTTGTTTTTTCACACAGAAATTGCACAATGTACCACATGAACACTCTAATATCACCTACTTAGCAGTTAGCTCCTCAGTCAGAATTCAGATTTACCTAGCAGCTAGCGCTCCAAAACAAACACAAATCAGCTGGGGTTTGTTGTTATTAATAAACCTTCTAATCACGGCAGCCGCCATGAGTGGCTTACCTATATTGAAGTTACGTAGTAGGTAGGTGCTTCCGCGCATGATGTCTCATGTCTGCCAAGTCGATGCGATGCTATCCTTTACTTTTTCAATTAAAAAGAGGAAAAAACCTAAAAATATGCGTTTATGTGCTAAAATATTATATGTCAAACTCTAAAATATTATATCACTAACTCTAAAATATTATATGTCAAAATAACTGCATTTTTGGAATCATTGTGCTGTGATACGGGTAAGTACCTTGGTAGCTTTCAAATATTCCTTCAGGAAAAAAATATGTTAATACCTAAAAATCCGCCCCCTTGTCATGACAATGACAATTTTGGTATGTTTTCACCTACATGACAATGTCAATTCGGACTTTCAACAGAGATTCTTCCAACACTACTGGACTTCTTGTGGGTTTTAAAACTGCAACGTGATACGGCCTTCCAAGATAATAAGTGGGTAAAGAGAAACTTTTGGATCGAACATAATAGGTGAGCAACTAGGGCCATTAAAATGACGTTGAATAAACGTACTAACCTGCTTTCAGATGTTCTCGCTCGATCATAAAACACATCATCTACCGTTTAGGGCGACTCAAAAGTGTGCCCGCTTGCTTTTGATTCACTGATACCACCATAACAAGAACTTCCTCGAAAATCCCCGTTTTGTTCCCTCAGGGGCACTTGCTTTTTGGGCTATGACAATGACCATATACTAAGTTAGGACATTAAAAACTTGAAGCAGGGGTTGAAAAACCATTGACAGCTGCTCTTCAGGTGTAACTAAAGACGAGAGAATTTTAATGTAATTTTAAATCTCAGGTTGAATATTCGAAAAAACAACTCGGAATTGGAGTCTCGGTACAGTTGCAGGTCATGACAATGACGAATGAGGTTTCTCAACCCTGAAAAATATGGTAATTGTATTAGCTTCTGGGGGTTTTCTATTGGCCATTGCAGTATTCAATAAATGTACCCAGATAAACGGGAAAAGTTGAAAGTCGGGCGATTTCAAACGGCACAGCTTGCCATTTACACGAATTTGCCCGTAGTTTGAGAATCACCCTCAAGATAATCACCACTTTCCAGTAACCGTATCAAGATGATTAACCTAGATCATTGCATGAAATGCAACGCTTCAATTAAAATAATGAGCCAGAACCCTGCCATATTTTGAGAACAAGGTTGCGTCTTGGGCAATTTTTGTCGGAAGCAGGTCCCATTACGTCGATCCTTGAAGAAAAGACACAATAACGCGAGACCTGACACGCCTGGGTTTTTGGAGGATTACCAGTTGACGCTGGCGGAGACCGATTTTTTTCGTCCTTGGACAAAGGTCAGGCAGACATCCGCGGTCACATCACCGCCGCATCCGTTCGGCATCGAATCAAGGTTGATCAAGGCAATACACCGACAGCTTCAACTTCCCCGGTGGTTCTGTTAATTTAAAATCGGATTAGTGTATGCATATTGACAATCCACTTGGGATATCGTCTTCTTACACTTCCCACTTACTCACAGTTTAGGGCTAAAACGAGAGGGCTGGCGTTAGGGCGGTGTAAAACGAGAGATGTGGACAGAACGAGCAAAAACTGGTTGAAACAAGGAATGAAAAACAGTTTGGATACAAACCGAACAATTTATACAAAATGACTGCAAAATTATTCCACATTCCTCAAAGGTTTAGCCCACCCCCCAACATATAACCAAAACTTCGATCATTTGCTACGGATGAATTTCTACCGGTTAATTTTGGGTAAAACGTTAAGTACTAGGAAATGGCATCTCACTTTCCTGGCTCTGTAAAAACCTTGGGAACCCACATTTTGTCCAGTTTTCGGCCCATAGCATCTATGCGAGTGAGGCCATCGGGCTGGGGAGAATTTAGGGCAAACTACCCCCAAATGGAGTCCATTTGTGACAGAGAGCATTTTAAGAATAATTCTAGGTCCTTTTATGATGGACATTGAAGATTTGGAATCTACTACTGGAATTTAAAGATTTTAAACGTAAAATGAAAATTAAAATGCCAAAGTTTGATGTGTTTATCAAAAATATTTGTATTACGATTACAAAATCTTACTTTCGCAAATAATAAACCAGGATAAAAGTAACGATCCCCTCAAATCTAACTCGTCACCTTCAAAAGAGAGAAAAACACACATGGGAGTAGAAAGAACTACCATCCGTCACAGATTGGTACTGCATGTTAGTGTCATCGTCAAACTCTGTAGGTAGAGGAGTCTTTTAGGTCTTCCTTGGGTTTGAGTTTGAAGGTTTTGTGGAAAAAGTATCTTAGAGCTTGCGAAATATAAGGTTATTCTTATTATTATTCAATCGAAACCGAGCAAACTTTTACTGATAGAATAGATACACTAATATGATTGGGTTGCTTGTTAAGAATAAAAGCTGTTTGATCTCAAAATTGACCTTCAACAAGCAACAACCTCCGAAATGGATCATTAAATTTTTATAGAATTCTCTGGAAGACCACCCATCATCCATCGTTTATGGTATCTACATACCCGAAAAATCTTATGACATTTTACTAAATTCGTTTTTGTTGCTCCGACCTGTTTGATTTCCTAATTTTGATTATACGATTACGAGAAAGGTGCTAAAGAAAACGCATTCTGTTCGATTAGGTATTGAGAACCTCATTATCAATCCAAGCTAAATTGAGGGAATTGCAAAGATGTCCTACCATTTGTCAAGTATAGTAAGTAAATCGTATTTTAAACTTCAAAATGAAAGAATTTGTCTAGGACTGAAACCTATACATTCAACCTATGAAATATATTCAACATTTTACTTTGGATTCAGCTGGTTTCACATCCTTGAGAGGTTTATTAGTAGTTTTGACGCTTCTACGGTCCGCTTTCCTACGGATCCTTCTACACATCCAAAATCGCCAAGATTTGCTTTAGATCTTCCAGGTGCCAACGCAATAGGAGGTAATTCTTAAGACAGTAGCTGGTTCATAACAACTTCTTTTTTCAAACCAATTCATCATCCACCAACATCCATCAACCAACTCATCATTGAAAAATATCTAAAACACACTACATGCAAAAATAGCGGAAGAAAAAAAAATCAAAAACATACCGGTTGGGGGAGGGAGGAACTGCTTCAATTAGAACTTCCAGAGAACAAGGAAAATTATAAAAACGGTAACGTAAAAGAAAGCGGGTTCGGTCCTCGAACAGCTTCGTGCATCCCATAAAGACAGCAGTGTTAGGAAGCTTTTAAGCAGGAGATTTTCAGCGGGTTTCGCACAAGTCCCTCGCGGAATTTTAGCTAGTTTTGACACTGTTACGAGATTTCTTTCTCGGTTTTGTGGGAGTTTTGGGTAGTTTTGAGTCTTGTCGCTTCAGTAGAATAGTAACTGACGACATTCTGAACCTGTACAAACAACTTTATGTCAATTAAAAGTTGTTTTTGCTGGATTTGAAACTTATGTACTCATTTACATGAATATTCGTACTAAAGAGCCGAGGTGGAATTATATTCCAAGAATGTGAACCAGAGAGGTATTTTTTAGTAAGACAGTTTAAAGATAATTGAAGTCCAATCTGGATATTAGTTGTTCCACCGGGAAATTCCTTTTCGTTTCCCACGGGCTGGGTGGAACATTTTTCCTTTTAGAAACCGTTCAATTATTGGCAGACCACCCGAGCGTCGGAGCTCTCTACAGATTCAATCAACCCAGTTTATACAGGCGGCTCGGTATATCATCGTAGGTCGATTGAATATCGCAAAGATTTCTAGCCATGATGTGAGCAGATCGGAGAAGGGGAGGGAGGTACGTATCCCATCAAGGCGGAAAATTACTTCCTTTTCATCAAACTCCGATTCAAAAGCGGGAGTGACAAAACGCTATCGGCGTGAGCCGTGGAAAACGAGGTGGGTAGAAAGAAAACTTCATTCCGCCCAGGGGCGTACTTTGACAAAAGGTTGGGTATCTGATCTGATCGCAAAAGCGGTTCCTCACTCTTATTTAAGAAAAAGCTGCAGCTAAACTTTCACACTGTAGCAAGAGCAGAAAGCGAAGAAATCACCAACTTGGAAGACACTAGGTGGCATAAAATACGGTAGTTTTGCTAATGAGCGTCACCCAAGCATCCATTTGATATTTTGAATGGAAATATACAGATATTCCATCTATAGATAGAAGAGATTCCGTCTTAAGAAGTATGGTACCTACCTATAATCACCAACGGTGAGTATCTGGTTAACCTTAGGTCCACGTTATCCAAGTTTCATTCATGCAGCTTACAAGCAAATCTTTTTCTTTTCTGCCTTTCTTTTAGTTGAAATGATTTGAAATAAGAGCACTTTGTTTGCACGCTACTTATACTTATTGAATGATTCCACGAAGGCTGTATGGATTACAATGGGGTATAAAAACTAATTCGATTATTTCTTCTAAGGGTTTTCATAGTTTTTTAAATTACATTTTAATGAAATTTAAATCAATATTATATTGCTATACCTAGTGCAAAAGTTCTGAATATTCTTCTTCTTACCGGTCGTTGTTAAACTTTTCCCAATAAATACCTTTTGGTCCAATTTATAAAGTTTAAATCGTTGGCTGCCATTTGAACACATATTTTTCAGCAAGTTTTTCGATGTGTTACCAATTTTTTTGTACTTTTCATGAGGAAAAAAATGGATTTTTATTTCATTCCTAAGGGGAATTACCTACCAACTAGAATGACATCCGAGTATATTTATATGAACAAGTATTACAATAATTACCAAGATCATATCAGACTGTTTTAAAATGGATTCCTAATGAGAAAAATTAGTTTTCCACACTATTTCAACAGCTTCATCAAATGAATTTATATGAATCATCTTCAATTTGTTTTTAAAAATCATTTTCGAACCACTTCATCTTCTCATTAAACACGTTTTTGTGGATTGTTATAAAGATAATTTAAAAATCCTCAGAAATAACAGAAAAAATGGCGTTTTCGGAATGTGCTGTTGATGTTCAACTTAAAATTATGAAATCTACATTCATTTATAAGGAGTGAAAGTACCATTTTCATAGAATTTGATAATTTTCAAATAAAATGGTGAATTGATTCCTCTCCTAAAATTAAAATATTGGAGCACTCTTGAGCAAACTGGTCAGCCAATAAAGACGATATCAGCAATTCCAGCAGCGTTTTGCATTTTAGACGATTCTGAACTACTTTCGTTTATTGTCTATCAGTGTGTCAGTCCTTCTCATCGCTGTGGCAAGCTTTATTGCCATACATTTATGATCGTTCCTTGTAAAAATTTTATTTTTGTTGAAGTTAGTAGTGTAATAACTGTAGTTCATGCGCATGATTGTAGTTTTTGACACCTTGGGAAAAATCAGTCTTCCACATTTCTTAGACGTTATAGCCCATTGGATTGTTGTTAGGGCACATGGAAGCGCAAAAATCAAGTAAAACCAAAGTTCTCATATTAGCATAATCATAAATTTATTATTTTTCTGTTTCTTATTATACTAGTCCATTCGTACTTTGATTTCTAACTAATTCCACGCGACTATGTTACAATGAACGAGGAAGCCACACTTCCCACACATCTGTCATCCTTCTAAATCTAACATTCGCTCATTCCACTGACCTACAAATACGAAGAGTTATGTGCTTACTAGGTAGACGTTTTGAATGTTTCTTTGCCCTTTTAAATTCCTACTGAAAAGTCATCGCAGCAGTCGACACCGCGGAGTTCCAAGCGGGTCTTATGTGACGCGTTTCATAATCTCGAATGCTAATAGGTCCCTGGGTCACAGCCGCTCGGCTTCAATGGAAAGTGCTTGTCATTTCGTGACTGAGTTTCCTCGTTATGCCGACATTATGGTCCTACGCTCACCTATAAAAAAGTTTCAGATCTCCCTCTATCCCAAAGTAGGTAACAAACTTTGTACAATCGCATTGACACAAATGGATTCCAAGTCAAGGCAATAAAGAGAAAAAGTAAGCATCCGTTATGCAATATTTTTCCCCTCTCGTTGGTTGAACCTTTTCATGTCAAACAAATAAATGAGCAATCGTTTTATCAAATTTATATGTTCAGGAATCGTGGAGTCTATTGATTCTGTTGAAACAGTGAAGATAGATCTGAAATATATATATATGGACAATTCGCCTCTCTCATTCCTTAAAGCTGCTAATCCTGAGCATGGACCTGACATTTTTCAGCTTCAGGAATATGCTCTGGGAGTTGCGACTTACAACCTTATCTCTTCGGAGGGGTAACTTGCAAAATGTTCAAGTGATGATGCAAAATGTTCAAAAAAAATTCCCCTAACTAAAATGGTCCCTTCATAACGACATGGCCATTTGGTATTGGCGGAGAAAGCAGAGATGCCAAAGACACGATGGCATCAATCCTGATCATTTGGACCGATGAAAGAGCACGAAGAAATCCTTAATGAACACAGTTCTTCACGGTAATGTGTAGTTCCAGAAACATTTAAAACGAAGGATTACATAGAGAAAAGGTAGGTTATAAATAAAATAGTTTAATCAAAAAGTTCGTTTCATTAACAGTAGACAACTTAATTGGCAGAATAGATCATTGTTTCTTCCTGCCCTCCACCATCCCACCTTTATGTATGACACCCGACATTCCCATAACAGATCAAATATCCGTCAGTTAGAAATGACGATGTTAATTAATCTGCCAGCAGATTTTGGAACCGTATAGCTACGTTACTTTGATCATTGTTTCTGGGTGCCAACAAGCTCCAGTACTACTCTGGTGTGCTATACCGTCTGGTCCTTCCGGGCATCAGAGAGGAGTTGACAACACAGAAAGGTTTGAGTCATTGATCATTTTACGGCCGATTCAAAAGTATTGGGTGGCACGTGTCTCAAGTGACCGAGAGGATTATAGGAATGACTGGTGGATTGGGATGAGTGTAACGTCGATTGGTAAATATGAGGACTGTAATGTAACTTGAAGTGGTACAGGTTATGCAGCTATTCACAGAGCTTATTATCGTGCACTCCGTTCAACTGCTTGGACTACAAACGGCTACGAATGAACGTCAATTACCCATCGCCACGTTGGTATATCCATTGAGATATATTTGTAAAGAGTTAGAAACTTGGACTTCATCATTCAATGATAAAGCGCATAAGGTAGTTTTTTAAGAAGCAAAATTATTAGTGAGGCCACCAATAAATGCTTTTCAAAGGAGCATAAATAAAGCACATTATTTAACAACGAATGAGGGTAACATATATTAGTAAAATACAGGTGAGAATCTAAACCTAAAGGGACTTGATTCTCATTACCAGTCCGTTGCTCGCCCTGACCCGTTCATGAGAAACAGCAAGCCTTGATCTTCTTTATATGTCAGATTCCATTCCCCATCTCTGAAGCATCCTCAACAAACAACTAATTTGTCATAAATTTCTTCACATTAGAAAACATTGCGAACTTTCCTCATCTAAATGTAGAAATTATTTTCAAAAAGATCTACAAAATTAAAATGTTACATTTTAACTCTGACCAACTTTCACTTCGTTTCTGTCGTGTATCCGTAAATCCTTGTAACCCGCGTAATTTTTACAACTTGTATCCGGTTTTGATGGTATTTTTAGGGAATGGGGTAGGATGGAGGTGGTCTAGTAAGAGTTTCGCTGTCAAAAATTCAGTACTTCACTCGACCTCGTAAATCCTAATTTTTATAAGAAAGCTATGTGCCGCACACAACTTGGCAAACTTCTATATTTTATTTTTATTTGAACATGAATGCCATAACAACCTTGTTATAATGCCCTATTGTTGTGTAACTCCGTGGAAAAAACGTCGGGAACTCTTAGCGGTTTTTCCTCCAGCGAATAACTTTCCCTCTGCACATCAATTAACTGTTTGACCTTGTGTTCTCACTACAGAGAAGGAGAGACTGGCTCAGCTGACAAGAGCTGTGAAGAATTCGTGCTTGCCGAAGCTGATCTGCGAGCTGAATGCCGCGCCGGAGAAAGAGCGGCTCAACCAGAAAGCGAAGACCCTGCTGCAGTTGATAAGGTTGGTCCCGCATTGTGTTAACTAGCTATGGTTAACTTCCTTTTAAATTATTTTGTACGCTTAGAAAGTATTATAAATAATGAGCGGTAGAGACCCATTTCAATAACGAAATGGGAAGGCATCATACATCCTGAGACCTTTAAACTAAACCTATGAAAATTGTGAACGTTTGCGTGGATATGGGATCTCTCCTCTTTTCGTGACAATGCTACATCTGATTACGCACCTGAAGCTAGCTTCTAGATATCCTTTGGGTGTTGCAGGGTATTAATCTCAGCCTTTGAAACGCTTAATTACTACATTGCATCTCCTCCTTTGTTATATGTCAGCAGACCCTGGTTTCGAACCACTCCTTCTCTGCATTACTGACTCCCAACAACTCCAAGCGGAATCTGGACAATCAAAAACTTCTTAACTCTTTCAACTATTTGCCGTGTCTCGCCTTTCAATCGTTAGGAGATTCAACGTTCAGAAATCCTGCCTTTGAGTTACTCGCAATGGTTCAGTGTACGGGCCCGGAAATTTTTCATCTGAGGCACAATAGTTTTGAACTTTCATAGGGACGCACCTTGCACAAAGCGTGGGGAAGTTAGAAAATACCATCCAACATGGTTGATTGTTTTCAAATCACGTGGATATGGACAGTTTTTGGAAACTGCTGTAGGTGAAACCCGAAGCTCAAGGCTTCTCACCTCGAATCTTGGAAGAGGCAGATAGTAAATTCAATTCAATACTAAAAGACCATATCACTTGGAAATATTCATAAACACCCTTTACTGAATATATTTAGAACCCTTAATGCAAGCCTTTATAATGTAAGTAACCTTCTAAAAATCCAAATATCCTGCTGACGCTGGTGACTTCTAGGCCCAGTTCCGAACCTTGAATCCAATTGTCACCAAACCTTTTTACTATTTTTTGATCATTTGAAACCAATAGATCAATCAACATGTTCCAGAAATTGGCCAAGAAAGAATGGAATTTCGTGGTATTTAAATTATGAATACTAGCGACTATCAGTTTGAAATATCCTCCTCCCTCCTAAGAATATCTGTCGTCTGAATCCAACAAAAAAAAAATTGGGAAAGAATTACTTGTGAATACCCGATATTGTGTTGGTTCCTTTGTCGTTAACGGATACAACTGGAGAGACTTTATAAAAGGTTCCATAAAGTGGTGCGTTACCATCTACGTTCATGTTTGTAAAGAACTTTAAATTTATCATTCAAGTACTTCTATGTTTCACCTTTTTGATAAACTGTAACCTAATTTATTCAGTTTGAAATTGTTAAACATCAAGTGTATAGAATATGGTAGAGGAAAATTATGAATGATCAACCGACATCCATTGGGCCAGATGTGATTGTTACACGAAGTTCGTCATGAACCAACTCGGTCATTAGTTTCAACAAGTCCCAATGAGACACAATACTTACACAGAATTGATGTGCATGTTTCGCAATTCTTTTTATTCACAATACCTCCACAATTCAAACTGTACCTCCAAACGCATTACAATTCCTTTTGTTTAACGTGTTCAAATATTTGAGTCTTTCGACGTGTTTAACTTTGTAGAAGTTATTTATTCACTGCTTAAATATTAGTTCTCATGTCGGTATATTATGTGTCAGGTGTCACGTAGCCCATGAGGCCAACAGATATTCTTTACACATGCTAGCGGAATTTATTTACTTTTTTATCAGTGACACATCTTCATACGTTCCTGTTATCTCTGGTAAGAAAACAGGTTCAAAATAACAGCTGTACATTCACAGATACTCATTTGTACTATCATCTATTTGCACTATTCTTGAGACAACTATGTAGAGCTGACATAGTTTACGCTTTCACTAGAAAAAATCATCCCTAAATCATCGAAGTGAATGGCCAAAACCATCAACAACCAAAACATATATTTCATTGCTGTTGATGCTTTCAATAACAAAAAATCTCTTACTATTATAAGAAGGTTCGTTTCTTTATTAGCTCTCATGTGTACTAGACATTACAAATAAATGTATGTACAGTTAAAACGATACCGTATGATGAGTTTTTGTTTGCTCTATAACAATAGGGATGAAAATACCTCTCATAAGGATAGTAAGATATTTGTAAATCAGCAGAAGGTCAGAATACCAATGCCGCTCAGGAGCTCAAAAACAATTGGAATGTGCAACATTTCTTACCTAATTGAAAGTAAAGGAATGAATACCCATTCTTTGAGAAAGCTGAAAATCTGTAGCTTCTAAGCGTTGATTCCTGCCTATTATCCGATATTTAAAAAAAATTACCAAGTTAATACCTTTGGAGGGGAAAAGTTTCCCTATTGATTTACCGGTAGAAATTAATCCCTTCAGATCAACAAGGGATGACGGCCAGCAACTGCTAGGGCAAAGGAGCATTGTAACAAGTTGGACAATGCCTTCCAGGGATCCGAGGAAGCGGAACAAAAGACGCCCACGGGCACAATGCGATCAAGAGCCTCTATAATGTCTTGGAAGACAAAAGGCTAATCTTAGACAAGGACGAATTCTAGTACTATTATCTTTACCCCGGGGGGGAAGGCTCTCGCCCTTCTCATCTGTCCACCTTCACCGTTGAGGTGCCTTCAACAATAAACAAGTCAAGATGACAAGCTCAATTAAATCCAACCTCAGATGTTAATCCTTTCTTCATCGCAGTTATCCGTTAGGACAAAGGACGTTCTGTTTGCCAGTCACGAAATGCGACCCCATTTACTTCTCTGCGTTATGAGGGTTATTCATTCAATTTTGCTTTATGTGTAAATTCTCAATTTCATTTCAAAATCAAAACTACAAGGAAAATTAACAAATAAAAAAAGAGAGAATGAGCTGTATCTCGAACTTACCGAGTTTTGATCAGTTCATATTTATTTACATTATTTCTTCACCCAATTTGTAATCACAAAAATTCCCAATTTTTAAATTCATGCCATTCTATTTCCCTATAAAGTGTGCTTCGTATAAACCTCAACACCACTTTAATATAAACATCAACATGAATTTTTATGAATATTTGCCGCACTTAACTTTGTAAGCCCCTTTTACTTTCTTCTCAGTTTTGCCAATCATATTGCACAGATTTAAGAATGAGTTGGGAACATGGAATGTTTACAAATCATTAAGTATATTCATTATAACTGTAAATTGAATCCATTTGTCATGACCCAAGGAGTAACGTTGGTGATATTGATTTTTAATAAAAATATTAGTGGGAGGCAAGCTTCCTACTTGTTCGTCTTAACTCACTGCCCACGTCGTCCCTCCAGTCCATCTTGGGACTAATGACAAGTAGGTGGTGGAACAGAATAGTTGCTCGTTCCAAAAGCGCAGAGAATACCTCCGAAGCCGCTTCATGTTCTGATGTTCTGGTTTAGTAGTTTCAACAAACGGAAAGGAGGAACTTTCCACATCCATCTCACTGCCGGTTGCTTAAAAAGTTAAGGGCGAGGGGAGGGGATCAATACTCAACTATCGAGTTTCTGGTTTATGATCTGTCAGACTAAGAAACTGGAGAGAGGAACGATCCATATCCAACACACAAAATATCTCTAATGAGGATACCTCAATTTTAAATGACAGAAGATGACAACTCGTAATTTTCGTAACATTACGTCAAGTCCAAAAATTCGAAACCAACCAACACAAAATCGGTTAACAATTTGAGGGCTTCAGCTGCAAACAAATGTACATGCAAGCCAAAATGAGAACCGCTCTGGGCTGAAATTTATAGCAGGATATTGCATACCACCGAAAGTGTATAAATACTTACATTTTCCAATCAGCACTTCTTAATTTATCGTTGTCTTCAATGTCTAGAAAATTTCAGTTATCGTAACATTTACCGGAGAAAATCAATAGCGTATCTTGTGGCGATTCTGAGCTTATCAACGTGGGTCATAAAACGTAAATTTGTAATAAACCACAATGTAGATTCACGTTATTCATACCACCGTAATAATTTTTATACTGAATTTCAGTAAATTTTGGTTCAAGAAAAGTGAGTAACACAATCAGTTGTTTGAAGCGGAAAATTACTGGTTCCCAAGTTCCGTTTGAATCTGTAGCTCGGTTTCAGGTTCATCTTTACAATGAGCAACTTTCGCTTGTCGAACATTTAAATCTCAAATAGAGAAATCAAATTCACAGTTTTCATGGAAATTACATTCATCATCAACGGTTGCCCCAACTCTTATCCCTGACGTCATTATACATTATTATGTTTTACGAGATTTTGGGAATCTCTCGTGGACAGCTAGCTGTCAGTTGTTAGGTTGAATTCTCGGTCATCTCTCCCAAAAATACTTTTCAGATAGCTCCTGGTCAGATCCAATAACCATTAAAATAAGATAACCGGAGTTGGCGAAATTCAGATTCTAAGAAGAAATCCTGACTGCCGTCAAAAACCACACCGGTTTTAGGAATAGATTACGATATTTACCCTTAACGAGTGAAACTCTGCCAGTTCCGCGTGCCTCATAATATTCCACTAAATGGGTCTATCGGGAAACTATCTATAGCCAATGTTGAGGAACTGAACAATCGTTTACTGGATCTCAACCTTGGAGCTTCCTCGACATAATATTTTCAGTAAGTAGCTATTTCGGGGATTTTATTGCCCATTATTTAATGTTTTCGCGCTAATCTTCCAAGTACCTCGAACGGTTTAAGGAAATATCAAATTAGCTGAGTACCATACCAAATTCTATTCATCGTGCAAAGGTGTGATTTCCTATGCGTTTTTAGAGTCGTCTTATTTGTTTTGCCTAGAACTAAATTTGAAATTGAAGAAGTCAAACAAGCGGATATTCAATAAGTTCACTTCACGTAAAGTATTTGAGTTGTGGTTTCAAACTATTGAGCTATCAAGCAGTCCACTGATGTAGTAGTCGATCAATTTACCAAAACACAGTCCCTCCATCACGGATCACATCCATTCTAATATCCTTTTGTTCCTTTATTTCTGATAAAAAACTTTTTTTTCTGTCAAGGCAGGATATTATCGTCTTTATTAAATTTGTCGATAATCCGTAACATAATGGTCCAACATGAATCTTATGCGAATCATCAATCATGTTCCGTCAACGTAAGAACCTCCACAATGTTAATTACGGATCATGTAAATAGATCAGGTGAAGCATATATGCCATTTCAATTTATTATTAAGATTGTTTAGCTTCAACACATTTCAAGTGTAATTTCGGAATAGTCGGTGGCTGATTCAAAATTTAGTAGTAGATATTCATGAAATTGTTCTTGAATTTCAGTGATTTTCCTTAAACCAACTGCAATACCTAATGAGAAAGTTGCATAAATTATTAAATTTCATAGAAGTTTAAACTAGAAATCTGAAAACTGTTTCCTTTTGCACTGCTTATATTTTTTATTTATTTAGCATTGCGATCAAGATATTCATGGTAGCACAACAAGGTAATTATTCAGTCTTTTTTTCAGCAGTACAATATGAATTTTCATAGGTGACTGTGTGTCAACGAAGTTTATTTCTTGATGATCTTCAATATCTAAGGCCTCATTATTATTATTTTATGAATTTTTTATATCACTACAGTCAAATTCTATAGCTAAGTACATGTACTAAAGAATATTTTTCTTTTTTGGATAAAAACATGAAACTTGAACATTAAAGTCATTTGATACTTGTGTTTACGGAATTCTTAAGGACTTTTCATTTATTTTATTCCATTTTTTAAGTTACTAATCAGTGAAATTGAAGTTTAGCACAATAATTTCAAAACAATTTTCCTGCGATTGGTAGAAACAAAAAAGTTTGGTTTTAAAAGGGAGGGACAGTATAACGGAAAATCAATGACCGGACAACCATTTATGACAGATCTTTCTGCGTAGATACCACAAAAAAAGTCTAATAATTACCAACCACATGAATACGCTTTGACGTCAACCGTTTTCAAATTGAGTTGCCAGTCGCCATTAGGCAGATTAACTTGAGATGGGAGCTGAGGGGTCGTACAATCGCCGAACGATTTCGACTTCCAAGGTCTTATCTCCCAGAGTCATGATCTTTTCGAGATGATGGAAATTATAGGTTCAGTTCTCGGTGCTGACCTTGGAGATACGCTGTAGTTCAGATCTGAATAAAGTTGTCGTGATTTGTTGAAAACAGACTATCGCAAGGGCAAGTAGAGTTCAAGCCCTGTTACAATTTCGCATGAATCTCAATACACTGAAAAGCGGAGTGGGGGAAAACTTAATTGACAAGTTTTACCTGACGCCGGTGTATGGTATTTGGGAAATTGAAGAATGTGCAGAAGTGAGAAAGGACCCAATAAAATGACCAATAATTGGTAAAGGGCCCAAAATGACACGGGTAATGATATCACGAAACAAGCACACCTACCGAGGAATCTACAGACACTTGGCTCTATGTTGGGTACGAGGGACATCGGTTCTTCAATACTCGAAGACCACATTTCAATGGCATCGTCTTTTTACCGTTCAATCTACTATTCATACAACTCGAATGTTCTTTTAACCAATCATTCAAGTTATCCACCGTTTGAAGACGGACGTGACAGAGAGTTGCTCGTTGCCAGAAAAAGATACCATGAACAAATCTTTAATTTCATTGGTATCAGATTCTTCAACTGGTAGTAGTTTTGTCATTGAATAACTGAATCATAAAAAAATGATCACGTTTCATTAGATCTTACCATCTTTTAACTAGAAATAACATAAATAAATGGAAAAAAGGACCTTCAGTTATGTAGAAAGATAATTTGTCCAACCAACATGTTGAACATTACAAGGATTCCATAAATGTATGCTAATAAGGCGATGAAAGCGTAATCATTCAACCCCGTTGTAACAGCAGGCAGGTTACTGCGTAACTTGCAATACCTGCAGCTCACCTCACAATATAGAACAACATACGAGTACGTTAGGTACCAAAATATTATTATAATATTTCACCTGACATCACTTTTGAAAAGAAATATTAATCTGTACAGCCAACCAAGAAATAGTAAAACAACCAATCGGTAGGTGCTATAACAAAAACCTCAGAACTTACTGGAAGATATGCCACAAAAATGGATTTATTATCAAGTGTCGTTCTAATGAATGACTAGTATTCTTACTGGTGGAAGTCCAACTGAGATGGATTTTGTGAGGTTGCAGGCTTGTTGGATTATGAAGCTTTTTGTCCAACCGATTTTCGGAATGAGCAAAAAAGAACCAGTTCCGCAGCCGGAATACGAATCAGTAAAAACCCGTTCTTGCAAATCTGGTTCGAACAGCTTGAGTCACTTTTCCAAGTGGAACAGCCTTTTTCTTTTCCTTTCATTGACCACAATGTTTGATTAACTCGCTTCTGTCTTCAATACTTGCTCTGAAAGATTCCTACAGGATTGGTCCTTCGGATCTGAGAAAGTGAGTATTTACGTACCACACCGTCAAGTACCATATCCTTGATGGATCCCCTAGATCAGGGGTCTCCAAACTATTTGTCAAAAGGGCCGTATCGTAATGTTGAGGCGGTGGTGCGGGCCAACAGTGGGGTCCCTCCATCCCCCTGAAAATTTTGAAAATTATTCAACTGAAAACAGTGCTTTTACGCACTCCTAGAAGAGTTTAAATTAGTCCTTGTATAGGTAGAAAACATTAGTTTTTGGTGACAGCATTTTTTGAAATTCCATAATTACTTTTTCGTTGTTCAATAAAAAATATTAACAATCGAATTTTCAGGAATGGAAAATTTTGAAAGTCAGACACTTGAAAACAGGGTTTTTAAACACTCCTAGACGAATTTGACAAATTCAAAATCAGGCCTAATATAGGAACCAAATCTTGGTTTTTAGTGATTAAATACATTCTTTTAATTCCGTGATTATTAGTTTTTCATCGTTTAAAAAGAAATAATAACTATTTCATTTTTAGGAATATAAAAACAAACCATTTAGGAGAAGTAAATTTTCTTTTTCTTTTTTTTTTAATTATCATATTCAGAAAAGTATTTTTGGAAAAAATATTTAATGTGATGTGGCAATTGTTTTTTGCTTACAATGTCTTTCCACTTAGGATCAAATTTTGTTGTTCCAATCATAAGCAAATTTTTTAAGTGTTCTTCTGAAAGTATCGCTAGATATTTGGATTTGACATGTGTCATTTTTGAAAAGGTTTGTTCGCAAAAATCGTTATCCAAAAATTGTTATCATTTGTCTGGGAAAACTCTTGATCCACTTGAAGTCATCACGTTCTGGCGGAAGCCTAATTTTTTCCATCCATACATTTTTTCCGCTGGCAGCGGGCCGGACCAAACCCTTCCGCGGGCCGTAGTTTGGAGACTTCTGCCCTAGATGAACCCATATTCATCAGAATCATGATTGAAACGGAACGAGGAATGATTAAACTCTACCTTTTACACCAGTTTCTTATGAATTATCAACGTTTCACTACATGTCAAATTTGTTGGACACTTCAATCAAACTTGCTTCTTCAGTAATTGTCGAAATATTAACGATTCTTTTCCTTGTTGGATTACAGAGACACGAGCATCTCGATGACAGCAGAAGTTTCATCTCGCTACCATTTTGCCGCTCACATGGGCCAACTCATCGCCGGAGTCGATGGGACCGGATGCCACAACTTTTATCCCGGCTGCCCGCTGCCTTCGGTAAAAGTCCTCAGTCTCCTCAACAAACCGTCTCTGTTCTGAAGTTGCATCAATCAACCGATTGCGAGAAGGAATATAATTTAAACACCGAGAGGTAGACGTTGTTCAGTGTTTGGAAAATCACCAATGGCCATTCACACTCGATTTGGGCTAAGTCAAATGTGCTCTGTCCTTTCTTAGCGAGCGATCCGATAGACTCATCAGAAGAGGACCTGGAGGTAGTCGTTCGTTAGGCACTGTAACATCGCCAGCGATGTAACACCCGACTATATTTGGTCGTCCACCAGCAAAACTCAGACTTTCACCGGAATTTGGACGATCGCGAGTGAATCAGTGGACCTAAATGATCCAATAAACATTCTTTGTGACAAACATTAAATATTGGTGGTCGAAAAATTTGCCCAAGTTACGAGAATTTGATGTAATACATCAAATTATATCATGATTTGATATATTTGAGGTTCAAAAAAGTACATCAAGGTATTATTACCTTGAAATATGTAGCAGCAAATGACTTATTTGTAAAACATTGTGAATCTCCATTAAATTGTGTACTTACAGTACATTTGAATTTGAATCATATCACTTTTGAAAGGCACTTGTCACTAGTTTTAATGTGCTTTCCCACTGGTATGTATTCTCATTGCTTACTTTGATATTCATCAGAAAAGATTGGTGCTTGGATGTACATCAGATATTCTGGTGAGAGACCTACCTACATGAGTTCTCTCCCGATGATTATGGAGTGCAACGAATATGGTTCATGTCAGCGGTACGTTACCGCTTCATCTCATACCCGCTTCGTTGCGGCGGTTTATTGGTTGTGGAAAATCGTTCCTCCTTTGCTATTAGATGTATAAGTTAAGCAGAAACAACCAATTAAGAATATGTACTTATGTTATTATAGGTTCAACAAAAATTATACCGTGTATAATATCAAACCCTTAAATTTGTTTTACCCTGACCCGCTTTCACATTGTTGAATAAACTGTATTTTGTTTTTAAATTTATGTGATTTATCGTCTGTGAAAATACGATTTCTAACAAAGTCGGTGCTTACCAAGATATCTCAAATCGTTACCAGTATGATAATGAATTTTTTGAATTGTATTGTGAAATTTAAGGCGATTGTAAATATGCTAGGTGTTTGTAAATATGTGACTGATAACAACTAGGACTATGAGATACAATTCATCAACGATTTTACTTGTAAATTATACTCAGACCAACCTATATTATTCATGGGTGCGAAACCCAATCATTGAATTATTCATGAAAAACATTACCTATCCTAATACTTGAACTTTGTTCCGAAGAAAATGTAAACTTCACCTTGCATTTTACCTTTTTTAAATTTCTAAAAAATTGTACACTTTTTGTCGATGAACTATTCTTGTCGTTTTATTGCACTAAATTTATGAAAATAATGATTGACAAATGCGTTGAAAAATTTGAGTGATTTCTTGAAATTGTGGAATTTCAAACTTTATAAAAAATAATTAACGTATTTTTTTTTAAACACAACGAATCACGTGAATTCTGGGTAAGACTAAAGTTTTAGGAATAATAGTAATAACAACTCAACAGTTTATAGTCATTTTTAAAAATCTAGTTTTGAGTCAGAGGTAACATTCATAACTCAATGCCTAATTCGTATTGTTTCATAATTGTTGGTAAAATGATAATGTTGTATAAAGGAAATCCAACACATGTTATCTTCAAATTGAGCAACCCTAACCAGGAAAAACATTTAATGATATAATTATTGAAGTTTTAACAATACCAGACACATAAATAATCATCTATATGATCCGAGAGATTCCTAATTACTTGAAGTCAAAAAGAAAATTGTTAGTTTCATGTGATTCGTTTTGTTTTTGTCTATCACAGTTTACATTTACGATCTCATTGTGTTCAACATTGTGCTCAATGCAGAATAGGTGGATTATGAATGATATGTAATTTATATTGAGTTATCTAAATTTCGTATTCGTTTTCCGTTTCAAATGAATCTCGTGAGGCTGGTCATTTAGACGAATATAAATATCTATCGCTCTAAATTACAGGACTTAATTACTGATCATGAACATTTTATAGTAACATAGCCTTGTAGTAAATTATACTTTTCAGCTATCAATCACGTGACTTGTGTCTTAAAACGTATTTGAGCAAGATGATTGATTTACTTGGCTTGTTACATTATTAGGAATGAAACCTGTTTTGTACTTTCTTAATTATAAAATGGAACAGATTCTAAAATATTATATCAGACTGGAAACAGTTCTAATGTTTGAAACATACTCAAAATTATAAAAGGAATCTGGAGTAACGTGAAGTTATTAAATAGGTTTACGAAAAGTACGGTTAGCTGCTTTAATAGTCTTGGAGCTGGTTAATTATGAGTTTAGCGGTACACTAATGATTGATATGAATTGATGAGTGGTTTAACAACAGGATGTGGTCGGTATATTATACAAACAGAAAGTGTGATGTTTTTAAAATTTCCTCGCGTTACCAATGTAATAATTAAATAAAAAAGCGTCTGTAAATTATCGAAGTAAACTTTGTATTTACCATTGTTGTTTATTTCTCCCTGTTCTTTGGAATTTGAGTGGCATGTTTATGGTGAAGGACAATTTCATTAGTAGTTGATTGTTTAGAAAAATTCTAACGTTAGGAATAATGAGCTAGTTACTGTCGATATATCTGAATGAAGTACAGCAGTATCGTGCCAACTTAGGACAGCATGAATATTGCGAAGTTGGTAGCTTAAACAGTTCATCAATATTGAAGAACAGAAATACTAGCATTCAAACCTATTGCAACGTTGGTTCTACGAAGTTCAGCTTTGCAATTTGTGAAGGACATTCGTCTACCAATTCATGGCGATA
Organism: Creontiades dilutus; assembly: GCA_031894815.1. NCBI lineage: Eukaryota > Metazoa > Arthropoda > Insecta > Hemiptera > Miridae > Creontiades > Creontiades dilutus. Next base: position 272,202 of record JAVIWC010002130.1, read on the forward strand.
ATTGAATATATCAACTGGTTGGTACCTGACTCGCAAGAAAGGAGGTAACTTAGTAAGTGTGATAACAAAAAAACGTCTGCCAAGTGGGTGTGGCACATAGCTTCGTCGTATCCATAACATGACTGTATAGATCATTGAAAATTATTATTGACTAAAGAACTTCGTTCAATCAAGCTCGAGGCTAAAACTTTATTTTCTCTTTATTACCCACGAGGACCATCTTTACATCAAATGACACACAGACAGACACGAAACCAAAATTGTTCAGAAAGGTCTAAAACGCAAAATGCGAGTGGAATTTTTGATTTTGGGGACAAAAAAATTTTCAGATTCCGAAAGTGAAAACAATGCTTCCGCTACCTTGGTCGACTCGGAAGCAAAAGGGTCCAAGATACTTTGATAACAGCTTGTCTTATGCATAACACAGGACATCTTGGAAAACTTCCATACATGACCAGAATAATGACTTCAATATTATTGAAGATTTTGCTAAGCGCTACTCGCATTAATTTTTTGCTAAAAATTAAACATTCACTTTCGGTACAATATTCCCAAAAATACAAACTGGAATACATAGGTAGTTTAAAAAACTCTGATTGCTGTGGATATGCAAAAAATCATCTTCTTTGTCAACAAACTCTAATTAGATCCTAGTTATATCACGAATTAAAACTACTAATGATTAAGTAAGAACATTTTTCAAATCGTTTGTTTTAGAATGTTTGATTTTTTTGGCGCAGTAATTTTCATGGGTTTTGTCTTAAAGACAAAATTCGTCTTGTGAACAAAGACCACATTTAATGTGGTCACGCTGATGAATATACCTGCCGTGTATCATTTGAGACTGCAAATACTTGAGATTAGTATTTTACAAGTGATTTTCAACAATCATATTCGTTTTAAATCTTGGTTTCCACATTTTTATTTTTATTTTTGCCAGATTCAGAGTTTCACTGCTACATGGTGCGTTTTGGTAAATAATCCGAGCGCAAGCTCCAAGTTCAAGCAACATCATCACCAAGAATCAAACATAGTAAGCCTTTGTAATAGTAAACCTTACACTTTCATACCTTCCCCTGCTCCCCTCAAACTTTGTCAATTAACGTTTCAAGGTGCTTAGATTCAAAATCTGCAATGTATATCTGTCGTCCACGAACAGAATTCAATTGTTTTCGTTTTCTCGTTTTGGAGACAGAAAATGTTGTGGTGGATAATTATGTGGTGAGTAATTAGCCTATGTGAAATAATTTGCGGCGTTTTATTATTTTAAAAACATGTTGGAAAGTTATGCGTTAGAAGTAAAAAACATCTGAATGTGTGTTGCGGGTGAGTCTCTCCTGATACCGTCAGGCGCTCTCCTGAAAAATCGATAGCGTTTCTTTATCGTTTCTACCTACTGCTTGAAACACTCCTTGTCACCAAATGCACCGAAAGGATGAAAGAAAAATACTAATGGTAAAAGCACCATTTTTTGATACTTATAGAAAGATAAACCATTCAGTTCTGAGTTCTACAAGTGTTCAAGAAAATTTTCAAGTAATTGTTTTGAACTAAGAGTTTTTTGTGACCAGTCTGCACGTATTGGACTGACCAAAATATTTTGTTATATTTTGACAAACGAGTTTTTCCCAAAATGGTTTTTTTGCCCCTAACGTTGACACATTTGTCCTCGAAAATTCCATTTGTTGACATTCGCAGTTCAAACACCAATTCAAATATTGACCCATCGCTTTCCTGAAGTTATTGCTCAAGGTAAATGAACAAAAGAGATTCTTGATAGGCTAAAAGTTATAACATTTATTTATACAAATATATTTGAAGAAGTTGCCCGATCACCTAGGTACCAGAACATACCTAATTAAATAGGAATAGGAACAAAATTAAAGAGGTGCAGGGACAGAAACAGAGAACACAAACATGTTGACACTGACATCAGCGTTAAGATTAGTAATAGTATCAACAATTGGTGCTTTTACAATAGAAGGATTCAAGGACTTATTTTCATAACATACCTATGGAAACGTATTACAGGGACGTTAGTAAGTTTAGTTTTTTTAGTAAACACGTTAAGTTACCCTCGATTCCCTGCCTTCATAATAGACACAGCAAATAATTAGTTGATGTGAAGATATAACTATTTACCACAATTAAATTTGAAAATTTCTAAATTATGTTTCGATACTGAATCAAAGTAATTAATCGAACAAAAAAGGAGCTAGAAAGAAGGCCATACTCGTAGATATAAGCTGCCTCGGTAGCGCTCAAATGGATTGTGTTTTGCCCACTTCAGTTTTGTTTCTTGTTTGGTTTCATATACCCTGGTGTAATTCCTATAGGCATCTCTTGCCTTGCTTCTGAAAACCATTATTTAAAAAAAGTGTATTTTTCAAAAATAAAAAAAATTTGTATTAACAAAATCTTTTGGTGGATACTAATTATATCATTAAAGAGGCTTTCTTGCGTATGATTTGTAGATTAACCGAACGAAAACCTGATATGGTTTTGGTCATAAGAGCGGATTGATCATGATTTTACTGTATGCTTCATTTGCATTATGACCCAACATGATTGATCTAGGAGCCATCACCCCTCCCTGAAAATTATTCTACGTTGTATAACGTACAAAGAGAGATTCACAAATGGCTGAAAAGAAGATTTATAGGTATCCTTCTCCGCTAGTCACCATCACTAACCAAATTGAATTGAACTGAGAACGATTTCACAGTTATACGTATTCGGGTCAAACCACCGAAACAATAGAACAAGAAATTATGACAATATTCGCTTGAGAATAAATGGCACTGTTTCCTAATGCTACACACAAGCTATGTATGATAACAAAGATACCTGCCGCGATGTTAGCGGTTATCGGCGAGGAATTCCTTATCTGCATTGAACAAAAGAAGCTTAGCTTGGTAGATCGCCTGATTATATTAGGGAGACACTATCCCTAAGAAAATGAAATAAATGAATGAATCTTCAGGATAAAAGAACTACCTACTACAATTTCTCCAATTTTCGCTCCAAGATTATTATCGAATTGTTAAGAATATAATCTTGAATCTGGGCCCAAGATAGAAACAATCACGCAAATCAGACGATAATAATGAAATTTAAATATAAAACTCCTGAAATATTTTTTCAACATTTCTCCAAATATTGACTAATTGATTGAACTATCTCAGTGCAAGGACTGGCTATTACTGTTTCGTTCCCACTTTCTTGAGGTTTATTAAATTGGATCAAACAAAAAAAATTAATCACGAAATTGGTGGGATAGCTTGGTAGCGTCGAACAAGTCTGTGGAAAAAACCCGTTTTCACGTTTTTTCCCAAGCACCTCGTTTGATGGTCTGGAACGGATTTGGTTATTTTTTTCTTCTGATGATTGGGTTGTCCCAAGTTCCCCTAAATCAATTATAATTGGCCGACCCCCTATTGAAGAATCCTTGTCTCAGAAGAATATCCCAAGAAATTAATGTTTCTTGGATATTTTTTCACTCTAATACGAAGCACTGACAAAGAATCAGATTTTAATTGTAGTAATTAAGTAAGAAAATCCTTTCTGTTAGATGTTGTTTTTACTATTTTTCCGAGTCGCTATAAACGAATTCCATGACATTCAAGTGACCTATGGTAGTTTTCATGGTTTCTCAAAGAAAATAAAACGTTATTAATTTTTTCAAGAAATTGTCGAAGTACATACCTTGTCTCTTAATTGTTTTATTTCTTTACCGCGAATATCAAACGAAGAAAAAGAAAAACAAAGGGATGGTCTGTCACTCAGAATGTTTTATTCCGTTTTGACCAAAAAATATGAAACGCAGGATAACTATTGCAAGAAACTCTAGTTGGTAGCTCCATACGTGTACATGCATATGCGGAGACTTCCACTGATCCAGAGCGAATTGAATTATTTTAAAAACTTTCCAGACCCCAACACACACAATTTCCAAGATAAAAACTGTAGCAATTATGATTGTTAAACGAATTTTATTTTTCTCTAGCGTCTAACCTAAAATTTGTCCCATAAATCACTCATTCTTGTGCAATCTTGAACAATTATAGCAAAATTACATTGTGATGAAGTATACCACTTGTGTACGACACCAGTAATGTCGCGTGCAATGGCTTGTAGCTATACAACCTAGTAATAACCACTGCTTATCCCACCTATTCCTTTCTACATGTTATCAATTTTGTAATATTCTCGGTTTTTTGCGCCAATTCTTGTTAAAATTTCATTTTTCACTCGGAAAGTAAAACCACTCGTTAATTGGAAGGGGTACTGAAACCAGTGTAGGCAGACTATCCCGGACGAAATAGATACAAGGGGCTACCTACCCTGTTCAAAATGGGATTGTACATCAACATTGTCAGAATGAAAATTTGGTTGGTCCAACGGAGAAGGATGGACTGGTGACCATCAAGATGATATTAAGCTTGTTCGTTAATGAGTGTCTTGTCGTCCAAGCATCGTTCCCTTATCTTTAACTGTCAATGTTGACATTGTGATCATTATTTTTTCGTGGTAAAGTCTTTTTGAGTATGTTCCAGTCTTTTTCTAATATTATTAGAGGCATCTACAGATGGTTAGAGAAGGTTGAGGGAGCTTCGCCAAGTCCTTAGTCATAATATTCCAATTACTAACAAAATAAAAACATTGACCACCCCCATCACCACTTCCTGCAGCATCAACAGAAGTAATTTGCCACAGTTTGGCTTGAGTTTTTGGATTTTCTGCAACCCTCCCCTGCCCATTACACACATTGTACGATTGAGCCATGAAGTTGTATCACCTCATCTTGTTTTGCGATGAACTGAGCTAATTCCTACTCTATCTGGCTCAAGGTAATGTGCGAATATTCCAATAGCCAACAGCCCCTGTCGACATCTAGAACTTGGATAAATTCTCTATTAGTTTTTGGAATGCCCTAAACACAGCTGTTATGTGATGAAATATTCATCTACTCTGTTTAATAGTAAAGATAGATAGATAGATAGATAGATAGATAACGTGTATTTATTTAAATAAGAAGAATGCAATAACGAAAGGTGCAATACACATATACGCCATGACAAAAGGGTCGTTTGTCGGAGGCCGGCCGTTTTATACATGTAATATACATTGATTACTTGAAAGTAACATATTTAAGAAACAATGCTCAATTATAATAATTATTATTCACAACGGAAACTAAATTTCTCTTAACAAATAAGTTTCAATTCGCATTTTAGGGATTATGGGCAAATTTGTGAATAACATTTATAAATTGATAGGTGGTGTTAATTTTATCTTTGATTTTAATTCATAATTTAACTTCAGGCAATTCGTTTTTAAAAAAGAGTGGTGAGCCCTTAGCCGAACATCTAACACAAACTTCCAACTTATTCATTCATTTATTAATATGGGCAAGTCCAATATAGAGCGGGATTTGTTGGACTCCGGTACCAGCCTGCTTAGCCTAGAAGTGGGGCTAATGCAAGAACTTGGATACATCCAAAGACCTTGACTAGGTTATCTCCCTTGGTGCATACCTGGGGCGAAACCACAAGGTCTCCTCAGGACAAACTGATTACCAACCAATTAGGAGAAGAGAAATTGGATTGGGAGGCACGAAGATGCTTATTAATTGCTATCAAAACTTGAGTAACCTCATTAAGACCGCGGAAGGAGAGTGAACAATTCAGCAGTTTGAATGTCAGAAAGCATAAATCTGAAGAAAAACATGGTTAATAATTCGTATGATCAGTTACTGAAGTGAATGAGCTTCAACTTAGGTACAGTCAACGTTTTTGCTGTCATCTTAAAGGACAGAGGCCAACCATAGAAATAATGACTGAACAATACTAGCAAACGATTACGATACATGTGTGACACAACAGGGCTTGATTGATGATAAAATCTTGCCTGAAGTGAATGAGCTTCAACTAAGGTACAGTCAACGTTTTTGCTATCATCTTAAAGGACAGAGGCCAACCACAGAAATAATGACTGAACGATACTAGGAAACGATTACGATGCATGTGTGACACAACAGGGCTTGATTGATGATAAAATCTTGCCTTGTAAAATCAGCTACTTTGGGGGACGGTTGTGAAGGATTTGCTACCTCCGGCAAGCATGAGTTGGCAGAGAACGCGGCCCGCCAATATCTAGGATGTGACACACTTGTTAGAAGTAAAAAATTTACATAATAAGTTAACTAATTAGTAGTTTTATCAATAGTATCTGCAGAAGTGCAAATAATATTCATTCAAGAATATATACTCAATCTGATCCATTCCATAATAAAGATGTCTAAATGTTACCAGCGATCCGTTGATTATTATATTAGCGTTCGTTTGGATGATGCGCATGTAACAGGTTGTGATTATTCCATGGAGTGTTTAGTTCCGAAAAAATTCTTCTAGGATATAATCTTGTCCATCAGAGATAAAAGTCGTATACGCAAAAAGTTCATTTTTGATAAGGTTGAGTGGGGCAGATGTGTGGTATGGTTCAACTTCAACACGCCCTCGAAGATGTATAATTAAATCATGATTGGTGTTTATTACTCTTCTAGCTGCCTCTCTCTGTTTTCAAGTACTTAATCTTATTTTTCTGTAATCATGGAAATTACAAGTTTCAGGAACGGAAATATTTCCTAACTCTCACTCTCGGATTTGCCCTCTTAAAAAGAGGTAAGTACGTAAGTGCCTCCTAAAAGGAATGGAACTAGCTTTTTACTCGTGATGGTGCAAGCACTGGAATAACAAACTTCCAAAGATTGTTTTGAGATTTAAAATTCTGAAATCGGTCGAAAAGTCACTGACTACTGAGTAGTTCGCTTTTACAACTCATCAAGTCACCTGGACAAAAAGGATGAAAATACATAACCAAGCTCTTTCCAATATGCACAAAAGAACTTTAATAAGAAGCTTCAATCCGAATTACTGTTTTGATGTAAATAAATACTTGCTGGACTTGAAAAAATGATGTAATCAAAGTTAGTATCAGGAAACAGGTTTAGTAAAGCCACAAAGCTGAATCTAATCTTCTGGAAACCCGCAGGAGCTATTGTTCAATGTTACTGGTAGATATAAAAAGCCAATGAAACAGCAGTTATATTATTTTATGGTCCTGGGATGGCTGAATTGAAGAACTTATTCCGTGTACACGGGAAAATACATGGTATCACACACTTTCCATGGTTTCTATCGCGGAGTAACGCCATCATGATAAAATTGTAGGATTAGTCCGTCATAGGAACTAACTCAATGGAAAATGCATACATTTAAAAAAAAATATAGCATTAAAATAAAACTAAGGAACTTGGCAATAAGAATAATACTTATAGAAAATCTCATTTACCTGACAGACGAAAGTTGCAGTACAGTGGTAAGGCAGAATGTGACTTTATAACCTTCAGATGTCGTTGTCTTGATCTTCGGATGACCTTGTCTCTTTCTGCTGAACAAGTTTTGGAGTCCAAGAAGTTGCCAACTTAGCCCCAGGCTGGCTTCCCATTCCTGGTGTGTTGAGCCAAGATTAGAACCTAGTCACGCACTTTCCCCGTTTCGGCACTTGCCCTACATTACCTCACATGAACCGTGTCTGTTGTATTGTTCCAGGGGTAAGGTCTTGCTAATCACCGATACGGCGATAGTCAGTAGTAAAGAATCGTACGTAGGATTTTAAAAAAGAAGAGCCAGATATTTTTTTAGGCTTTTATGTGGAATTCCCCAAATGTATCTAAAGGCAGTTAACTCCTGATATCCAGATCAACGGAACCCGTACAAATTCGGTACAATACATTTTGCTCGGACCACAGAAGGTTACAGAAACAAAATCAGAATAAGTTGTGCTAAAGAAAACACCAAGTATTACAGCTCGGAATAAGAACGATCAATGTATATACAGGGTGTATGCGAGTCGTGTCCGGACGCTCTTCTACGTGTTTTAAAATCTATTTCCGACCAAAAGTGCCTATTAGAATTTTTCTTTAGAGGCTTAGTCCCCGAGCTATTTTACTTTTAAGATTTGTTTCATGTGTCCTTACTTCACTAAAATTACTTACTTAAAAACTTGAGGATACTGTTAGGAAAAACTTTAAACTTTCTGTCTTTTTAATGACCTAAACATTTTTTTAACGTAGAATTAAGGCAAGAAAAAAGACTCCAAAAAGTAAGTTTTGTCAAAATTTTAACAATATCTATTGCTTCCGGGTCTGCGAAGCAGCAAAAGCCTTGTGTTCACTTTCGGGAGCCGAACAATTTTTGTTGTCCGAATTCAAAATTTCCACTCTCATTTTGCGTTTCATAGCCCACTGAACTAATTTGGTTCCGTGTCTGTCGGTCTGTCTGTCCGCATTTCCTTGTTACAGCCATAAGTTCCACAATTTCAAATGAATTTAGCTCATATTTTGAGGGACCATACGAATTTCATCTCAATATAAACAGCGGTACGCTCTGAGCATGCGCTAACGTGAAATTCTTAAAACAGCCGTAATTTCCACCCTTACATTTCCCGACTTGCTGTCACACACCAAAGATTAAACAAATGTTTAGTTTCTAATCACCTCTTATCTCAAGTAATTACAATTACTTCAGTTTGTAAAATGTCACAACGAATCTTTAGGAAGTTTGACAAATTACCTCAACATAAAAGCACCTGATCATTTCACTATTTTCTAGTTTATAATGGTGTCACTTTTATTGTAACGAGGAAGCTGCTGTGCCATCTCCTTGGCAGTGTATTTTTCAAACGCCTTGTAATCCTATTAGTTTTTGTAGCATTACTGTTCAGGCCCCCTAAAACCTGCACCTAAACGTCAGCTTTCTGATGGACTAACCTAATTGATTATAGCAGTTGGATTTTACATTGAAAATGAGGTTTGAGTGCCAAAATACGTGTTTTTTTTTCATTATAACTCTTGAGTTTTTAGGAGTTGAACATCTCCCTGACTACCTGATAACCCTTACTCTTTTAGAACAGGGGTTTGGAATTGAAACGGATTTAAATTTTCAGTCTTTAGATACTCTAATACAAATTAAGTTGTTCATAATGTCTTCCATTTTGGAGTATGCAGAGGTCTGTTCGTCGGAACACTGCGTCGACAGCATCTCGGAGCTGTCTATGATTTCTGCAAATGTCGTCTGCACTCTCGATAATCCTTTGAATCAGGTGAGATCTCGACTCAATCCGGTCCTAATACACCTGGGTTTTTAAATTTCGCATGAGGTAAAAATCCATGGATGTGAGATGTATACGAAAAAACGTAGGACCTTTCGAACAACTCAATTTTGAATAGAGTACCAAAAGACTGAATATTTAAATTCTTTTCAATTCCAAACCCCTGTTCTAAAAGGGTCAGGTTTATTAGGCAGTCGTTGAGATATGAGAGTCTCCCCATGCAATTCCAAAAAAACTCAAGAGTTATCCTTGAAAAACATGTATTTTGGCACTCAAACCTCATTTTCAATGTGAAATCCAATCACTACAATCAATTTAATTAGTCCATTGTCATTTACATTGTCACACTTTTTCTCAAGTTTCAGCAATTTTATTGAAGCAAAGACGAAAACATGAAACGAATCTTGAAAGTGAAATGGCTCGGAGACGAAAACTCTAAAGGAAAAAATCTAAAAGGCACGTTTGGTCTGAAATAAATTGTAAAACACGTAGAAGAGCTGTCGGACACGAATGGCGTTTTACCATGTATAAATATCTTTATGAATAAGTGATCAACCTTTATAATACAATGTTAACTACCAAGGACCAAACGTAGCAAGAATGACTCAATATTATTAGGAAACGATCACAATCTCGTATTAAACAACAGGGTTTGATTGATGATTAAATATTGCCTTGTAAAATTAACTCAGCTACTTTGGGGGACGCTTGCGAAGGATCTCACAGCCTCCGGCGAGCATGACTCGGCGGAGGACGCGGCTCGTCAATTTTCTGGATATGGCACACTTCTGAGGACAAGAACGCATCAGACGAAAGGAAAAAAAAGTGGGATGGGACCTCGCGGCTTGACTCGGTGCCCCACTGTTAGAAGTAGGGAGATTGTGGCATAACAGCCCTTACGTTATCTGGAGGCCGGGAGCTTTGAGTTGGACTCAGCTAGACTCACTTTCCGAGTGACTTTCACTAAAGACGGTAGAGGCCATGCGGCTCGCTCAAGTTGTTTTGCTCGTTGTTGCTGTGGTGCCGGTACTGTCTCAGGAGAGCGGCGGGTTCGAACTGCCCGTCCAACTCATCGGCTTTCCGGTCATCATCATCGCCGTCCGGATAGCGAATTTCCTCAAGAAACTGACGTATGCTCTAAATCCAAGTGAGTACTGATGTAAACAACATTACACACAATGTGAACATTACAACAAATGCGCTTGTTGTTGTTAAAGATTATTTGTTTATGTATCGAAGAGACTGGGCAGGGTTATCACGATAAATTAGAAAGAACTGTAGGTAACATGGGGTGAAAGGAGGACAAGAGACGCACTTGTGAATGAGCGGAAAAATTAAGGGGGATTAACTTATTTCGGAAAACTAAAGTTAAAAATAAACTCCAGGACTAAACAAATTGACAAAAAAAAACAAATGTAGAAAAACTTTACGTTCTGTAAACATCTATGATTCACGAACACGAAAAAACAACCCTCTTCACCTAGACGCAGCTAAATGAAGTGATCAGTTGAAACAACCCAAATTATTAATTTCAAAATAATTATGATGGTGATAATAAAAATTGAGGAAAAATCCAGGACACGACTTTTGATTTTGGTTAGTGCCGCAGCCTGAGGCCTTTTACCCTCGCCGAAACTGTATCTATCACATTTTTCAGACTTTGATTAATCCACATGACTTTTAGAGATTTCTAAACCAAGAGATACTTACTGTAATCATCTCACTGATACATATACAAATATTGTACAATTACCACACCTTATTTCACCACAGCATCAGCATACAACAAACTCAATAATACTGCAATACATCTATCTAGAAAAAATTTTAGAATTTTCTGACGATACACAATCTCTCATATTGAATCAATAGGTTGTCATAATTATTGTAATTACATCATTATTACTGCTACAAAATAATTTCTATATTGTTGGAATTATGTGTAACCACACTATGTCATAATTTAAGAGAAGTCACAGATTGTAGAATTTCTTAAACATTCCGGTTTTGTTCATGTGCTATCCCACGCACTAGTTGATGTAACTGGGGTAGGATATTATACAAATTAAAAAATTGTAATCCATATTTTGGTTGGACATAATTCGAATTCATGATGAAAAACTCTGTGGGTACACGTGGGCGAAGAACGGAATTTAGCTTAGTTTCGTTTTCATGATTTGATTTATATCCAATGCTAATTTTTAGATTCCAAGATCAAAATTATCAACTTATGTTAGATTATTTGAAGGCCCGCTTGTTTAATTTTACTACTCAGCAATCTTTTCTTTCAAATACATAAAATCTATTCAAAAACTCAAAATCTGTCATTTCTAATTGGACTAGCACACATCAAAACAATCAAGTACATAACAAAATTACTACAGGTTACAATTTCACATATCCCAAAAATTCATCTCGAATAACTACAAATATAAGGCATATGGGGACAAGTGGTGGACATTGCGGTGGTGGGGATGTGATGGACAAAATCTGCACCATGAATTCCTTTATTCGCATGCGCTATAGTAAAAAGTCATTCGAAATTTCGTCTTAACTTAGAGATCTAAATTTAGGACTTGATCATCATACGATCATACGACCAGTTATTCTGTTTGCGACAGTGGAATTAGATTCAAATTATGCCCAACGAAAAGTTGAATAAAAATGTTGAAAATGAGCAGTTTTGGGGTTGATTTACTAGGTAGGTATTTTGATTTTGTTTTGGAACTTACACAAGGTATTCTGCTTTCTCGATCACGTTTAGCATCATGTAGAGGTTCTCAGTCATACTCTCTCGTTTTTCACGTCATATCGATCCAAACTCTGGTGATAGGAAAACCAATGGACCTTTTTGCATTTGACTGGTGTGTCTGAGTGCCTCCCGGAAGGAGAGTAAAGCAATTTTAAGCTCTACTTAGTAGTTTCCCTTTCATGTAGGAATAAGCGTTTACGTGGAAGACAAAAGAGTTTAATTCAATGATGAAAAGGGTAATTGGGTGGGAATATATTGTTTCTTGATAGTTACGACGATGAGGAGACCGAATTAGAACCGCTGCTCCTTAATAAAACAGTTTTCCCATGAAAGCTCTCTTTTCCCAGAGATGATGTAGAGCCGATACTCAGTCACGTCTAGTTTCGGTGCTTTATGTGCTCCCAAGCGAGTTATTTCACGGTTCCTCTCAATTTCGCTGGGTACCGCGAAATAGAGTCTAAACCAATCTGTATTCTTGAGTAGAATTTATTCCGAATGGCTGTATTGACTTTTTGTTTCATTATCAGACAGTGAAGGGAATAATCATTGTTTCTGATTTCGGCATCAAACTTGAAGGAAAAAGAATGTAACTAGCGTTGAAGCCCACACAGGATATCAGAACTCCACTCCTCCAGTTCCTCACAGATTTGGAGTACAATAACAATTTTTTTAGTTTTCTTCTAAGGAAGCAAGGTCATCATCATTTGAGGGAAGAATTTTTGAAACATGTATATAAAAATTGCGATCAACAGTTCACTATCATGATTATTTACAAATGAATAGATCGACCACAAATAGATTGAGGTGGTAAGGTAAGGTGGTACCTTTGACTCAGGTGTACAACACGCAATATTTTCCGTCAAGATTCTATACACCTAACTTAAACTCACCAAGTGCCTAGTTTTTTTTTTAAATTGTCTACTGACTTCAGATTTTGAAACACACTTCCAAATATCGCTGAGATTGCTTGTAGGGGCGATATTATTGTGCTAGGGTCGACAAATGGTACTTAGTTCTTGTAGTAATCATAGTTGTTTTCTTACCAGCCAAGAGAACATACGTTTCAGGAAGAGCTGAGAGCTTTTGAAACAGAGAAGGCCGTCCTTCGGGTATTTTCTTTTCAATATTCGTATGTACGTTAAAATCGTGTTTGAATGTTAGATGTTTCAACATTATCACTGTAATTTGCACGACGTTTGCACGTTATAAGCTTAGGAGAAAACCGATTCCTCAGATTGCGAAATTGGGACTCATTGGTGACTTCACCCAGAGGAGCAGGAGTAGAGGGAAGGACCCCTGTAAGTTGGGAAATAAGCTGGTAAAACCAGTGGAAGGTGCCTCAGTCAGACCAACCGACTCCATTGCCTCAGGCGGAATAATAAATCACGATAATCAATTCCACGTAGGAGGAAATACACGCTTTTTGAAAGGTGATCAACATGATATCTGAATTTTGAACCACCTGTGTTCTATTAAAGCACATAAAATCGGTGATTGATGAATTTCATATAACAGGTATAAATGTTTGACATACCAAGAATGAATCTCTGCTTCGAAATTACCATAACTAAAAATATGTGATTCCAGTATCTCCTGAAACTTATCTATGAAACTGCCACGTTGAAATGAGAGTAGCTAATCAATATTTATTGTAACATATATTGAGTCAATGAGAGGCAAAACAAGAGCAATTGACTAAGGATTCTACCGAAGACGCTTTTCAGGCCTTTTGTATCGAATAACGAATTGTATGTTCTGAATGTCCAGAAACCGTAGTTGGTTCTGTCGTATCGAAATTCATTGACAATGAGTTTGAGCTCATCCTTCAATTGTCATCTCCCTTCCCACTCATTAGCCCGGATGTGATGAATTTTATGGCACTCCGACTAGGAGTAATCCTCACGGCTCTTGAACATGTTATCGAGATCGAAGGATATACACAGATATATGTATAACACATAAGCGTGCAGAAACTTCGGTGTATTATTTTCAATAATGACTTTGACAATAATGATTGACTTTGTAACCGACCAAAACGAACCGAACAAATTATTATTTCCCCCTCCCTTCCCCTCTTAATGTCGGCATCTTGATCAATCAACTCTAAAGGATAATATTCGAGGGTTGAGCAATTAGAAAATGATAAAACCCAAAACTTTCTCCGTAAGATGGTAGTTTATTTGTTTGATTCCGGAAGAAATTATTTAGGCGAATCGAACGAGACTACTCCGGTTATGAAGCCTTAACAATCTTAAACAGGAGAACAAGTGGAAGAATTGTTGTTGCCTTTATTTTTGTTTTATCTCGTTAAATTTATAGTGGGTTTGTACGTGTGTTTCCTGGTGTGCCTAGGAAGCATCGCCTCCGGTTGTTCAGTCGAGTTATGGTGAACCGGAGATCTGCATAGAAGGGTTATCCATTACAGGAATAACACAAATTTCAGTAATAATTTGCAGCGTTTCTGATTTGGAAGATAAACACATGTATTTAAAATACCTAAGCCCTGTAAAAAAAATTCAGTGTCAAAATGAGTAGTACCTGTGTTATATGACGGATTGAGAGATTAGATTTAATTTTGGTGATTTGGAAGAAAACGAATCATCAATCCAATTTTTTTTTCAATCAGTTATAATCTTTTTTCGAATATCTTAGATCTAAACTCAGGAACTGTAAGTAGTTTATAATGACGTTTCCCATTAATATACGACCAAAAAATGTCCTTTTGTTTGTGAAAATGAGTAGTTTCATAATTCACGTCTAGAATCTTACATTATTCTCGAATTAGGGAGTAACTTTAAATAGCCACTCCATAAAATTCGTGGATCTCTTTTATCAATTTGATATGTTCGAAAAATAATTAAATTCTATTCTCGAGAATCCTTCAAAGGTTGAATGGGGATGTTGAGTTGTTTTCTGTATCATCAGAATTTTCAAACGTTTGGAGGAAGCCAACCTCCGCGTCTGTTTCGGTCTTTTCTACGGTTGATCGCGTAATCACTAGGGAGTGAATGGAGGTCTCGAAATCACCCGTGCGTTGACTCGAACTCGATGCAGATGCAGCGGAAACGGTTTTCCAACAATAATTACGTCGAATTATGAAGATTCATGAGCAGTGAGGCGACCTGGAGCCAAGTAAAATACTTACATTCCTCGTTACGTAAGAAAGGGCGGTGGACGAGCCTTTGAAGCTTCCTCCTGATATTCGAGTTTAGTGGATGTTATGGTCCACCGGAGATGAACCGCAGAGGCTTACATGGGAATACTTCAGGCTTCCCTCTTTCAACCCTCAGCATCACACTTTAAGGTCTTCCATCAAGCCCAACTCAGTCATCAAACAAAGCGTTACCCATTAGTCCGAATTTATCTGCTTTCCTCCGATCCGATATTTTATGTAAAATCACAACTGTTAGGAAAAGTTACATTATTCCGGTAAAACATCGAATAACTTAGGCTCATAGTTTCTAAATTTGCTGATCTAAGACTGGTGCGCACAACAAGTTGAAAGATGACCATCAACATGGATATTACAGCATAATTTCACTACTACTGCTACACCGCTGCGCTCTAGCAAGCTATCTATTGACTGAAGTATTTCCAACCTAGTGATCACCCCAGAGAAAACTTTTATCTTCCCTCGTGTGTTGTTTATATTTTCCCACACAGAGTTAGATGGAAGATTTGATAGATATGATGAGGCGCGGATATGAATGGGAAACAGGAAAACAGAAATTATAGCTTATTAGTAAACAGAAATGCTTATTTTTGTATAGAAGACTAGCTGACACACCTTTCTTATGAAAGACTGGAAGGTTGGCTCGTCCAATTCATGGATAATACAAGCAAGTAGGGGGCGGAATTATCAAAACTTCCTAGTTTCATTAAATGTCAACTACATATCTATGGCAAACAAGAATACAGGTATCATCCCAAACAGAATCTCCTCTTTGAAATATAAAAGTTGTAGAAGTATGGAGGTAACACTCATTGTCAAAGGGGCAATGAACCTGAATGAAGGAAGAAGATCGACATCCAGATATGTGAAATAAATAAGCTACTAAAATGTTTGGTGCTACAAGTTAAACTGTTGTTAATTACTGAGGCAGGAAAGATAATATTGTGAATTAAACGGAGATTCATGAAGTTGCTGTGAATTCAAATTCTTTTGAACAATTTTTCTTACACGAAATCATCCATCCCTATTCTCCAAACACCGATCCCCAGAAGATAGTCCCCAACAATTCGTATGAACACACAATTTAATCTTAGTAAAATCCCTGATAGTTTTAAAAGTAAGCGTTTAATCAAACTGGTTATAGGAGCAGAACCCACAGTTATTAACTATTTACGAGCAGACACCCGTGTTGACAGCGTTTTGTAATGCATTTTCTGCTCAAGCCCATCAACGTCCTCACTGTTGGCAATTCTCGCCCGCTGCGCGTTGAGTGTAACTCCAAACTGCCGTCCCATTATTCTCAAGAAGCCCAGTCCTCATAACCATTGTTCTTGCTGTTCACCAAACCATCAAGCCACTTAACCACAGACACAAAGCTTGATGTCAACGATTATGAACTAAGGCTACTAGGTACGCCTCCTGAGTGATGTTTACACGTGAAACTCAAGTTAGTGTTACGAAACGCACGGAGGTACGGTTCGTAACTACTGCGATTTACTGTTGGTTAGTTACTATCGAAAGTTATTCAGCATTATCCAGTAATAGTAATTTTTTCCAATGTGTTCGATGCGATTGCAGTGTATACTATCTGATTTTAATATACGGTTACGTAATGACCTTGGAACTCCTGCTAATTGAAGTCCTGAATGGTGTGACTGCCTGCATAATAGGAATTATAGTATGAATAATCAAATCAGACTACGTTATTAGTCAAGAAACCTACCGACTTAGAAGGTAGTCGTCGTGGTTCTCGATGTGGCTGAGGACTTTTAAAACTGCCAATATTAACATATTTCTGTATGAAATTCAAACCCAGCAGACAGTGGTTAAAATAATTATAGGCCCCTTCCACGAGGAGGAGTAGCCCGAGACTACCTTTTTGAAGCTATTCGAGCGCCGGTGATTCTGATTCTGTTGTATTCCAGGAAATCAAATTGATTTTTGACAAACTAATTTTTGGAATTTAAAACTTCATAACTTCCTCAGGTTTGTCAGCCTTTTTTTGTTAGTCATCAACAAATGTCTATCTTATTGTTTCTGTATTAGGTAATCCCCCTACAGGGACCACAGTTCTATCAGGCCTGGGACCACTGAAATTTAACCGTATAAAATGAAAATAGACTACTAGAATGCTTTCGCTGGTTCTCCACAACTGAATTGAAATCGGGAAATGACGTCGTGAATAGTAAAATCATAAAGCGTCAACCGTTCTACTTGGGTGGTCGCCAGCTTTGCGAATGAGCTTAGACCTTCAGATACACTTTGAGATTCTGGTTCCTCACCAAGTACCAGATTAATTTTTCAAATTGTGAACGAACGGATGATCGTACAGTAACCCAAGGGATCTCATTCGATTCACGAAATTAATTTCTCACTGAATAAAACAAAAAACTACCTTCCAACTTCAAGAGTTTTTGAGATTTCGATTTTTTTAATAGTGTTTACTCCTCAGATACTTGAAATCTTCGTGCTTTTAAACATAAAACAAAAGCTTTTTAGGGGTTATAAAAATGTATTTTGTAGGTTGATTACGAAGGTTTATTATTTAAAACTATGAGCCGAAACCATTCTGATTACCACAGTTTATTTTAATCCCAAAGCATTTCAATCAACTTCTGAACCTACATCAGACATATTCAATAACATATGTAGTAAATGTCATTTTTAGTGTGTTAAAGATAACTTTACTGCGATACTGTACCTCATGATGTTCAGCATTTTAGTGGGGAACTTCAAGATAATGTGGATGCGATAATAATAAAAAGGTCTTTTTTATGTGTTCTACTCCTTGGGACATTTCATGGAATTTCTGCTCTTCGCATGATCTTTGATTGTTCAAAAGTGGCGGGGTCCTTCTGTTAAGATTTAGTCTGCAATAAGAGCCGCACCTGCTGCTCCAACAACGCAAAATCCGACTCTATCTTATCCTGAATTGTTTACTTATTTCCCCCTCTTTTGCACAAAACGACAATTACTGCTCGTTTCCGGAAATTTAGGGATGAAATAGGTATCATTCTGCTACCACAATGATACCACACACGTATTTTCCTAGACACTAGAGAAACAGTGAATTAACAAATCATGATAATTGGACGTTTAACGTCGCTCGGGGCCACAACACCCTATTGATAGCGGCGTCCGGAGCCTCCCCGCCATCCTTCCTTCGTGAAGACGCCTGTCTGCCTCGAATTACTACGTGGAAGGCACCTCGCGGACGCCGATCGAGCGCCCATTACGACACACGAAGAGCGAGGTGGGAGTCCTGACCCATATCGCGAGGAACCGCGACCTTGAGCAGCCTTGTCGCTTTCACATGGACGTCTGTTTGTGTGCTGGTCTTCCTTCTTCCCTTGTTCTCGGCCCTGCAGCGCGATTTTCCCTCGGCCTGCTTCAGTCTGCATTGCGATTTCGATACTGCCTTAGTTAGCTTAATTAGTGAGAATAACACAGGTTCACAGTCCTGCCTTGCCGTCGGAACACGTTGAAAATGACTACTCCAAGTATTTGTTGCTAATTGCCCTTCAAGCAAACACATTTCCAGTTCGGTTAAACCAACTTGCTTTCATTTGTAATTTGTTGCCCTTCTCCCAGAAAAAAGGGTTCTTTGCACTTCAACAACACGATGACGTACAAATACTTCTTGATTATTTATACATCTTCCATCTCTAGTAGGGACGTAGGTAAGGCACTTTGGTCGAGTGAGAACAGTTACGAAGAGAAATCTCGAAGTATAACCGAGCCGAATCTTTTGATACCCAGCCTCTTCAAAATTAGGAAAATCACGTGGCAGTACACAATCTTAATGCTGACTATAAACCCTGCATCATTGGTTGATAACATCAAATTAACCTCAAAGATTACTTGCAATACATCTTAGTTACAAGTATTTAGCATAAAGAAAGATATTATGAATCAGCAAATGATTAAACTTTGTATAAATAAGAAATATCAAGACTTGAAATGATTGTTAACATCGGGTAAAATGAAAAGTATTTGCATGTCAGGCCTGTTATAGTCTTTTGAGTTCTACAAGTTCATGTACAGATCTCTACGAACGGGTGACCGTACAATAACACGGGTGAGAGCAAATTTCTAAAAACCTTGAATCAGATGATTCGGAACAGTTATTTAAGCGCATGGCAGAAGGAGGGATACGTACACTTTTTATCATATTAAATCATGGAATCCGCGTCTTAAGCCGTAAATATACAAATTTTGAGTAATATTGAAAGTGTTCATTTGTTTTGTCTAAGTCGATTACAAACTTTTGAATGTGAATAATAAATTAAAAATAAATAGGGTAACTTGTATAAAACGCAAAAGAAAAAAAATCATCAATAAATATTATCGTAATTATGGGAGATGCATTCATAGTACTTTCTTATCTACTATTTAGTCGTTAGGTCCTTTCCCCATTCACTAGTTCTGTCTCTTCGGTCATGTTTCTGTTACAATGAAACTTATCGCCTGATCCTTCGTAGGCACTAATCCCGTCCGTCGCCTCCTCTCCTTCCTAATTAGAAACCTCACTGCCCCGAGATGACGGCTGGTTTCTCGTTTCATACTCGCGTCGAACGCTTCCTAAATCATTCGGAAGCGTGTGCCGCCTGGAACGGCACGTTCTCGGTATACTTCGGTGACTTCGGCGATGTTCCTGGCTCTTCAACGGACAGCTTCACTCTAATAACTCCAACCATGATCCGGACAGCCTTCCAATCTCGAGCAGGTCATCTGTGATTGTCGTTATGCAATTCGCGGCTATTGAGGTTTATGCCAATAATGGACCTGTTCCCCAAACGGATATAACTCGTTATGCTTGAAATCCGGGATATGAAAAACTTCCGCCAAATTGGGAGTGCTGCACAGCTTCCTCGTACCCGTCACGTGGATTTTTTATATCAAAGAAAGGTCTTAAGCAATCTTGAAATATTCCATAATGGGTTCCTATGATTGGTACAAACCAACAACACACTAATTGTGATGGAACGTAAAATATTCAAATCGTTCGACGATAGCAAGAGAACATGATGCATGGTGTTATATTTGTAAACGCGCAGGAGCTAACAGAAAGTGGATGGGAAGAAGTCCATCAGGGACCATCCACAGCCGTAGAATCTGAAAAACACAGAAAATTCTCACTAGCTTGCAGGAAGGGGCACCCAAACCCCATTTGTAGAGTCTGAGCCTGTAGTTCTGCTTCAAAAACTCCTTTCAGAAGAACCATCAGCATGTGACACGACCAACAAACTACACGGAGATGGTCTAGTATTGAGGCCGATGGCCGAATCTAACAGCAAAACACCAAATTTATTGAATGGCTATTCAGGAATATCCGTTGTGATCTAACAATGACAGGACTTAATACTAGCTGTGAACCCCTACAATTTCATTTCTACAGCGCACAGGGCTCTCACAAAATTCGACCTAGTGGTGAGACTGACGAAACAGTCTTGTGTCCTGCCCCCACCAATCGCTGATTTGGACTGTTACTGTGTTTCGTTATTTGACTGTTACTGTGTTTCGTTGTTCCCGCTTGAGCAGTGGCAACTAATGATGCGATCGCTTTATCTACACTTTTATTGATCAACGTATTCCCTGAACTTTCCCGTCGGGTTTTTTCCAAACTTCTGGGATCCATCTTAAATAAAGAGAGGGAGAGATTCACAAAAAAAATGGAAAACTGAATGATAAAATGATGGCAAACTCCACGTTTGGATAATCCAAAAATAATTGGATACCGAAGAAAGAAGACGACTGGATAAGCATATGTGCCGCTTTTCATCGGAATAAATTATTAGCCAAAATTATTAACTCCCTATGACTCCATGTGGTAATCAACTTGGCCTACGTTTGAATGGCTAAGCTTAGATTGCTAAATTCTTTATTTATAAGGTAACTTTTATGTTTAGCGTGGGTTTTTTCTTAAATATACATCATTTCTCGGCAATAGAGACTGCCCAAGAAATTCTATTGCAGATTCAAATTGAGCATACGTAAATCAATTGAAAGCCAAAGCTAAATAAACCTTTGATCTCTACATAATGAATACTCAGATACAAACTAAATAAATCGTCATGTAATAGCTGCAATCCTCTATCCAGCCGTAATCTCTGATTGGTTCCAACAGTTTGACAATGGGTTTCGATTGTCTTTTCAAAAGTAGAACACTGTGATTTTGTGGGACGGCATCTATCAACGTCCGGAATGTTTGATTGCGATTATCTCAAGCCTTGCGCATGAAGTCGATGACAACACTATGGAAAGTAGTGAAAGTGGCATCGAGAAACACTTCTGAATACCCATTAGAACATCAACTCAGGGGCAATTAGAGCGAAAATGTTCGGGAGATGAAATTTGAACACGCAAGTTTACAATGATGGTGCGATTGTTTTGGCTCACCATACAATCGCGGTGATTTTAGAAAGTTTCACTGGCCCAATTTGGAAAATGTCAAATACTAATGACTAGAGCCTGTAATTGTGCATATTCGCATAGGTATACTTTTTCAATAGATTAGATTCGGCGTACAAGATCATTTAATTTAAATAAATAAAAATTTGTTAAACTTTCAAATTGAAATTTGCATATTCTAGCACATTTTGGCATTTTTCGGAGAGTTCGCGTTTTTCCAAAAATGTGCACATGACAAGCATACTTTCAAATTAATAATTGACTATTATTTTAAAAAAATTTGTTTTTCAATAAAAAGTTCGTATTTTCAAAGCATGCACCAAAGCCTTATGTCTTGGCTAGGTAAATGTTTTTGTTTGGAAATTTTGGTTGTAGTTCAGATGGCCAAGCTAAGGTATCTTTCTACCTTTGACAATCGTTTGGAGCAGTGAATGACGAGTCCCATTTTAAGAGACTAACTGGGTTTGCACCCACCTATAATTTTTCTATTTCATGAAGTTGGTTTGACTTATTTTGACTAAAAGATGTGAATAATAAAAACTGGAGTACCCACCTTTGTACTACATACTTTGATTGGCAACATCTACGTGTACCACAGATTGAACGATTTTTTGATTAATGGCGGAGAATTAGCATATTTTTTAGAAATCTTGATGTCTTTTGCTTACATTTTCAATGCTTGTTGAATATTCTGGGAGTTTTTTGTCTGCATATAATTCGGAGTTCTACTAATTACCATTTACGCGATTCATGCGTAAATACAACTTCATACAACTTGGTTAGTGAGCACCCATCAGATCAATTAGTGGAATGCGTTAATGGTCCTGAACTGTAATAATTTGATATAACCAGGTAAATTTAATGATACTTACTCATAACTAAGGTATGAATTGGTCAATAACTTGAATGCTTGTCGTCAGTACATCCGTTAAGCTAATAGCGTTTTGTTCTTTGGAACATCATTTAGACACTTTCTAATCGCGGTATCACGCCAAACACCGTTCACCGAAGAAGAAGATTACGATTATCGAATGAAACGATGACGTGAGAGTTATGAAGCCGTAACCGCGGAAGCTGACCCGACAGGAACCGCGGAAGTCAGTTCGGTTGTTCGTCTCTTCGGATGTGAGCGTACCGATTGACATCAAGCCGACCCGTGTCAGAACTGTTGGTCTTGCACGTGATAAAAGAAGAGAGCTGCAGCCTGAACATGGGAGAAACGATAATCTGACGAAACCTCAATATAGAATGTAGAATTTGTCATCACCTGCCACCGAATTTCATTCCTCAAAACTTTACTTTACTCCGAAATAACCACTGTTCCTTAAAGGTAACCAATAAACCTACTTCATAATACGAATATTGTAGATTAGCTCGACTGATGAAATTTTTTTCTACCATTGAGCTCATCCACCCAAAAAGTCTTTAGCAAAATTTTTATGGTATCTAATACCATACAGATCTCTTTTAAAACTGATGCGAGCTGTTGGTTTCTCGTTGTGATCAATTAATTATTTCAACGGTGATGGGTTTGGGGTCAACTTCAGGATTTTAAAATAAACTAAGATAGGTAACCCATCTGCTGTCCGGTGCTTTTGTCTGAATCTGCAGTACCAAACTCAATTAAACTTGCATAAAAAATCGCAAATGGGCAGAGGATTGTCCTGATCGCCCCAACTTATCTTGGACAACTTTATGGGGTGAAATATTCAGCAATTAGAATGTCGAAAACTTCCGTATAACACCAATGTTTTTTTTTTTTTTGTTAATTTGTGATGTTTTGGGATGATCCCGAACGGGTCGCTACTGTTCATCTTTCTGAGGACTAGAACTGAGACAGGAAAAATAAAACGTTAACATGAATGTGAATTGGACGATTTTGGACATAGTAAAAGTCGCACCAGCTAATATAATTGCAATCGCATCATCTTTTCACGAGTTCCTTTAGAAATCAAGTTTATCATAACATTATTTATTTATTTGCGAATCAATGAAGCGAAGGTAGGGTTTAAGTTTATTTCAATTTCAGTTTTTCTATTTGTGGATTTTCAACCTCGATAGACAGTATATTGAACCATTGCATTTTGATATCAGCTGATTCCACCCTATTCACCGCGTTCACCTGTATACAAAACCATACGCTTATGAAGATAAATAAGGATAAACAAGGAAAAACAAGGCCCATGTTCGTTTGCTGATTACGGCAGGATAGACCAAAAGTTAAATTATTTCCGTTCTGGAAGTTTATTAGTATGCAAGGCTATTACAATTGAAAGTTGTTGAGTTTTGATACGGGGGGACAAGGATAGGAAACGCAAATGTCTTCCATAAGTACTGGAGAATTTTCAACAGCCTTAAGATACTGAATCAGGACGCACTTTCAATAATTAAACGGCGGATGCTTTCGACATGAGCATCTGTCGGCACCTTGACTTCTCTAGTAGGTACGATCAACTCGCTGATAGGCTGTTACTACAGCGGCCATCCGTTGCGCCAACTAGCTAGATCTTGATGAGATTAATTTTCGCCGGCATTGCGTAACTTCACTCTGAATAATCAAATCCCTCCAAGTAGCTTGAGTACAATTAGGCTATTCGCCGATTCACCGCTGTTTTGATTGTCATGCCAGCAAGCTAGTCAGATGACTAGTCAATGTTCTGAAATTCGTCAGTAATGAGATTGCCTGAGCATCAGACATTTATCAGGTGACGTGCATGAATGGGTGAATTGGAATCGGTAATACCAATCATGAAATTATTTTGTATAATCAGTAGATTTTTACGATTAGACAAGTTCTTACCATTTATTTAAATGCCATGAACTTAATAATAAATAATCCATTTAATATATCCCATCTCTAAATCAAAACAACTCCAAGATGACTAGTACAGTGAACAACGCTTTCGAGGAGCCGCTCGAGGTAAATGAAAAAATAACGGAAATGAATCAGCCGAACTTTTTATCATGGAAATTGTTCAAAATAGAAAATGTATGTTGCTAGTCAACCGCCTTACCACATTTGATGGACCCACATCATCTGCCCTTTACTGATACGGAACCTCGACCAAAAACCAAAATTACAGGATATACACCAAGTTGAGATGGACCAAACATAGTAACCAGTTCTATAACTAATTTCAAACAAAAATAAAACGAGTTTTTTTTTTCAGATTTAAGATTTTTTTCTTGTTTAAGACCTTGTGTCACTAAAATGGTCGTAATTCAGTCAATTAACAAAATAACCTCAGATTTGAATATTGTTGAAAAGTGCGTTAAATTTCTTACTAGTTTATTGGGAAATGAAGTTCCTTAAATCAATTAGGTATCACTGGTAAAAAACTAGGAACGAAATGATCTTTTAACTTTTGTAAGAGAATTAAAGGTTTTCGGGTTAACTTTTTAACTGTAGCAAATAGCGGTATTGTAAAGCATTGAACTACAAACTAACCAAAACCTCTAATTTATCAAAACGTTGAATTCAATTTGTATTACATTTTACTAATTAGGGGAGAAAACAACTCCTTCCATTAAATAGGAGCCGAGATCGAAAAGATGGTTTAGAATTAGAGTTTTTAGTTTTGAATACATTAGTATATGTACCAATACATGTATCAAGTAGGTACATTACAAAGTGTCGGTGACATGGAATTGAGCCAAAAACTCGACCAGAACGATGGAAATTCGTGTTCGTTATCTATGAAACTATTCCAATATACCTCCGTACTTAACTGGACTGTCAGGCTATTTGGGCCAACTGTTTTAGTTACCGTTATATCAACTTTATAACTGGATTTATTTTAATTCAAACAAAAAAGGAACGGCAGAAACAATTTTTTTAGCCTCACCCAGCTCAATAGTTAGAGATATTATGTTATACGAATGGACTCTCCGTATATGAATGATTTGGTAATGAACTGATTTTCATCTCGATTCCTAGGTCACATATATCGCATGGAACGACTCGTTACACAAAAAACATGTAAGAGAATTTGCACGGGAAGTGCATTTCATTGTTCAAAACTTCAGAGTCATTGGAATTCACCAACGCTTCTTTCTTAGAACTAAGGCTTCTTAAGGGAGAAAAAATAATGAAATCTATATAACACTAAACGTTAAAAACGATTTATTTTTCATGTATGGGACTCGATTGTTTTATAAACCCCAAACAGATTCAAAGAGGATGGCGTAGTTGGTAAGTCGTAGTTATTACTCGAAGGACCATAAGCTATGCTATGGGAACACAGATGAAAATGAGTAACATAACATCGCAGTGATGTTAGCTAGGCATTTTACTTTCAACAGTCCGTTCTTAATTTGTGTTGCTAAAAATAATGAAAATATGACAAATGGATAATGAGGCCTCAGCTTAACCTACCTAAAAGTGGACACTGGAAGATCATTTAGGATATGAAATAGTTGAATTTCTTCAGGATAATAGGTATGCAAATAATTACTTAGCCCAAGAACTCAGGTACAATTGATAACAATTAATATATAATTTGTTGATGAGAAGGAGAAGCAAGCCGAGGTAGAAGACTAGTCCATTGATTCTTAATGTGGTAAAGTTGTGGAGTTCAGTTATGGATTAAATATGTGGCCACCCATGTATGGGTTTTCGTTCGTAAATCGATATGAATGTGGTGTATTATAATATGAAATGAGGAAAATTGTTTAGGGCTCACCCAATAGTAAGTTCTGTTAAATAGACTGTTTATAGGGAAAAAACAACCTCAGAGCTGAGTAATTATGGCAGTGATAGTAGTGGTTGAAACTCTCAACTTTTCTTTCCAATGATATTTGCGGATGTTCCAATGGAAGATGTAGGATATTCGATAAAAAGGAACGAACAGGGTTCGTATGAAAATGATGAACATAAATTCGTTGCAGAACCAGACATCTTGTAACCAGGACGAAAATGAATGGTATGATATATCAAATAAAATGCCTGACATGCCTTAGTACATTTTGTGAGATGTACTCTTTCAATTGGATGCCATCGTAAGGAGTAAGCACAGCATTGAAGGTTGCAGCAACCAGTCCCATGTGAATCGATCTCATTATCACCAACATTCATACAAGGTTGTACGGATTTGAAAAATACATTAGAAACTAATTTCCTGACATAAGACGCTTTTGGGAGTAATTTAAGTTGGATGTTACAAGACAGCTGAAAAAAGCGTCTCGGTTCATAAACTTACATGAAATTCAGCTTGGAAGATTCTGGGTCAAACCACCTGCCTGTGCGTTACAATACGCCTACACCCACGCGTTACATAATCCCTCCTTAGTAATGCTAAGAGCTCGTGTTTGGTTTGTTCTAAAGGGAAGATAAAAAAACGAGTCGCAATAGGATGAGCCAAGATGGTAACGTGAGCAAACGCATGCCTACAAACTTTGTTGTTAGCTTTGATGATTCAGGTACGTAGCTGAAGGACCTACCGGCTTTCTGAAGTCTGATATCTTCTACTTGTTAGTGCTGAACCTCCTGCATAAAGGAATTCCTTGTACCATCAACCCGATGTAGAAATTCAGGTCCCTAGTAATCGATTTTCTTCGTGAGAAACGAAAAAACCTGAGACTTCCGTTCCTCAGCAAAAACCAGTAATGCGGGGGTTGAACATACTAACAATCGTGTTGCTGGTGTGATAGGAGGTACTTCTATCCATGTTCTATTTTCCTTTTTTCAGCCTAATTATTAACTTCGTGTTTTTAAATGTTAGGACGTGCAAGTAAAACCCAATCATTTGAAAAATGTGCCAAACAAGTCAAATGTTGAATACTTTGACTAATAATAGTAAAGTAGCAACTGTGGCCTTTGTTCAATAACTAGGATGGACAACAAAAACAAATCTTCGAGCGAGGCAAAGGTAAAATTTTCAGAAGAAGTAAAGTAGCATTAGATTTTATATTCTCCCTTATTCAACACATTTCCACTTTAAATATTGACATATTGAACAAATACTACACGATTTATCATTTCGTATCTTCCACAAATTGTTCCCTTCGAAGTACAACACTCTCGATTACAACAAGTAACGACGTGGCAAAGGCCTTCGACACTGTATCAAAAGCGAAACTTGGCGAAAAACTGGAAGCATCAGGGATTCGAAGACTAGCATTGGAAATATTCAAATCATAAAATAGTGACAGAGAATAAGCAGTCCACATAGGCAAAGCGAAAAGCGAAACTGCTTTAATCCGCGAATACTGCTGTTCTCACGGGCACTTCAATTGGGCCGATCATTTTTTCCCTATATGTGAATGAACTTGCTTCACAAAAATATTCCGGGAAAATCTACAGGTTTGCTGATGATGTTGCCCTAGTAAACTCCGGGCAAACATGGTACTCCTGCCCACATTCCACATGTCCATCAAAATGATTTGAGAAAGATTTGAGGGCCATAGGACAATGGATGGACACAAAAAAGCTAACCATCAATGCTACGAAATCGGTTTTCATGGACATAGCAAGAAAAACAGAACCTCAATCAACATCGAGTGACCCTTTGACATTACACTGCTGCAATGACTTACCGTGTGACTGTTCGAAAATCAAAAAACTTGATAGCTTAGTTTTTTTAGAAGTGACGTTTGATTCTCAAATGAAATGGACCCACCACATTCAAAATTTGAGTCAAAAGCTAAGGAAATGTGCTTATACCCTCTATAGAATAAAATTTCTATCAGAAGAACTGAAAATCAAAATTTATCAGGCGCTGTTTGAGTCAATCATACAGTAAGCGATTGTAATATGGGGAGCACTTTCAAGTACTGAATTGATGAAATTTTTAAGATTAAAAAAAATTACATTAACTGTATTGTTCTATAAGCCCAGGCCCCGTGACATTATTTCATGATTTGAATTTATCAGTCCACATATTGTACACATTAAATATGCTAAAACTAATCCGTAAATACTGAAGTATATATAAAAGTATATTTCATTATATCTTATTTATATATAATTATATATTATATAAAATTA
This sequence comes from Creontiades dilutus, assembly GCA_031894815.1. NCBI lineage: Eukaryota > Metazoa > Arthropoda > Insecta > Hemiptera > Miridae > Creontiades > Creontiades dilutus. The sequence goes on from JAVIWC010002130.1 coordinate 300,696, forward strand.
GCAGCTATGTAAATGGCATACCTGCTAAGCACATCGTTCCATGGAAGTGGAATCTAAATTTTAATAATTGATGTGGTGTAAATTTAGTGTTATACCAAGGTAGGTACTTTATAAAAATTTAGAAGTCAGAACCAACTCCGGGCTGGGCCACAGTGTTACACTATCCAGCTCGGTCATCAGTTATTATTCAATTGAAGAATGTAACATGTAAAATGTTGTAAATAAACCATATACCTATCTCTCTATCTATCTAACAAAGCACACGTAAAGCCTTCCCTCTTGATCCCCACCCAGGCCATATTGACGAAAGGTTCTCGTGATTCCGTGATTAAATTTTACTACTGATGCTCCTTCATTGAACAGTTTGCTAACAAAAATTCTGTTTACCAATTGAGGACCGATATAATCATAGAGAATCCTCACATTGCCCTAAATAAACTGCGATATAAATGCATCGTACTGACATGGGTTAATATAACATAGAGGGAGGGCATAATGGTTAACGTGAGATACTGAGCCATTCGTGCATGCTCATTTGAACTATGCATTTGACCGCCCAGCGCAATTTTAGAGCGATCCAGTTGAGCTGAATAACATTTCGACATAAGAATGTGTCCTTAAATGTTCTACCCATTTAAATCACTAAGTGATAATGGAAGTGGGATAATTAGGATCTTTAAACAAATGAAGGTCACTGGAAGGCGCCGATGGTCAAGAACAGAAAAACATTTCGAAACGGTTCTGGTGAACGAATCCACCGATGATTTCGCCACCGGTAAACCCGACCTTCCCACATACTTTCCCTTGAGTCAAAACAAATTATGGAAAATACCGATTTATACGAGGCAGAATGTCGGTTCCATTTATCTTCTTTGTTCTCCAAGCCCTGATCACAGGGAAGGTGTAAATTTCATTGAAATTCATAGATTTATTTATTGTTAAGGAACTGCTAAATTTATTATTTCCGTTATTTGTAGTTGAGTTTATACACTTTCAATTTTAGCCCCTTCTTTTCCTTTCTTCAATCACTCCATATCACAATTGATAGATACAAACTCATTTGTATAAGCTACAGTTGCTTGATTTGATGTGTTTCCACTTCAAACTAGAGCACTGAAATTTGCTTCAAAATAACGTGAGAGACATGGGTGGTGATCTCATAAACTATACCTCCTCTTACTTAACTGAATGCTGTATTGTAAGTATTGTTTGTACAAAGTTTTGTATTCGAGTCCCTATTTGTTCAAGAACACGTTATTTGAGTAATTGGTTCCACTTTTAGTAACAATTTTCATTCATGTAGAAAGCGCCAAACGACACGAAAAGTGTCCGTTACAAATACAGAAACGTAAACTGCTCAGTAATTCCAATATTGGGCTCCCTTAGGGTTCAGGAGGTATTTCCTGATACGTTTCAAACCATAGCCGAAAAGGTTAAGCTACAACCATCGAAATACATTAATAAAAAATTATGAATAATATTATCAAACTACTAATAGACTGGGTACTTATTTAATATTTAACTCAAACAATTTATTCTAGCTCAATTTGCTTTGTTCCAAAACTAACTGCTAATCAAGTCAAGCCATGAATTGATTCCAGGTTTAGAGAGAGTTGCATTTGGATCAATGTAGTCAACATAGTAGTTCCACGTTTAGATTTCTAGTGCCTCACCAGACTGTGAGGCTCCTTGATGTGGCGATACAGTACGTCACACACTGACCACACGCCTAGAACTATTTTATTGATCATATTCAACGCATTCAACCAATAGCTGAACTAGAACATCTATTAAATGATACTGATAAACATGATTGATGATTTTCAGATACTTACCGATCGAGGAATAAACGTGGAGCGCTCACGGGAGCAGATCACATCGACGTTGGAGAGGTCGAAAAACGTCTCATAGCTGAAATGGGACAAGGCGTCTGCATATACGAAAGGATTTGTAGCTCTTACGCCACTCGATCACCTTCCGGGCCGACGGATATCGACTGGAACGATCTCTTTAGGTGAGAAGCACATTAAAAAAATTCACTTCACTTTGGCTTCGGTAGAATCAAATTGATTGAGAAATACCTCGAATTGGACGTATTCATAACTGAACCCATGAGTGTCGTTTGTTGGAAAGCATGGTATAGTGACCAAATTATGACTCGCACTATAGCCTTAAAGAAAATTGTGTCTCTTTTCTCTTCAATAACAGTTTCAATTCTTTAAACGCTATCTACGAATTGTAATCCGGTTTTGTACAATAAACTTCACACTGGAAGAACCCGTTCATATTAAACATTTTCCTACCATTTCAATGGCATCAAGCAAACTAATTTTTTAGCGATTATCATGTTTGGTCCGAGAGCCCTTCTACGTTGATTTTCACGCGTCGAAGGAATCGGTTAAAATCATTTTTCTCGAGAGCAGTGCGGGCGAAGGATAAGCATTCTATCAAACGCTAGATCTTCTTAGGTTCCGCTTTTCTCCTCAAGATGTGGAAAACTGATATCTGAATTAGAATTTTAGAGAACTGGAACCTCTCATAATCAAATAATGCCGGTAGGACTAGTCAACGATCATTTTATTGTATCTTGAAATCACGAAAATTATAGGAATTGCATAAGTTGTAGGTTCTAATCGTTAGGGAGAAAATTCTGAATTTGGTATACAAACATCCCCTCGTAAACGTCAGTTACACACATCCTTCTGAGTAAACTGATCTGTAAAAGACGTATCTGCTATATACGTCAATTGTATGAGATATCGCACAGATTCAGGTAGAAAGAGGACGAATCAAAATATGTGGAAAAGACATTATGAATGAATTTAGGCCGTGAATGTCAGTGTAGACTGCTTCTATGAATGGGTTGCTGAAAAAACTTCTGTTTTCCCACCAAATCTAACGTCACCTGCTTAGGTCTCCATACACGGTTGAGTTTCGTAGTTGTGCTTTGCTTAAACTCAGTTATAGGAAAATGATAATAGAAAGTGGAATAGTTTATGCTAATTCCTCAACACTCAAAGCCAGCTATCTCAAGTAAGCTCCACGTCGAATTTGAGATTTCTAGGCTGTCCACAAATAATTAGTCAACATATATTGGCTGTTTTTTGGCATGCAGGGTTTCACAATAAGTGGAAATGAATAGACATAACCGGGTGAAGATACAGGTAGCAAATTACACAAATAATGTGCTCCTTGTCTTTCCTTAGATTATATGGATGAGTACTAGTACGATGCATTATGCAATGTGTGCCAACTAAGTGACTGACATCGGCGTTACTGATTTTTGCGATGATTCGAGATCGAATTAGACCCTCAACAGTTTTAATAATCGCTTAATTTACGAGTTACGTCAGTTACAACATTTTTTTCGGGCTGTCGACTTTAATTCAAAACGATTATCATAACACCCATTATTGAAGGCGTAGGTAGCTGTAGAGGAGTTGAATATTTTACACGTAGAAAGTAGTGCATAATTTGACGTTTAAATGCGGAAAAACATACTTTTTTACGACTTGCCACAAACAAAACTATATTGGCATCGGATTGTATGTATATATTTCCAATGAATCGAACGGTGACCCTTTTCTCTGGTGGAAGTTGTAAGCGATTAGTACCTTAATAATTGAAATGATTAACTGTTGTTTCAGTCCTTCAATCAATGGAAAGCGCCTGAAAATCCCTAATTTTTCTTGTGAGGAAGCCCAAGTAATTCAAGACCGAAATTCAGCAAAAAAGACACATGAAATCCGATGCTAAATCAACATTTTGTAGCTAATCAATTTTGGATAAAAAACGTGAATTTTAATGCAAAATCAGAAGTTTTTTCGCTTGCAAATGGCAATTTTCAGCCAACTAGAAGTAAGTTTTTTTTTATGTTGGAAAACTGACATTTTGACACAATTATTATGCTTACAGGCAACCATTCACCTCTGGTTCACAGGCTATCCGCTGCCTATGAGCGATTACTAAATTGGACAATTTTGAAAAAAATGGAGAATTTATAAATTTGACGGTTTTCCATTTTCAAGTAGGTTTCGTCCGTGTTGGCTACTTGGATAACTTTGGTTTACCACCAAGGAGATAGGAAATGTAACGCTTATCCAATTTGTATTATCAAACGTTAAATTATTTGATACGTACTTGGTTGCTTGGCACTTCACTCACTTACTTGTACTCCAAGTTTTGTAATGTTTTATAAGTGTTTGATGATCGCGATTCTTCAGAACGCCGAAGGGACAACCCCAAAGGCCTCTTGGTCGTTTTTGGGCCGTAAAACTCCTTTATGAACTCGCCGAGAGACCACCCACGTTGAAGGTGTCTGAAAGGGTCCGCACCGCGGAACAGCAGCTAGAACTAACCAATCTGAGGTTACGACTAATGTTTTTGGATTGTAGTGAGTGTTAAAGAAAGCCTATTCATCCGTAACAAGAGTTGACGCAATTGCAGTCATTCTACACGCTGCAGCGAGGAATTGCGCAACCTTTCGATCTACGAATTGGTACCGCACAACTTACTCCTTCTGAACAACAAGCCGGCCGATTTCCGTGTTGTAGTGAATTGTTAAATTGAAAAATCATTCTGATCTCTCATAATCATTACAATTTTTGAATTTCGTTTCCAAATAGCTATGTTATCTTCTGTTGTTGAGGCTGACAAAACCTTGAAAAAACCGTAAAAAACAAAAAAAGTGAAGAAATTACCTAGTTGAAGATATGTCCATTTTGAAGGTGCAATTAGAAAATTAAAATGATGAAATAAATAAAATACACACAAGATATTTTATGAAAAATTTATTGGCATTGAACATCAACGAACAAAATTATCAAAATTTCGAAATATTTGCTGTAGCGTTAGCAATGCTCAATAATGGTTTATGTTAAGAAAAGTATGAGACAAAATGTCTTGTTTTAATTGAAAGTATTGTAAGTGACAATCAATAGAAACGAGGAAATCAATAGAATCTATTGAATAGAATCAATAGAATCTATTCATTTTTATCTGATAAACGACGGTTTTTTTTAAATAGAAAAATGGACCTCATTGATTTCGACCTAGTCGTCACTTTTCGAGTTAATAATAACCTAAAGTGCGGAAACGTTGCATTTTGGGTGGAGAAAAAATGGAGTCGCGAAAAAATCCTTGATCCCCATCCAAAAAACATATCTGTGTTAAAAAACTTCCAAAAGTTTGCAATGGGTGTGGTATTCACTTATTGTGCGTTAGGGAGTGCTACAGAACAACTGGGAAACTTGCATCAACCAAGCATTCCGTGAAATAGTTGACTTTTAGACCGTTTATTGCCTTAACTGCATCGAACTGCATTTTTTCTATCGATGGTGTTCAAGGGAGCAAAATAAGTTCTTCAAGCATATAGCGAAAAACAAGTATAAGAAATTACCTGTGCGGAGCATGATCAATGAATATGTACAATTATTCCAGTCTTTCGAGTCCTAGCTTCATTTACAATATTAGCTTCTCGGGCAGACTGTGGAGCAACTTCGTTAATTACGGATGTGGGGCAGTACAATTACTTCGAGAAACTAAACAACTTCCTGAATTACGTTGTTGTTAACTACTTTAATTGTTGCTGTTGCTATTGCGAAGTTGTTTTCTGTAGTTAGAATACAAACTCACGGATGAGCGAAAATGAGAATTCGGTTAAGATGTTTGGGTTGCGATCTCTTCAACAGTGTAGGGTAAATTACTGGGTAATCCCGCTATAACCCTAGTCCCTGATTCTTTGGATAACAACCTCGGAACTACTTATTCAGCATAATATGAGATAAGTAATTGTTTTGTGCTTACCTCCAGCACCTTTCCACTTCGTTTTTGTTTTTTGGACGTCTTTCTGAAGCGAGTCTTTGTCAATTGAGGGAGCCTATTAGAATAGATCGAGGGGGGAATGGAGTGGGACAGCCCAAGCATAAGAAAAAAAAAATGATTGCAAACCGTACCAAAACTTTGTAAGACCATCCTTGAAAAAAAAAACAGCAGATGTATGTCTGCGTAAGAGTATGTCAGTGAAAGTATGTGTGTGTTATGAGTGCAATTATGTTCCACGATATTGGTAAGGTCTAGGTTGGAGAGAAAAATTTATTTCGGATTGTTTGTTTGGTTAGGGTACGTTAATAATGAGCGGGCTTTAGCGCTAATTTATAGAGCTAACAGGTGAATTTAGCTGTATAATGCTTTATAATCAGCAGTAAAAGCTGCAAAAATCCAGAAATTGATAGAGAAGAAGTAATTTTTCTGAATTCTTCAATGAATTGGTTGGGCACGAAAAAGCAAATTTTGACATAAAGTCGACGGCACGAGGCGGTTTGAGGTCTATGTTGTAACACTAAAAGGTTACTTCAGTCTCCGGTACCTTTCCAAACGTTTTGATGGGGCGACGAAGCCGAGGTCCGAGCGTACGTGAGCTTCTCTGAGTAGCCGAGCGTCGGCATGACCATTGCGCCATTACCTAACCAGCTTAGGGGAGACCCTCCGTGATAATTGAATCGAGATTTATCAACGTGCCTCGACTTAAATAATAGGTTTGTATCTCCACCTCTAGATTTTGTGTGGATAGCGGCATGACGAACTGGGGATCAAGCATCACAAATGGACTGTTCGTTACAAACTAAATATCTCGGCTTCTCTTACCAGCAACCAAGCATAGTATGTTTCGCAACATAGTCCGAAAACCATAGGTACTGATCATTTCATTATATAGGGTGTACGCGATAAGGTCGGCTAGTTGGCCAGATTCTACTACTAAATTTTGACAACAAACTCAACTTATGTAAGTCGGAATTTCGTTCCCCAGAGCTAATTTGGTTGGCTAAATACCCGGACATGAGGAGAGATGTTTCCTTCCATTAGTGCTTCGTAAACTTTTGATGAGGATACCCCTACAAATAGAATTAGAGAGTCGTGAGGTCTGTTGGAAAGGATTAAATAGTGCAGCAACCAACTCGAAGAGATGCAGCCTTACTAGTGAGGGCTGTTGAAGCGGGTTTTGAGCAGCTGTTGTAGTTTAATTAAATTGTACAAAACTTGAATGCTTCAACTATTCGACCATAACAATTGGAACTAGATACCAAAAGATCACCAGGAGAGCCTAATACAGGAATAACACTCCTCACTAGTCTGTATCTCTCTATTCTCGTTTAACGTCTTCACTCACTACGTTCCATGAGATCCTAAGCTGAACTTAGTAATACGCAGGGCTCTGTTATCTTTAATGTACAGCCTGCAATTTATTCACAGAAATATTACCAATTCTATCAGCGATCGGCCAGCCTACACCCGTGATAAGTACATTTAGACCATAACCAGACATCTTTGTTGGGATAATGAACATTTTGCTGTAGTTTCTATTGTTTCTCCATCTAAGATTTGAAAATGAAGACATTCGTGATTCCAATCCCATTCTATAGCAAATGGATTCGGAAAAGTATATCTGACAAAAACATAGTAAACCAGGTTCAAGTTTAAGTTTAATTAGATTTAGGTTTTATTTCGGTTCCACGAATAACTCTCACCGTTGAACGGATCCGAAGTGTTGGAGCCCATGACACGAATAACAGGTTGTTTATCCAGATCTTGTCTGGATCACGGACAGCCTGTCCAAGTATGTAATTACTTCAAATTATTGTCGTAAAGATTTACGTTGAAAAGGCGGTGTACGTAACGACATTCTTTATCCAATATTTATCTCTTTTACGTCTCTCCGTGGCCTTGGTAACTAATTTTTGTTACGTTCAATAACTTGATATGATAACTATGTATGAACGATTTAGGTGAATTAAAATGATGAACTTTCGGTAAAGAATTGTGTTATGTAGGTATCAACACTCAACTGCACTAGGTAATTTACTATCCGCTACCAAAAATGAAGAACAATTCGTTTGCACTATCAATGAACTCAAAACTGGTTGGATAATTCAATGAGTTGTGACGAATTTTAAAACTGTAACCGTCAGCAGACCGCGTGTCAAACGACCAGATATGTTCACGATTCTCTGAGATCTTGTACTGCTCTGTTGAACTTGCATTCTTTTGCTCGGGCAGCGTTCTGTGCATCTTTATTCCTGGTCGGGAGTTGAAAGAGGGCTAAGCTGTAGTTATGCGATATCAAACCCCGTTTCACTAAAATTATCAAACGATGATGTTTACACTCATAATTTCTCACCAGGGCGCAGAGGCAGTTTTAATTCTCACTGAACTGGATTGAGTTTTTAAACAGGAAATCCTGCTAATTAACTTCTATAATCTCCTTCAGCTGAGATATCAATAAGCGACGCTTGATGCACGAGTCTAGACTCCGTGTCGAAGGTTCGGGAAGCTGCAGGGTGGACTCGCCCATAGTTCGTTTCGGCGCCTGAAATGAGTTTCGTGGATGGTGATTCAAGCAGATTTGCCATCCACTTTAATTATTTCATTTTCCATTGTTTCAGATCACAAGTGAAACTTGCTGTCATAGCTCTGTTGCTTCACTAATTTTTAGGATGTCATTTTAGGGATTCCTTTAAAATTGATCCAGGAGGTATTGGACAACATAAGAAAAAATAACTTAATACAAATCCGTTTCATACCATCCAAAGACCGAATAAACATGAAAAAACTATAGGTGTTTGTGTGTGTGTGGGGGGGGGGGGGGTGTTTTTGTGTGAAATTTTGCCAACGCAGCAATTCTCAACAAATTTTCGTGTTTATTGTGGTCGATCCTAATTTTGCTTTAGTTGTGCAACAAACTTTGGAAATTTCGAATTCCACGAAGAAATACAGACGTTTCAGGTGGTACCACAAAAAAAATTCTTTTTTTATTTTGCAACATTTCTCAATCGGTTTTTGTGATCAATCTTATCTTTGTTCGATCCTAAGTTATCAAAGGTAGAGAAGGACCTCCTGCTATCATCGTTGCCTCATGGTGACTGAGCGTGAACGGGTTTCCCCCAATGTTGGGCAATACTCGCGCATCAGATTCGCTTTAACGCCTCGCGTATCTGCAGGTTCATACCTTCTAAAGCCACACTAACAGGAAATGAGGCGAAATGGAATTTTTCGGGCATAGTATTTTATTTATTAGACGAGGATGGTGAATCAAGAAAGAGAGATGGCGTTGAGTCCACGACAAACTGTTAGAGAAACTAGTGGAATAGGTACCTAACTATTTTTTCATGGTAATCATTCATTAGTATTAACTCATCAGAAAGGCAGCAAATACTCAACATGCTCGCACCTCATAACGTAGTTTCTGGCATATCATTTTTTGACATATCGAGAAACAAACTTTATTGTAATAAAACGAAACATTGAGCTTTGCATTGAAGTAGAAACATCTTCATGACTACTCACTCATTCATGGTCACTAGTTATGGTCTACGACACCAATTAATAACCAAGCATATACTAGCTGTATATGAGGAGCTTTATGAGGATGAAAATTACGTCAAATGCATGGAAGCATATCGTATTATAGTTGGTCTTCGCAAAGTACTAATGTAGAGACGATATAGACACTCCCAATTCAATACATAAAAGTCTACTACAGCTCTTGAGATTCTAAACTATTTGTGTTGTTTGTTTAAAATGAATGAATGATTGGATATCAGCTGATCAGTGCATACTGCAGTCACAACTTTATTGTCCTCGCACTCCAACATTCCGACGTTTGCTTTAACATGAACCCTAACGGAGTTTATCTCTTTTCCATTCTTTTCATCCTTTTTTTAAACAAAATTTTGACTGAAGAGACTGTAGCTTTAACCCTTGTGATTAATTCTAACGGAGTTCGGTAACCAAGTCATTTTCTCACTAAAGTTGGCCTATGTCACTTTGAAAAAGAACAGATGGGGATCGTTCATTGTCTTAGTGGAGCTCGTTAAAAAAAATGTATTGTGGAGACTATCAATATTGACGCCATTCAACTGTCGATACACAACCTTTATAAGTCGGTTACGACGCACCTATATATTGTTACGATTAGAGGCTTGAAACGTGAGCATCAGAGAGTAATGCGATAACCACAACACCGCTAGGTACCTGCGGAACAGAAATGGAGCGAGAGAATTAGGTAGGTGCCTCATGAGGAGGAAGGGTGCCGTGATGAAATAGCATGTAACTGATGTAACGCCTATCGCTTTTGTTTGCCCCGGTTTCGCTACATTCTGTAGTCGCCTTTTCATCTTCTGGTGAGACAGCAGTGGATTATGGATTATTGAATTCGGAGTAGGTGTACGTGAAGTACCTATCTTCTGCCTCAAGCATACACGTATTGTGAAAAAACAACCATTCTACATCAGCTCAAATCGTATACCAACTTTCAGGAGTTGATCAATGCATTCGGTTCAAAAATAGGCTGACTACAACAACCAATATTCATGACCTAACACACCCTGATTGCGGATTGTACTGTCGCGAACCGTTCAGTAAGAAATCTAGAGGAGAGAGAAATAATGCTGATTTCTAGGTGAATTGTGATTTTTAAGAGATGAAAACCAATACGTGCTTAATTTATATGGAAGTATGTGCCACTTTTGAGTCCTGCATTTCTATGTCGCAGCCCTGTTGTGAAATCATTCTTCTTGTAAATTCTGGCCTTTTTGCAATGCTTTTTGAAATAAAAACGTTGAAAACAGATTGATTTGAGGTAAATCGATTGCTCCTCAACACAACGGATATGAATGACCCATATCACCTGCTGTTTAGTGCGAAGGGAGTAAAGGTTGGTATTCACGAAGTTATATTTAAGCCAAAGTCATCCAACTGTCTTTGGGCATTCACAAAAATTAATTTCAATTTTACAACATGAGGAGATTAGTGATTAGCTGACGGCCCTTGTGGCTAGTTTTGTTCGTAATAGATCTAACGTCTCTTTTTATGGCATCTATCGTGGACAGGTCAAGATAGGGAAGCTTCAGGCGCAGATTTCGAATAATGTACCACTGACTACATCAAATGTACATAGGTCAGTGACATAAGTAGACTGGCTATTACAGTAATAATAAACCTCTGTGTAATAATTTACAGCGTTTTAACATCACGTTTAGAATTAACAAAAGATCTACATCTACATTTGTTGTTTGGCTGATTCCAATCGTAATTCTTATCCAGGAATCCTCACTAAGATAAAAGTTTTCAATTTCTACTATTAAAGAACAAGTGAATGCCGGAGGTTCCGATTTGATTATATACCTTTCATCTTGTTTAAATGTTTGATTTCAAGAGTTCTAGGTTCCTGACGTGACAACCGAAAACACTTCACAAGAAAAACGACTCATCAAACAGTTACCAAGTATATTTTAGGCTCAGTTCGATGCTGAAGTTTCTTTTCATTTTCTTATACGTACATTTTATAAGCCAAAAATAAAAAACTCAGAAAACAGAACATATCAAATTTTTAAAACTGATTTTCGCACCCAACGTTTTTTGGAAAACTTATCCATGCAATTTATGTGGATAAAAGAACTTAATGAGCCAATAGTTACAGCCTATTATGTTCAAATTTTTTTTGTATATCAGAGTGAAAAATAAGTTGCGAACATTTGATCTGTGACAGTTCCCACCACAACTGAGGGAGCGCATCTATCCTCGAAACTATCATGGAATCGTACAATACTCTTAATATCCCCACTACAGAATTCATTTGAAGAAGGCTAGTAATCCTAGTAATCGAATGTAACGTGTGTAGTAACGTAATGTATGCCTAATTTGATGATGAAATTCAATCCCCTTTGTTTTGGATTCGTCATGTTTCACGCCGTAAACTTATTCAGGGAGTTTTCGTAATTATTCTTATGCACTTACCCCTGAATTTTTCCAACCAAATTTTAAATATCCCTTATCAAAAAGACCAATAATAGGTCCACGTCACAGCCAAGTGTTATATTCAGCCATGGGATCGATTACAGTCAACGAATCTTTTGCTAGAGAGTTGAACTAATATAATTATTACATTTTTCGTGTAGACCACGATCAAGTTGAAAGATGTAAAAGAATATTTAAAATGTGATAGTTCTACCATTCGCAAATATGTTTACACTAACTCGAGGGATTCTTAGTCTCGTAAAATGTTTTATTTAAACTGCACTTACTAAAAAAACCTAATTCATACTATGCGACTTCAGCTCCGGTAGGTTGTTTAAATCATCCTATCTCTGATTCACCTAGACGAGGAGGGTATGTGCTGCACCCAACTTGTCAGACTTTTTTAAAGTTTTACTATATTTTATTATTTTTTCCTTTCAGGAAATTCGCATCTTACCCACGAGATATGGGGGAGAACTACGTGCTCAGCGTGTTCCTGGGTGACATCGTCGGCTCGACCGCCCTCTGCCACGGACTAGCGAAGCGCGGTCGTGATTGCGAGTCCCGCAGGCGCGGCGTCTACCCTGTGCCGGTGCCGTCACTGCCGTTGTCGTCCGCGACTCCCATTCCGTTCTACTCGTCGTCACCTGCCCCGGCTCAAATCATCCACGTTCTCCCGCACTACGCCAGCTGAACGGGAAAGGTCGCCATTCAGTCGCGGTATGTGCGCTAAAAGAACCCTAGCGCCTTCAGTGCAAGTTCACTGAAGAATAACGGGTACCTGATGATAATTGAAGATCCGACCTGAATCTACCTACAACTGTTTAATGTGCTAACAACGGAACAAAACACAAATTCGAGAAAGAAAAATCTATCAGGAAACATCCCATATAATAAGCCAAACCGAACGAGCGATGAAATCGCAGGTTTTAACTTTTGAATTTTGCTATCAAACAACGCTATACATTAGAAACGTTTTATGTGGGATTGATTCATACCATAGCCGATGTGGAAGAGTGATTCCGTGCGGGACACTTCCACAGCAATGCGAGCGAATTCTGCTTTCAAACCTGCTGTGGTTCACGTGATCTGATCTTCTCGTGCTGGCCGTAGCCCTCACAATTCGCCTTGTGGCGACGAATTCGGCGCTAATTCGTATGATTTCACTGCCAAACTTATTCTAAACTTGACTCATTTTTCAAGCCAACAACTAGCGAATGGCGCGAGTAATTATGTTGTAGTTACTGATTTGGTTTTTTTCCGAGTTTCAACATTTAAAATTGTAAACTAATACAAAATGAAAGTTGTAAATTGAAGCACTAAAAAATGGGATGTCCTTCAACAGAAATCTCGGCGCAAGATATACTTTACAATGTGTAGGAAGATCAAATTTGTATTCCTGCTCCCATTAACAGCAGTGATAAATGAAATAATGCATTCATCACTGAGACAAAAATAAAAAATAGAATAAATTGGGAAAAATGGTTAGTTGGTTGAAGAATCGAAAAATCAAAGAAAATGTCTTTACCCAACCCAACTTTTATGGGTTTCAAGTGTTTTCGGTAAAACATCCCGAGGGACCAGTTAAATGTTCGAAATGAGATTGTTTCAAATTTTTCACTCCTATAATATTATCATAGTTCGTTTAAAAAATCAATGCTTTTCAATTACTTCGTTTCTATAACATAAGCTCAAAAAATGACTGCAACCACGAAAATGGAATGTTGATTAATCGTGAGGTTAGCTGGATGCTATTTAAGCTTTTGCTAGTTCTGGCTACATTTTGGCTCCTTTCTTTTGTAAACGTGGAACATAATGCAATTCGGGAAGTTATTTCTCGTGGATTTCATGTACCATACACGTTAATTACAACACGATAGATGATTCATGAATGAAACAATTATTAACCAAATATGAAAAGATCGCCCGTGCAATGGATTAACTGTTCACAGCATAAAAAAGTGTTTAATTGCTCAAAGGTTCAGACTTGATGTGCAGTTTAAAAGCAACTGTATCCTATATGCACATTCTTCACTCAAAAGTTATTACATTTGATTTCATACGTTATTAGGCTCTGGTGAACAATGAGATAATCCCTATTCTTTCTGAAGGACATATAACTAATAACATTAATTTCTAAAAGCTCCAATCTTAAATGCAAAACTTCTTTTGTATGATTTTTGGATGTATGGTATTAAATCGAATCCATATTCGTGAACATTGTAAGAAATTATAAGATTTCTTCTCTAAACTGGATATTCTATCAACCTGTGTTAAATTCGAGTCTTCGATTCATATGTACCTAACATTAATGGTTCAAGAAACCGTTTTCAAAAACGTTTCGGGCAAATCTATATCCTAGTTCCTTTTTTGTTTGGATTGTACTGGGAATTACTAGCAATATATACTACAATAATAGTAACTTCCAGTACTGTGTAGAACTATGGTTTACTAGAGAGTATATGGTTTCTCAGTTTAGTTTATGAGTTGTCAACGTCAAAAAGAAGAAAAAGGGGTGCTTTTTGTAAATAGTACATGGTAAATCGATATTTTTCACCCATTTGAAGCCTACCTTCCTGTTGTAATAGGTAAATATTCAATCCTGTTTAGTAGTTAAATTATGAATTATTCAGATACAGATGCGGATCATACGAACCAGTAGCAAACTGGTATGAATTTGATATGACAAAATGTGACTTAATTTTCTAAGAAGTTTTGATATTTTAATTAGTGTTTAAGAGCTTCATAAATGAGGACAACTAGTCATAAATTACCTATTCCTATATATTTGGCATTGATAGTTCATTTGAATTTATTGATCTTTCAACAATTATCTAACTTGACGTGAAAAGATTGAAAAAGAAAATGAAGTACTGAAAATGTTTCAATTCCCAAAGGATCTACGAAAAAAGGAAGAATTAGTCTAATGATTATCCATATACTTTATTACATAAATTTATCACTTAAACTTCGGATGTGCTAATAAAATAATTGTAAAGGCATAATTGATCATACAGAATCCAACTCTCCAATTGTTAAAACTGAGACTTTTTGAAAGATGAGCTCCAAAAAAGATTGCTAATGTATTAGTTCGATAAATCGTTAATTCCACGGTCTTAGTGAAAAATTATTGGAAATTTAAAAAAATATATATATTTATACTTGTTTAATAGATAACAAAACTTGTCTACTTCATTTAATAAAGTAAAATTATTTGAGATAATGTGCCTTTCAAGGTACGTTTCTTAAATAAATCTAAACACGGTTGGCATATTCCATTGAAGCTAGATTCAGCGTGCCTACAGTTCTTAATTTCTCATAAAACGTCTTGCGGGACTAGGTGTGATTGTTTAGTCATGATTTTTACAGTTTGTTCAACCTCAATAGCCGTTTAGTGTAGAATTTTGTTGTGTGAAATTGTATATAGTTGTATGAAGAATTGTGTCGAGCCTTCCATGAGGATTTACAACGTTACCTATCGTTTATCAGATGAGAGTTGAATTGAACGACTTGTTTGATACAATGTTGGTAGACAATCTCGTAAACTAATAATTCTACAATACTGTAGCCTAGTTTATTAATATTTTTAACATTAATTACTTCTTTTTTCACCTTAGATTTTTTAAACTTTAGATTAGTATTTTTACAGCTCGTAGATGTGATAAATTTTGAAACCTATAGTTATTTATCTATGTATGGTTTGTAGTCATACTTTACTGCACCTAACTTCGAGTTGGGTAGGTCTTAGGTATAATATTACGTGCCACATTCATAAATCTAGTTTATAGGGCAGCTAACTGTGTAAATTATTGTGTCTTATAAATACGACCATTTCGAGCGCATGTACATTAAAAATTTATTGAAGAAAGCTGCTATCCTATTGTAGTAATCATTATATATACTCGTAGTATGGGATCTAAATGTAGATGTTTGTATTTCTAGTGTCATGTACTTCGCACGTTGTTCCGTAATAAAATCAAACCCCGAACGATGACCATTTATTATTATTGTGATTCCTAAGCATTAAAACGAGTTTTGAGAAAATGAACGAGCATTCACAAATCATCTGCCAAGAATGGATTACTTCGGTACTCTTAGTTGTGGGTCTAACCTATTGGGGATGTTGCTTCATGCGTGTTGTTAATACTGACTATTTCTCAGTACATGTGGAGGCAAATAATTTGGACATTCAAAGAGAAAATGTAATGAAATTCATTCGATGAGTATACTTGGTCGAATCAATGTGAAGTTTGAGCTGATGATCATGTGGGCGATAAAATCAGATATTAGTAGATTTCTCCATATAATGTTCAAGGCGACTGGATTACAAAGCTGTTGTAGAGCCACACATATCATGTATTACAATCAAAAACCCAACTTACCCCTTTATTTGTTATCTGAATTTATTGAACACATTATGAAAGAAGCCAAACCTACTTATAGAAATAGTGTTTTTAGACATTAGATCTGTGGCTGAACAGCCATTTAGCATAAGGCATCAATTTGGAATGCACACTGTACACTGTTTACGAAAGCTCCAAGATGGAACGATGGTGATTCCAAATTGATGCCTTATTCTAAATGGCTGTTCAGACGCAGATCTAATGTCTAAAAACACTATTTCTATGAGTAGGTATGGCTCCTTTCATAATGTGTTCAATAAATTCAGATAAAAACAAAATTCTAACAATTTAAAAAGCGCACATGTATAAACAAGAACACACTTCAATAACGGAAAATAACATGAAAACAAAAGCTTTCACGATTCAAAATAATCCTATACATAGTCTGCTGTATGATAACCTTATATTAGATGCATTGCCGATTTTGGATTGGAAGTTTATGTACATGAAACCACTATGGCCTTATTTATTCGATGAGAGGATACAGCGAACTAAAGAAGTTCTCTCACGAGTGTTTCATTAGGAAGAACAATGAATCAAATGCAGTTTGATAGGGACTGAACCGAAATTGTTTTCAAACCACAGCAAATCATTAAAGAAAGGTTTATTATTTCTACATACAGCCCTTGTAAGTGGATAATTGGTTTGCAATTATTAAACGTAGACGCAGGAAACTACCTACAGATTAATGAAACAACTACACTTTGCCAGCCTATCGCAGCTTCTCAAGAGAGATATTCGAATAGGTACGAGTACTGCAAAAATTACTTTATAGACGTTTTTCATAGGTGCTCACCACTTGTATGTTGTAATTGTATTTTAGTAGTCACAAAGGAGCTCCATTTCCAGTTCCTGTAGATACCGTAGGTCGGGTAGAAACTTATTCACTTAACCATTTCCGAACCATCTCGAAACCTACTTAAAAAAAAAAAAACTATTTTGCGGTTATCAGGGGACAGTATGATTTCATCATAGATTCAATACTTCACTAGTCCTTCTATACTCATCAAAGAAGTATAAATAACAATAATGTAGCTATATAGAATGAAACGCCTACCTGCACTCAATTTTTTCGCAAATGAACTAACATTATGATAACTCGGTGTCATGAAAACGAATTCCATTCCAATTATATCTACTGATTCGATCGTCACATTTTACTATGTGTGTTTTAGTAGGGTGAAACACGTTCAAAATCCCGTTGACATTTTTCAGCACGTCCCTCTGAATCAAGGCCTATTAAAATTTATCCTGGGGGGTGTGAGACAATCCAAACACAAGAAGAAAATAGCTGCATACAAATCCGCTTAGGACCATTCTAAGACCGAAACCGTGAAAAAAAAGATAGTGGTATGTGTGACAACTTTTGACGACGCTATTATCCGATTTCTCAACTGATTATCATGATTCTTATTTAGTTATACACCAATTCTGGTCTTCTGCAACAAACACACGGAATTTTGGTTTTACTTTCATGAGGGGGATGGAGGGAGTCAAAGCTAATCCTTACAATGCTGCACAAGCGGGAATTCCCCACCGATTCATATACTTTTTTGTTCAATTAAGATTTTGGTTAGTATTAAAACACATTTCAGGACATTATGATAGGGGGTGGATGGAGGGGGGATACATTTCTTCACAATTTTCATCTAAATTTATTGATTTAAGAACATTACACGAACAGACTAGAATGGGAACAAAAACAATATTTGTGTGTGTTAGTGCAACGAACCTTTGAAAATTTGAATTTTCTATTCGGAGGGGAAATGGAGGGTTAATGGAAAAGCTATTCAAGCTCCACTTCGTATATAGCTCATACTTACTAACAATTTTCTTGAATCGTTCTTGTTCGATTAAGAACCTTGGGCTTGTTTTAAAACACATTCCAGATGTTTATATTTTTTAGTGTGGGGGTGAATGGAAGAGATAATAGTAATAAAACGTTCTCTTCAAAATATTTTCCAATTCATTTAAATTCATTTTCTTTCGTTTTTCGATCCCCATTTTCGCCCAACGAATCTTATGCAAAAAGACCTCAGAAAGTTTGATTTTGATGTTGGGAAGTGGGATGGAGGGAGGGGTTTAGTTACCAATCCAAGCACTCCGCCTACCTACTAGAAATTCTCAGCCAATTCGCTGCTTGAGAATTAGATGTAAACAGGTCGTTATAAGTTTGAACATATAAAAACCGCAAAACGAGACACGCTTATAATGCATGTATTACTCACCATTTTGTTTATCTCTTTCCTATCAGTGCTCTAGTTCGTAGGGAGACCGAAAGAGAGGTAAAACAGCAAGAGTAACATTTTTGTTACAGAAGGAGCACAAATCGCCTACAGCATGTGGAAAAGCTATTCATCGTACCTGGAATCTGGGAACAGAACATAAAGATGTAAATTTCGGCGCGCTGTGCGAATTTTGAACTGTCGTAGAGCCATTTGGGCAGACGAAGTGCCCGCGTATGTCCACTAATGTCGCGAACCCGTATTCCCAGGCTGAAAGTTGTAAGGTGATGGAATGGTATAGTTCCCCTTCAATTGAGGTGGATACGGTGATAATGCTCCGCCGTATTCAGAGGATGACCAAGACGCTTGAATTCGTCTAATTCATGTCCCAAGGCGACAGATTCTAAAATCGGAAAGGGCCAACTAACCGTATCCATCACACTCCCAGGGCTCTTAGAAAAGCTCAGAATAAATACGGCTGGGGTATGATATGATGATTATTGAAGGGGTTTTAGTTAATAGTATTTAGCCAATGGGGAAAAGCGAGTAATTAGGGGCGTAAAAAGCCCCAGTGGTCGTAACCACGCTCAAGCTAAAATCGGGAAGGGCCAACTAACCATATCCATCACAAAGTGTAAATTAAATATTGAAGGTGTTAAATAATAGTTGTAATGTGTAAATATTACATCTGAAATAGTTGAATAATCCCTTTTGGAAATTTTTGCACCAACACTCATCAACAGCCCCACAGAGAGGGGGGAGGCACTATGCCCGGCCTCCGTAAGGGGTCCCGGATTTTAAGTCGTTTGAAGTTATAGAACTTCCTGATTCAATTTTAATTTGGTTTGGAAGTTGTAATACAGAATAATTCTGTATTAATTATTAATAAATATAAAGATACAAAGCTGTAAAAATCAACCGTTCTCAATTTTCCACTATGAATACAGTAGTTCGTAGGCGCTTTTTTTCTTTTTTTAGGGGGCCCTGCTCAACAACACATAACATTACCTGATCAATGTTCGACCTTTTTCTATCTGGTCTATTCCTAGGCCAGTACGACAGTGGTGGCGTCAACGGTTTGACTGCATGTAAAATCACTAATAGACACCCATCTTATTCAAATTTTAAGGATGGTGGACATCATGGGACTCCTTCCGCCAAGGTAGGGAGGAGATGAAGAGTTCGTGATGAGAGGAAACGGTGAACCGGAGAAGTTGCGGCTCGTGGGGGCATCAGGTGGGAGGTCGGCGCGCGAGGTGGGTGACGACGGTTTCCCTGGACTTTCGCCTCGAGCTCGTCAAACGCCGGTCGTCCTCTGCGCCTGTCGCTTCAGTAAGTCAATCAAATAATTTAGATCACGCAACTCAAACGGTTTCCGGTTATCGGTACTTTTACTTCCTTTCTAGACAAACTTCCTCCAATACACTAGTAGACATAATCATGCATCTACTTCACATTTTCGAATTTCGAACCTACAGTTCGTTTAGACGAAACTGCTTTCACTGTGTTTTACTAATTATGTTGATGATATTGACACTCATAATTGTACTCTATACAGCTAACATTCATCTTCCAAAATTAAAATGAATCAATTAAACGGAAATGCGTTAAGAAGAATTTCTCAAGCTTTTGACGTTTCATCAAATGTTGTCAAAGAAACGTTACTTATAAGTACTAATTTTAATCACTTTTAAAAGTCACTCACGTCTGGTGGATATGAATAGTTCCCCTTTCGGATTCTTGGAACTGCGGCTTCTGAGCATAAACCTAACTCCTTTTAGCTTCTGGTATATCTTCAGGGTGTTGCAGGCATAATCTTCTCAGCCCTTCAATCCATTCCACCACCTCCTTGTTTTAAACCATAACAGTCTTTTTACTTTCTTAGAAAAACCTGCCTGCTGGTTACGCCATTGGTTACGTAAAAAATGAGTCCGTTTCATTTCCCACTTAATTCGTTGAAATTTGGATGAGACCCTTTTTGGAAAGTAAAGAGTTGTCCTGATGAATAAAGCGAGTCAGCAGGCTAAATTGAATTCATTATTGTACTGCCTGACGCTATGTCCAAATGAACAGGATCCAGAAGTACAACAAGTGATATCGGAGGTAGTACACCCAATACTATTATAGCAACAATAATAATTTATCTTATAATGCCATCACGGTATTACAGTCTATAATTTACCTCAATATTTCACTTGTAAATAATCATTCGGGTAGTTTCAATAAATTTAACATTGATTTTTACTAAAGAACGAGTTGATAATACCTATGAAAATTTTGATTTGATCAGTGCACGTTAATGATTCATTGAATCACAGCTGTGAATTGGGTTTGTTCAGACATGTGAAGTGTGTTTGAGCGACAACTAGAGGAGGCAATAAATCGTTACAAACATTGCGTCGACAGTCTGACTAAATTGACAAAAACTTTTCTTCTTCTTTTTTTTGCGAGAGAGTCTGAACTCAAATGAGCCATCGCGGCCGGAATACGTAAGAAACTGTGTGGGGGGAATTGTGTAGGTAGTCGAGTGAAAGCGAATAAATAGCGATGTGACTGTTGACTCTTCTAGATCCTGGCTGATCCGGAATTAATCTGCGTCTGATTCGGTTTCAAAAAACTTTCTTCGATCCGACTACATCACTGCTGCAAATTTCAACGTGCAAACTGTGAACTGTCAGTAATTTCATTCTTAATACATTCCAAACTTCTCATTTACATTCACGTTGAATATGAATATGAATTTAATATGAGTAAATTACACTAATTTGATTTCTGTAGTCAAATTACAGTAATTTCAAATTCGATTATCGACAGACTGACATTACGGGCCATATTTTTAATATTTTTGATCAAATAGACGACAGAACTACCTCCAGAGTCGCAAATTTTGTGTAAGACTCCAAATAGGTAGTTTAGCTGTTATCGTTTGAACCTCCTTCCCTTTTCAACTTTTCTATCCAAACCCACACATATAGTGGATCCATCATCTTTCATAAACTTGGTTTCGCAAGTAACTGTAGTGCTTTCCATAATCAAATATTTGCAAAATATCAATTCAAATAAACTGGAGGATGATGTACAAAATTGGCTCAATCCGTATCAAATTATCTTCGTAGATCAATCTTATCCATTTTTGCTCATTTTACTTTTTGCACAGCTCAACTATGTCCTCTAAAACATGTTTATTATAATTTTCTTTCAGAAAGTCATCACAAATGGTTTGAAGCCTGACACAATTCTTACACAATGGGATATCTCGTGTGCTTATGGTTGTTCATTCCGTCCCTAGCATCAGCCCAGCAATTAGGAGGCAGTTCCATCGGTGATTTCGTTGGGTGAGTATGTTTCACTAGGTTCTTATTGGATATCTCAGTTCAACAAGTTTTTTTTTTTTTTTTTTAGTAAATCGTAAAGTACCCATTTGACAATGGGTGACATTCTTTGTTTAGAAAGTACGGTATTTATAACACACGTCAGTTTCCGTATAGTCGGTTCTAAAGATAATCTCCGAGATAGGCTTGGATATGTGTTGTGAAGGACTTGAGTTCCCAGAATGTCACATATGCAAAGGTAGATTGCAAAACTAGAAATGGTATCAGATCTCCAGGTATAAACAAGCCGGATAAACCGAGCTTTTAACTCCTGGCCATTTCCACAATAGTCATTATCATGAAGTCACTCACAAATATGGCTTAAATGTTCAAGTAAGAAATTTGAAGGCGGAAGTAATGAAGGCTTCTTCCGGTTTGGTGCTCTCTTTATTTGGCACTACTAGTTTCGCGAAGGTAGGCCTCGTGAAAGGTCCACAGGTGGAGTTATCTTGATTTGGTTTCCGATAAATATATTTTTCAATTCTACTAAAAGATGTATGTTAAGTTATAGTATTTCGATGGCTTCTGATACTGCATTTATGGAGCGAGTGTACCCAGGCAGAAATATAGACCATCCCCTTTGTGAACAGGAAGGAGTGCATGACTGGCTTAAAGCTCATCTCTGAATCTTAAGTTTAATGAAGAGAATACTTAATTATTCCTTAGATTAGATGAATCTAAGTATAACCACTACCAATAACAAAAGTGCTTACGTAGTTGCTTAGACCATTGTCTCCGTCGATATTCCATTACCTTAAGAGTCCGAATTTCGGCAAAACTAGTAGTACTGAAGAAAGATAACACTAAATCGGAAAACGCCTTAATTAGTTCCACCCTCAAACTTTAAGATGGCTAATCGTACAGATCCTATCTAGGCGTAGATGTCTTTCTCATCTCTAGAAATGAATCTTCCCCTTTTGGTCGAAAATCCTCCCCACACTCTCATCTTCTAGTAATGATTGACCTAACGAGACAATCACCATGGAAACTTCAATGTCAGAGTTCTTTAAGAAATCAGTCTGCATTCTTCTCGATGTTCTGATTAGCTCAGAAGATTGTCCATCGGAGCTCCAGTTCAGTAGTTGAGCCACCCCTGTGTTTGCATAATCCTTTGCTTCCCTAACATCCAGGGTTTGTTTTTCAACATAGGAAAAGGGTTTTCTTCAGCGTTAGGGTTCATCATTATTCGATCGTTAGAGAATAATCTTCACCCGGAAGAAGGGGAGGGGGCTGTAAATCTCTACTGTAAAGAGCACTTCTGCTTTTACGAATTTCACGTACCTAACAAATAGAACGATGAAGGAAGATGGCGATCAAGAACAGAATTAACGTTGGCCAGGCCTCATTTTCACATGGAGTTGTTGCTTCTACCCACAGGATTGAAAGCTTCAGTTCTCAGTTCGTGGAAAATAAAACATTAACAGTTAAAAGTCGTAATTCCATTTAAATTGTGGAATGCTTTAAAATGATGATTAAATACACATAAATGAAAATACATATATTAATTTTAGGCAGCTGACGAGTTTGATCAACCAAAACGGCGGAATCGGGAGTCTCGCCTCAGCCTTGCAACAGGCGTCGCCTCAAGGAGGATCTGACAATCCAGGGTTCGGCCTATACCAGCCTCCGGGAGCGCCCCCCATATTAACAGGTAAGAAAGATGGGTTCATTTTTTCGATAATAAGCCTTTGCAGTCTTAAAGCAAACATTTTTATAACCCCCTCTATCCCTCCACCAACTGTCTCTTTTTACGTTTCAAGGAGCGTAGTCTAAAATCTATAAATTGCTGTCAAAAGACTTTGTATTTGAAAATAGAAAATCCTTTTTTTCACACATGGACTCCATTTTAGGTGTAATTGGTCCTAACTTCTAGCCACCTCAGAAAATATCTCCACTTGCACAGATGCTATGAGCAAACATTTTGACAAAAAATTGGGTTTTCTTTTAGATTTTTACTAACATAGAGAAGTAGGATGGGATGAGAAAGGTCCCAGACCAGTCCGAGTTTATCTGAACCAGTAAATCACATTTTCAAGTGTCAAAATTTTGGAAACGGATGTAGAATAAACCCTGAATTTGGACATATTTCATACTTCTATATAAATCATCACCAAATCCAACAAATGCGGCAAAATGTATGAAAGGACAAGTTCGAATGACATCACAGCATTTTCAACCAGACATGTTCAAAATAATGGACAATTTTGATCATAAAAATATTTAAAGATTTTATCTAACATTGTCAATTTTTTCAATGATTTTAACTTTCCACAAAGAATTTAAACTTTTTATCAAAATATATATAGTTTTTTTTAAATTTCGGCTTGTCTTACAAAAATACAAAGTTTTAAGGAAAAGGCTTGAAAAACGTGAAAATTTATTTAAAAGAATAAAAATTGCGCTTTTCCAGATGGTTGCATTAACCTCGATTCAAAAATAATCGTCCATTTGATCTAGATTTACGTGTAAATCACGTTGTATGTAAACGGAAATTACATTAAAATTTCGATTTTAATCGTAATCAAGTTGCCGATTAAGATTTTAATCGTATTCATAAAAGCTATTCTTATTAAATTCTTAACCGCTCACTCGAATCCGATTTGAAATTTATTCTTCGATCGATAACACGATTAAAATCTAAATAATTGAGATTGCAATTATTGTAATCTTCGATTCGATTGGGTCCATTTACGTTGAGCAGAACAAAATCAGTAGAAACGTAAAACGATGGCAAAGAATCCGTTCTGATTTTTTACAGTTGTCCATAGTTGCTCAGGTTACCTAACAGTAATCAAAACAGTTCGGGTACTTCAAATTACTTCAATGTTGATAAAAAAGACTTCAGTGGGTAATTGTTTTTCAAATATATTAAGAGGCGTAACTATTCCGGAGAATGTGAATTGAACACTTTTAACCTTAATATAACCAGAAGACCATACAACTTTTTCAGCTTTAAATCCGAAATAGTTATGTCTTTTAAAAAGTGACATTGATGAGCCTGACATCGAGGTTTCAATGACCTTAATGATGTCTGACAAAAGCTGGTCTCATTTGGTTTTTTAGAACCCATTTGTACTCAGTTTTGATAGTCAAGATGTTGCAGATTAAATTTGGATGATTGATTGATGATGATGAATCTAACATTTTTGTTGTTTCCAACTTGATATTCCAGGTCCATCGTTTTCTGGAGGTAAACCTTCACAATACCCTGGTCCGCCGTACTATCCGGGACCTTCGCAAGGGCATCCGGGTTTCCTGAACGCGCTGTCGTCCATAGCGAGGTACGACGACCTCAAATGCGTTCCCCGACTTCTATGCGAAGTTACTTCGGGTGGCAAGCCTGGCTATGCCGGTACCGTTCAGCAAGTACCGACGACCAATAAAGACACTCTGATAGCGTAAGTTTATTTTTGAAATTGTATTCCTTCTAAGCAACACAGGTTAAATATGAAATGAAATACCCTCAAGGTTCATTCTGCTGATGGAAAGACGTCTCACAACGCTTTTTGGTTTCAACCGCTTCGTTTTCCCTTGAAATGAAGAACTCAATATTTCGATTCAGTACCGCCCAAATGAATTTCGCCCGCCGAACAGGTAAACAAAAACCGTCTAAAAATTGAGTCTGAGCAGGTAAATCAGATTTTAATCTTGTACACATTCACCGACAAAAGTAGTTTTTCAACCGATATTATTATTCAGCGAGCTCTCAAATTTATTTCTATGAGGATCTTGTTTTCCTACAGTACAGTAATGCCATCAACATAACTAGTTGAAAAACAATCGGTAGCCCTCATTACTAGAAATCCTACAAACTGCTAGGAGCTTCTTAAAATTGATACTGATTCAATCAGCAGATTATTGCGGATGTTTGTCAAGATTGGTTCTTAGGGTTGATAAATCGATGCACAATCTTTCAATTTCGTCCGTAGTCATAGAACACTTGATGGCGAATGCCTCACATTTATCATTAGCATCGCAGTGACGAACAATAGATTCTTCCTGGCCTTCTCCACTCGTCAACAATGGATCAATAGATCTTCATTTCCAAGCACGGTGCCCTTAAGAGCGTAGTTTTTTTGTCTTATTTGATTAGTGGAAGAAGAAAGATGAAGCTTTATTTTGTCGCCTTCTCATCTACTGGAACATCCTACCTATTCACGGCTTAAGGACGAATAAAGAAGGATAAACCGAAGCCAATCCTTTCAGAAGACAGACGACAAAAGTTCAACATGTGTTCTTCATGAGAAAAACAATTCGTTGATTACTTTTCGTTTGGCATTTTAGCAATAGTATGATCATAACACCTGTTTCATATTTCTACTACCTTATCGCAGAGAATGAGTGCGTTTTGTGAATCGGTACACAACGTCTCATGGTGATTTGCTTCAATTATCCAGAGATTATCCACAAACCATTGCTCAGTTAATTACCGGTTCCTCTTTTGCCTGTCACATCAACACCGTTGTTCAGTTGTACTTGGATTTTGATCAACACATCTCTAACGGTTTAGTTCCGTTAATAATAGAAGATAAATTATGGTTTATATGGCAAGTAGAAGACCTCGACATCACTGGCATGAGGAATACTGAAGAAGGACGTAATCAGGCGGACCCTATTTCGGTTAGAATTCAAAATTCTACAAACCAATGTACAACTGTTCATTATTCCAGTTGGTCATCCCTAGCAAAGTATACTCTCAATCGATTGAGGGGCCAATCACTCTAGAGCATTCGTACCGAACAGTAACAAACACTACTTCTGTCACTTTTCCCAGTCATCAACGTCTCTTGAGTCCCAAATTGTAGTGCTTCATTGATATCCTTTCTCCCACTACTTTCTGCCTTCTCATTCATCGCTCCCCCCCCCCCCCCCCCTTGAAATGGCTCTCGTATTTTTTATTTATCACGAAATGAATTACACACCCAATTAAGAGGAATGGTTCGAAATGAAACGTTCACTTAGCCAAAATAACTAAGTTTTCGGTAAAACAAGCAAACGGGATTTATAGTTGGCGTTGGAATAGCCCAACACGCCTCGTTGATCATTGGATTGATGCAAACTAGTTCAATCCTCTGGTACTTTGGGCTTACATGTAACCGTCAAATGGGTTCGCAGGTCATTACTAACTATTGAATAATTGTAAGATTCAATAGAAATTGATTGTGTATACTGTTGTCGTTTTTATGAGATTACTAAACCGTTGTACTCTGACTACATTCCGAATTTAATTTAGATTAGATGGCTACGGAGCGAGACAATTAAGGTTGATGAACTTCACATTTAAACATGAACAGAATGAACTACTGGCTTATTAGCGTTGAACCATCCATAGCTGTTTCATCATCATGTTTCATGTTCGCCTGAAATTTTAGCAAAATCGAATGAGGATGAGGAATCAAAATAGTTACGAGAGTGTTACATGAACTCAGACAGATTAGATCCTCTGTTATTTACAAGATTAAAGCTGTTTTACTCCCTACAAGCTCTTAGCGTATGATTTTTGATGATGAGTCCGCTAGGTGTAGGGGTGGCGGACATTTCCGATTGCAATATAATTAAAAATCGAATTCTGAACGGAAGAAAACGAAAGTTAGTATCGACCCCTCTACCAACAGTATGTGAATAGTTTAGTGGATAACAAACAAAACATGGAATGATGCATGCATAGGTCGCTCCCTCGTATTGTATAAATATAAATTTGTCACTAATATCCTTCTGGGGGATTGTGAAACTAAGTAGGTAGCTCGTCAAAAATTACTATGTTTGGGCGGGAAAATTTTTCACCCGCAAACTATAAATGTTATTATAGTGCGTCATTTGTGAAACATCTTGGATTTTAATGATCAGTGTGTGTGTGCATTAACCTACACATTTGTTCAAAACCTGATAAGAAATGCATAAAAATAATTTTGTAGTTTGTAAACTATTACCTACTTTGAAGAGTTAGTCTAACGGCAACTACTAGAAAATAACTAACGAATAGCTTGTGGTTTGTATTCAAAACTACGAACAAAATTATTCAGTGTATTGGACACATCATCCATAATAATTACTGTGTATCTGTGAATCGTTAGCCGCATTAATTAGTACGTTTAAATGGTATAATTATGGCAGTAGTGAATTAAGAAGACGGGAAGGATGCGAGAAAAAGGAAAGGGTCCTAAAGGCGAGTATGAGCCATGAGAATAGAATGGTTCCATTGTTCGTTTATCGCTGGAAAGGACGTCCTGTTGCGGGAGGCTTTACTAACCAAGGAAAACTCATAATTTTTCTAAAAGGTGAAAAAAAACCTCTGGAGTTGAATACGTTGTTTCTACCAAGAGGTGGTTTGTAGCTTCCTTAGTTGTGCAACCACCATTGTAGATGTGAGGCGTACAAAAACTGGGAGCAGTGACTCATGGACGTACCTATTTCACTATCTACATGAATTATTGTTCAACCGATTGTAATCCGTGAAATCTTAAATTGTATGGTAGGTAATAATCATGGATACATTCCCAGTCTAAACCATTTTAAACAGCCCAACTGCTGCAGATGAATTTTTAATGTTAAATTGATTCATTTAAGTAATGAATTGCTGTAAACATCATTTCAAAAGATTTGGCTAACCACATTTCATTGAGTTAGATGTTTTACCTCATTCTTTGCCACTTTTCATATTTTAAAAGGTTATTGCTTGAACTGATACAGTCGACACTGAAATAACTTTTGAAGATCAAATCCTCCTCCCATGAATATCTGTTCTTTTTGATGAAATTTTAATGGTTCAGAATAGATTTGATTAGTACATCCAGAATATTTTCAAGAATTTCAACAATGACGTTTCAGAAGTTAAATCAACAGTTTCCAAAAACCTAGGGAATTGTGAATCAACTCCCAAGTTTACTCCATACACTTACTCCGTGTGCTTTCGCAATACATGGTTAGCGAACATTATTTTTATTCGCTTTTCTTGTCACACAAAATAGGAGAAAAGCGACATTTGGTTTGAATATACCATTTTCTAATATACACGACATTTATTAACTAAATAATACAATCGAATAAACTTTATATATCTAGGATACAAGTTAAACTTGAAAGTGAAGGGTTGCTAGTGATTGTACGTTTATTGTAATGCTGTCGTTAGAAATACCGCAACTTGTATTCGTAGGTGAGGCGAAATGAATATAACATTACTGTATGGGAAAAATTGTATGCAGTTTTGGCAAACTTCCTTTAGTTTTTAGAGGCGGGCATTGGAAAGTTGGAGGATCCCAAATCCAACAGAAAAAACCAAATTCAATGTGACAACCTCATTTCTCAGTCCAATTAAGTTGTTTGTTCATCATTCGACTCAGTATTGAGACCAGTTGTTCAGTACCAAACAAATCTTCAAATGAAACTCGCAGGTACAAATGTCATAACTATAAAATGCCTAGCAGCAGGCATACTGGTACTAGCCCCTCAATATGTATAATTTCAATCAACAATGAATGAATTAATGAGAAACCCTCAAGGAATGAAAATTATCGGTGCAATAATGTTATAGCAAAGTATTATTTGGAAGAGAACAATGACATTTCCGAATGCTTTCAATTGTCATAAAGCGAATCATGAAGATCTAACCACATAGAATTATTAGTGACCATGTAGTTTGAAACTCTAGCTGAGCTTTTGCAACTTAGATTCGAAAATTAACACAAAATAAAAATAAAAATTGAGTGCCAACCAATCCAAGCTAATTGGAGTTCATTCTTTTAATGTTGAATCCCCTTCTCCGGTTTCTCATTTATTTCCTCTGGAAATAAATCTGTCGTCACTGCACCGGCAGTATTTTTAGTCTGAACTTGAAAAACAACCCCGAGTTGAAATCATATTTCAAGGGAAAAGCTTATCTGTTGAACTTGATGCCATAATTCAGTGTTACAGTTCACGGTCGCATTATTTGCCATTCTGGGATTTATGTTTTCTGTGACCCCGTTTCACAAAGGAAACCAAGAAAGAGTTTTGTGTTGAGAAGAGAATAACGGGGGGTCATTATAGTTTTGGTATTTTCGTGGAATGGACTCAAACTCAATATATTAAAAGGGTTGCCGGAACTGTAGGAAGCGCTCTGCACATACTGCTCCCTGGGGGATGCCAGTTTACAACACTATTATTCACGGATTCGTTTTCTGAACTTCGCTATCGCTCCGTATCGGGCTTCATAATTTAAACTTTTCAGTCCATGGCGTATGGCTATTTTTAAATGGGATTTACGCCGATTGCTATGGGAAGGGGTTCATCGGAGCTAATGACAAACAATTCCACATCCACTCTTGAAGGAATCTTTCTCGCAGATGCAAATAGAATAAAAACAGATAGGAAATTTGTAATATATTCTTGCGTCATTGGTTTTTCTCAGTTAGAGAAGATGTCTGAAAAGAGTGATATTGTCTGGAGGCAGTCACATTCGTTTAGTTATGTCTTCAATTGACTCACTTTGGCTTACAAGTCTACAACCAATACCAGATAATGGTAAACGCATCATCAACAAAGATCACCATGATGCGATTCGCAGGATAAGAGAAGAATTTCGTAACAGCATCAGAGGACATGATTAAACAAGGTATATTTTGAAAATAAGCATGTCTAAATCACTACTCCTAGCTTCAGTATGCAACTTTCTTGAGACGGTAACAGTAATTCAACAACCTTTATAGAAACACAATAAGTATCTATTGTTATCTATCTACATAACAAAATTGTTCCATCATTTTTTTTTTTACATTGTATACAGTTTCGTTGATGTACTGGTGCTGTTTTACAGGTTACTAACGGTTTTGAACTTCATTGATGAATCACCGTTACTGATATTTGGAAGAGCAGCTTTGATAGGATATACGGCCCGTGGAAATCCTAGAGCGTGCGTCACTGCATATCCGACATGCCCCAGGGATCCAGATGCTCTGGTTGACTACCTCAACAATCATAATGGAGGCTTCTTCAGATTCTTTGGGGGTCTTCCGCAACCTGGGTATCCTGAACCTGGTTATCCGCAACCTGGGTATCCCCAACCGGGTTACCAGCAATATCGCCCAGACTACCCTCCTCAGTACGAAAACAGCTATTATGGATCGCAGTACAGCGATCAGTACCCGCCAAGACCTTACAAGAAAAGGCCTTACTCGTATCGGAATGATCCGAACTACCACGAATCTGCCTATCGACCTGAAGACCCATATTCGCCGTACAATTACGCCGGGGCCACACATTACTACCAAGAGAGGATCCAAAACCATCCATACCCAGTCCTGTCCATCCAAGGGCACGACACACCAGTCACCTACCAATCGTCCACCTACAACGACCAACACCACAGCGACAAACTGGTTTTCCCAAACACAAGAACGGGAAAGACCCTGACTTTCCCCACAGACGACAGACCACAATCTTCGAGTAACGCTTACTGGTCCGGCCAGTCCAACGCGAACTTCTTTCCCGATAGGACAGGAACAGGAAAACTGTTGTTGGACCAACAGGGAGTACATTACGACAATTACGGTCCCCCAGATCTCATTAACTTCAGGGACCAAAGATCGGTTAAATTTCCATCATCAATGAATTTCCCTTCTTCTTGATCGAAGCGAAGCACAGAATATATTCCAGCTAATAAAGCTTTAAGATGATAACATAATATCAAAATCAAATACATTTCATTCTAACCGTTTTGGAGAAAATCTACCAGCCAGTGGTTGATTTGTTTTCAAATATTTTTTTTCTATCTACATCGTTTTACATTTGTTGAAAATTTTATTGATATAAGAATGGGTTGCCATAAGAATGCTCTCAATATTAAAATTGGCATAATATTATCCATACTTATATACAGTTTAGATTCACGAAACCAGTGCCTCATTGAATTCATAATATTTATTACGAACCAATATAATGAATGCTCATCAGTGTCATGTATGTATATATCTATCGAGTGTTGGTATTTGCTTCAGTTTTTAAGTTTCTCATAAAGACGGATGTACATAAATAGTTACACTGATATAAATGAATAGATACTTAGTACCCAACCTTTCAAATTTTTATGATATATGTGTAATAAAAAAAGCATACATCTTCTACCTGCCTACTAACTTCGATGTTATTAATAAGCGTTTTTTATCCAATTAGTTTAATTTTCTCAGTCCCTGTTTCATTCCCTATACAATATGATGGTATGGCGAACGGTTTAGCCTTTGTCAACAAACAGAATACACAAAGGATACTCTCCGAGTTGAAACAAATATGAAAACCAAGACATTTTCATGTTGATGCGTAACATATGAGTTGTGCATGGACGTGGTTTGGTTACACCCAAATCCAGATGGTTTCACAGAAGAGGAGAATTGAATCGTAATTATTAATTTACTGATTAATTATTTTCAGATCTATGTATACCCCAGTACAGTTAAGTTATAAAAATCGAAAGCTTCCCGAATTAAAACAAACATTTTACAAATAGGATTGAACATTTACCAAATATATTTATGTATTCAACAAAAGTGGTTATACCTCTCTGACGAGAAAATGTAGTTGAAAACATACCTAATAAAAGGTGTAGTTTGTTACATTTCAGGAATGATGTAGCAAAACCCATTTTTTCGACAAAAACGCAAAAAACCTATAACTTTTAATCTAATGAGTTTTTTGAACAGCTGGAGAAGTCATTACTTAGCTCTTACGGGAAACATAAAATATCTAAATTGCAAACACCTAAAGACCATTCATTCGTCAGATACTTGGAATAGTGTTTGGAGAGAGATGACTTCTGATTGAAATACTTGAGAAAGTTGAGTTTTGAAAAAGCTGAAAAGAATCAGACGTTAAAATCGACAGTTATGCACCCACATTGTTGGTTTTTTCTTTTCTGTTGACTATACTTAGAGATTTTTCGTCTGTTCTCTTCATCTGCCTTTGTTGACTTCCTCCTCCTTGAACTGGAGTTCAGCAGGCTCACGTTTCCTTACGCAGGGCCACTTGATAATCCCGAAATGAACTCGAAACACGGTAACAACTAAACTGAACTCCAGCCATGAAGATAAACAAAGTAAATTCGAACACTAGCGGCGGAAATTCTAAAGAGCAAAGGAAAGGACAACATTAGCCCTGGATCTAAGGAGAACTGCTCCTCAGCATAAACATCGTTGTTTATTTTTGAAGAATATGCCAACCAGTGAGGAAAATAGTTGTTGCCATTCGGAAACGCTTTGCCTCTATGCTATGCTCTGCCTCTGAGATATGTTGGACCTCATCCACTATCTCTTTTACAGCATCCAGTGCTCGAGTTCAGCCCCCACTTCTTCTAGCAGTTACCAACATATCATTTACGGTTAAGGTACCACCACGCGATAGTCGGTAGCCTGTGCCAAAAGGCAACAAGCAAATTGGACATATCTGTAGTTTTGCACATGATTTCCACATTAAAGGCACTGTCCATGTCACTTACCAACACAATCAAATAGCAAAATCCAATGCTCACACATGCTGATAGAAATACAATACGTTACGTTTAATCAAGTTAATTTGGGCTACTTATCGTGTACTTAAGTAAAGGCCATTCCTATTTTGGTACTTGTTTCTATACATTAGTCGATGAGCATAAAGAACATATCAGTTCCCACGGTGATACCTTTTCCGGACACGAGTGATGCGGAAGATTGGAAACAACGAACGTTTTCTCATATCTAGATAATTAACGGAGAATGACAGAACACATTTAAAGCTCAACGGTCGTTGGGTCGGAGGCGTAAAAAATCGTGGGTGGTTAATCCATTAGGATGGTTCGGCATAGGCAACGTATCGATGGGTTACAAAGGGACGTAGCTGGGTTTATGGTTGGGGGAGTTATTGTTAGATAGGACCTGTCAATTTGAGGGTCGAGACACCTGCGGCTTGAGTTACCCACGGGTTACCTGGATCAATTAGCGGCAGCCACTGGCTGGGAGATGACGGAAATAGGGGTGTAAAGTTGTATGATATAACATAGAGGGATAGCTTCACTAATCCGAGTTCTAATGCTGTTCACATCGGCGTTGACCATCTGTTGGACGGATCGGTTACTTCTAATGAAATGTAGATCACCGCAAAAATATTCTCATTGGTACCAAGTGATTAAATCAGATTCTACTCAGTAAAAAAGTAGGAAGGCAGGCAGTCTGAAAACTTAACAGATTAAATGTAAAGGTACACTGGTGCAGTTCAATTTAAGGAGATTGAGAAATATATTATTGACTCATAAATATTTATAAACTTTATTCTTCTTGACTCGGAACGTGAGGAAAAGGGTACTCTTCGAATTATCACCATGTCATTGCAGATTTTGAATGGATTCTTTTGAAGCTCAACGGAGGTTTCAGGAGGGCTCACAGCTGCTGATGTTGAAATGAGTTGTGGGTGTCACTACTAGCACGTGACGTTAATATTTCGTCGGGTTCCGGGTATAAGTGACCAAGTAACATTTTTTTCAAAATGAGCTTTTTTTGTCATTCCGGTACTAAGGAACGTTGTCTACTGTGTGTTGTTGCTAAGAAAGTTATCTTCAAACTGATGTGCAAGAAATACTTGAAAACAAATTTTACCTGCCTGACCCAAAGAGTTTTATGTGACCGAATGGCATTTGAACTCAACCACAAAACACGAGATGGATTATAAATGTACTCTCGCTGGTGCGTGTAAATGTTATCAATTGCCATTTGATCACTTTTACTGTGTAAGATTTGTAAGATTGCATAATGGGCAGGTGAAAATGACCAATTACAGTGATAGGTAATGGATAACCTTTTCTAACAGAAATAGGTATATCGTTGTTATTAGATGCTTGGCAACACGATAAATTAACGAAAAACTATTCAATCCCTCAATTTCATGTAACTATGCGACAGATTTTCGAAGAATTGAATTGACCAAATGAGTAAAGCTTGAAACTCCAGGCAGGTAAAAATGATCAAATAGAGTTTTCCGGAAAACAGCTCTTATTTAATCTGAAGTGAATTTTGAAGCACGATATCATAGGCGGGCACTAGCTAACTACCTACAGTATAAAGAAAAATCGAAACATAGTCGGATGAGACATCACACAACCAGTGTTCGTAAGAAGAAAATAGGTGAAACTTCAGATCGCTCCCCTGTAAAATTTTGCAAATGTTACTTGGTCACTTTTACTCGGAACCCGATTTGATCGTTATTTAAACTGTAGTACTGTACATCGTGTTGTAAGGAAGGCACTGGACGTTTATAGCGTTTTCCAAGTTACTTGTATGCCAATATCCCAATGAACAAATACCACGGATCGTTCGTCACAAAATCAAAAGCCATCCGCGGGATGAAAATCCATCTATTTCTAATTATGCGCAGAGAGTTGAGGGGAGCTGTTTGATAAAGGGGTATCTCCGCCGGTATTTTAATGTTGGGGAAACTCTTCATCAGTATGGTAATGCAGTCCCCGCGGAAAGAGAATGATAAATGTTCATTATCAACAGAAAGGGTTGAGATTAATGTTCCTCGGGCTCCTTCTTGACTCGCCCGTTGCCACCCCTTATTTCAGACTGTTGCGGCCTGCGAAGGGGGTTTAAAACTGAATCAAGGGGATTTTAGATAACAACAAAGCGTAGTCCGGGGATTGAAAAGTTGACTAGAGCTTCCAGGTAACTAATGGTGCTTATACCAACCGGGAGATATGAAGATTCCAACAATCCTACACAACCACAGCGTACCTATAGTAAATCATGTCCATCACCCCACAGCTTTCAAAGAAACACTAGATGAGCTAAATATCTGTGACAACGGCGATTTTAATGATTTTACTCATAGTATTCTCACAAGTGTATTAGGTAATAAAAGTAAGTAGGTACTTACTGACAGTTATCGTAAGATTTTTTTGAAGAGTTTATTAGTACTTAGCTACTGATGCCTGCCAATAAGGAATATTGATTGATATTTGAATGAAAATATAAACATTTTTTTCACAAAACTCTTCTTTTTTTTGCTGGGACCAGAGCAAAGAATTGTTATTTTGGTTGAGAGATTGTGCCCCAGAATCAGTGCATATGAGGATTCTTATGTTGAAAAAGGAGTTTGGAAAAGTCGGAGAGTTGGATACTTCATTTCTTGATTTCTCAAACGAGTTAACACATAAATGGGTGAAGGCATTTTAAACATTAAGATTTGTTTTTTTTTTTTTTTTTTTTTTTTTTGAAAAACGAAGACTGGTTGAACGCCAGCGCTTTGATGGTAAAATCGGAAATTTTACTTATATCTTGATGAAAAATTGTATTATTGTTGTTAGAAATCAAAAATTATACTTACGAATTTAATTATTGACGCTCAGATTAATCATTACAATTTCACAAAATTCTTACTGCAGTCGATCAGTAGAAAATGCATACGAGGTTTTCTTGATTTACTGGAAAATCGAAAGAAACTTCGCATCAAATATTTTTTCCTTTATCGTCAAACTGTCATTTTGCATTCAGTAAACGATCTCTCTTCCTGAAGTGTTGAATTGTTGGGTACCAATGGGTTATTAAAGATTCATAAGTATTGAAATATGAAGTGATTGTTACTTAGATATTACAAAACTGACCATTGAAGTCCATGTATAGCGGAAAATTTGTTCATACGCAAGTATACTACGAGCATAATAAATATAAGTTTTCCACATGTACGACATTTGAAGAGATTGTCTATTTATTGTAAAAGTAACTTGTCATCCAGTTCGTAACATTATTTTGAACCATTTTTACATCTTCCAAAACATTTATTGTCGGAACAATGAAGGATGTATAGGTACACTCTTTCTGTACGCAAACGATTCAACAAGTACAATATCTTAACCCATGCGTCATACAATACTCGAAGAATCTTAACTTTTAGAACCAATTGAGTCCAGAAAACAAGCTTTTTCAATAGTTGAATGCAGGCTTCAAGTAAAGTACACCTTTTTTCATTGCAGGGAAGTAAAAATCCTTCCCCTCTAATTCTTTCGATCTCTACTTCTTGTTGTGCTCTTCCGCCAATAAAACCTTCGATCGCCTCTCGCCAAGTGTGAAACCTCAGATAAAGCTCAATTTTGAATCAATCAGGACGTCGGAAAGGAAAGATCTTACAAAGTGAAGGAGAAGGGGGAAATAGAATATAAAAAAAGAAAACCGAACGGTAGTAGAAGAAAAATCCCATCACCCGTGGAAAGCAATCCGGCTCAGAAGACTGATCCCCCACAGGCAAACACAATCTTCCTTTCTTTCCGCCCGAGAACCGTCCTTTCACCACAGAAAAGTCCACCAAGTACAACCCTCTTTTAGTCTGTTTTATTCTTACAACGTTGAAATCCCCTACTTTTTTTTCTCTTCCACTGATTCCTTTAAATCTAATGCTCAGCTCATACCCTGCTACCGTTTCTTCAGTTCTTTTGTAACACCTGACAAACAGGGGACAACTGCTAGTTTTGATTCCTGATAGGTACTTCCGATGGATGAATGACATCAACACTCCCATTTCCAGTAGTTCCAAAACTACGGGCGCATCTACCAACTCCAACTATCTACTTCAATGACGCACCTACTTCAACTGTTCACAAATTCAGGTTCGTTTGAGATGGAGTATGAGAAGGACACGATTTCAGAGGCTTTCACTATGTTTTTGACTTCAGTATGATGTTGGCTTCCACTGGCAGGTGTTTGTTCGTGGAATAAGTGAAAAACGCAAAGTAAGTATTTTTTTTCACTTTTAAAAATATTCTTCCTTATTTGTTTCACTTTTATTCTAGTTTTTTCTTATTTTTTCTTACTTGCACATTCATCTGAGAGAAGTAGGAGGTGCACTTAATTGATAATACCCCCCATAGAGATTATGTATGGAAAAAACCGATGAGAAGATTGCACTTCTGGAACTTGTCACCAGTAGGGTGGCAATAGTTGAGGAGCTTACTTTCAAACTTTGTTCCATTCCGACAAAATGTTCAGGAAATGAAAAAAAAAAAAAAAAACGATTTGCAGACTAGTGGAGATGTTTTTCTGCAGTTTCTCATCGGAGTAATGTGTGAGAAGGCACATATAAAGATGCCTCCGAATATGAATCAATTTTCTCCAAAACACGAGGCTGTATAACCATTTTCACTTTGGAAATGTGCCCTTTTGATCAAAACTCATGAATTTATGCCTTTTTGAAAGAAAACTAATTCATTCTCCATTCTGTAGGTTTTATTGAAAACTTCACCTGACCTCACATTTCCATTTGTCATGCCTGTCATCTATCGAGTCTCGTGTAAATATCAACGTCAAGACGAAGGCGCTTGGATTTGGATATGTCCTTTTTTGAAAACCCACGACTTATCGCCTGACGAAATTCGGAGGATATGTGCCATTTCGATTGCAAGACACTGAAAAAATGTAGGGACGGATTTGTTACTTTTTGATGCAAACTCATAACTTTAGCCCCAGAATTGACGTGGTTGTGTTCTGTTTTGTTCGGAAATTATAGGGGGATCTGATTCAACTCGTACGTAGAGATAGGAAATTGAGAAGAAAAAAAAACTTTTTCTCCCAGATTTGGATATGTGCCTTTTTGAAAGTATACTCCTCAGGTTCGCCTATCCCGGCTTCCTCCACCCTCTGGTGTGGTTCCGGAACTTCTCTATACTTATATACAGATGCTTACTATAGTTCTTAACACCAATGTGAAAGTGTTTCATCCTACGTCAAAAACTAACTGAATGGCAGTAAACCTAAAAAAAAGTCAATAGAGCATGGAATCCCGGAAAACGTTGCCACCGCTGGGAGCGTCAAATTTAATAATTAAATTATTGATTATTGATTCTGAACATCTTGTGAATTACTATTTTCATTGGGAAAACGTGAATATCTACCCTCTTTTTAGTTTCAATGCAAAAGTTGTTGGAACGGCTCAACTGTTAATGGTTATTTTGATTCATATGCATTTGATTCCATTTTATTAACTTATGACGAAACGTACGTCATCGAAACAAATTTTCCATCCTAAATTATTCTTTGTAAAAGTTATATACCAACCAATTCAAGTTCACTCAACTTGTTGTATGGATACATAAAAACACAAATGTTTATTGAATTAAACAAAAAAATATTGTTGATGTAAGATTACA
This sequence comes from Creontiades dilutus, assembly GCA_031894815.1. Lineage (NCBI taxonomy): Eukaryota > Metazoa > Arthropoda > Insecta > Hemiptera > Miridae > Creontiades > Creontiades dilutus. The sequence continues at coordinate 339,619 of JAVIWC010002130.1, forward strand.
AAAATTCACGTACCCTTCACCTTTGTAGTTTTGTCTTGGTATTCACTATGTCCAAATGTACTTCTTTGGGTTTTGACGGTTATGATGATCCAGCAAACGACCCGCTGAAGTCGATGCTAGCCGATTGGTTGCTAATAACAAGAAATATGAAGGATGTCAAAATGCAAACTGTTCAATCGCTGTAAATTTGGTCAAAATCGATGAAACTGTAGGATTCATGATCAACAAAACGATTTTTGCTAGCAGTGATGAAATTCAAACTCCTGCAGACTTTAGGGCAATATCAGCTACGAAGTATCCATTCCCGGGACATCTGACAAGACTTTTGTGGCGAGTGAGCCGAATGAGCCAAGCTCTATTTTATGCCCCAATCAATCGAGAAAGTTGAAATTTAAATGGTGAAATGACATGGTGATTTGACTTGAATCGAAGACAACCGCAACGGATATGGAATGACCTATGGTGGACAAGACAAGATATCGAGGCTCGAGGCACCTATTTTAGGTATTACACCACTGAATTCGTCCAGTATACATTGTCAGTCATTTGGGGTAATGATCAGAGGGGTATTCTGAAACACAGATAACAAATCTGTTTGTAATCATTTGTAGCTATTATCCCGTGAAAATTCCTAAAATTACCTAAATTCCAAAAAAGTATCTTGATACGCAAGTATCGAGGTGCTACACAACTTTGGTTTCATTGTGATCAATACGAATTGTTATTCGTCTTCCTACTTGTAAACGTACCACGTACCAGTAAAGACTTACTTTCTTCACCGAGGAAAAGGAAGTGGAATTCTCCCGTTCGTTTCCCGAAAAGAAACGAGTTCGTATTAGAGGGTTGAGGGCGAAAGGGGACAGGACAATCCGGTGATCCGCGGATACCGAAGATTAATCGCGCGGGCGTCCTGACAGCAGACAACAATCCCTGGCCCCATTGTGTTTCCTCGACATCCCAACCCTCAAGGGGCCTCCACCCAGATAAAAGCTCCTTTTTCCCTTTTCCGCAGTCATCCTTATTCTTCAACCCTACTATTCTTTATTGCCGCTTCCACCTCTCTCTTGCCCTTTCCCTTCCACCCTCGTTCTTACAAGATAGCCACGTCAAACAAATAATATCGGAATAGGCTTTTTTCTCCGGAAAAAAAAAGACGAAACCTCTTTTGTCCCCCTTAAAGTCGTCGAGCTCATTGTTCGACTCGGTAGGATGAAGGTGGGTTTTGCGGGGTGTTCCTTTAAATACGAATCATACTCTCATACTTCTCGGAACCCCCCTCCCCCTCTTTCCTGCCCACTCGTTCACTTTGGGAGTTGACAAAAAGTTTTATCCCCCGTAATTTTGATCGGATTCTTTTGTTGGAGTAGCGCTGCTCCTTGAGATAAGAGGAGTCGAAAAACCGTCATCCAGCACGCACCCGAACTTCTATTATTCATACAATTGTCTTCTTATCTGTGCGAAAATGGGAATAAGAAATCTCAAACGAATTGAAGCCATTACAATCAAAATCCAATTCATTAAATCGCCAACTGTTGACATTGAATTTGGTATAACGTAAATGGTCTATACACTATTTCGGTATAGTTGTAATAAACCTGCAAGCTTTTGAAATAGTGATCTTTCTCTGAGGATCTTATGGTGAGCGAACGTAAGAAGGTACACAAACCCAAGAGGTCTCAATAATTCAAGAAACATATCACTAAAAAATCATCGTTTTCCCCAAGGTTTTTTTTTATACGAGTATGTTTATTAAATCAACATTTCAACGCTCAAATGTCACCCCTTCACATTGATTGATAATTTTGCAGTGATTTCATGCATATTTCCAACCAATGTACCATTTTTGTGATCTTTTGTCCACTAGTTTCAAAAAAAGTTGCCGAATTCTTTCATTCAATTTTGGAAACTATACAGATCTTAAAAGGTGAACAACAAATTTTTGAAACAAATATGGAGGGGAATGGGGGGGGGGGGGGTAGTTAAAAAGGTTCATTATTGAAAATGACATGAAACACTGCCGACTCGTCGTTCGTCCCCCAGATTGGTTGAATGTTCATACCCAACGCCGAGTTCGATATAAGTTTATGCACGGTATGATAACGTTGGCCACTACATTATACGGAATCCAATGGATACGAAGAGAGTGTGCCAAATTTGAAAAAATTAAACATTGTACCAGTATGAATGTGATTTGCACTTGCTTCCGAAGTGCTTCAAGGGCTACCACGTGCGCTAGTGTTTACGGCCATGCGCTATTATGTGTTTCGGGTCATGTGAAATTTTTGAACTTTGTATTTCTGTTCTAATGGGTGTACAAGTGAATGAGAATCATCAAGAAAATTTTAATTTTTTCAATATTCCAATCCTGGGCTGGAAATGGGATAATCTTATAAATGTGCTCCGTCTCCAAAATAGGTAACTATCGTGAATTGGAATGGCTCAATCATCCAAGAACCAGATCCTGGAAAACATGAAATCCCCTTCTAGAACTCTTCGGCTTTACATTCCAACTGATTTGGACTACAAAAAATTAGAGGAAGAGAGCTTCCCTCAATTTTCTGTCTGGTGTTTTCAACCTACTTTAGTGTCCCTGCGAGAATCTCTCTTAAAATCTCTCGTCCTGATGTTCCCCGTGATGGACTGAAAAAAAAGTTAATGAAATTGATCAGATAAGTGATTCCTTCGTTTTCCCCTATCGTCAGTTAATAAAAATTGTTTATAAATGTCTCCTGGTTATTTGTACCACGATTGACCATGAAATAAGAATATTTTTCTAAACTGTACCAAGAGTAAACCAGTTCGGGCACTGAAGAGCGCTTAACTGTAGTTACATGTGTAGGTAGGTACTCTTACTTTTACGAAAACAGGACCACTTCTTACTGAAGAAGGTTATAGGGTTCTGATTAACCCTCATGAAACCCAACACCTTGATTACTAGTACAGTGCTACTCCACTTAAAGTACATTTCGGTTACCGTACAGTCTTAGTCTTGAAAATTTTGTCCTCATAATGAACATTTTCCCGGAGATCTTGAAAAGTTAGGGCGAACTCTCCACACTAATCGCTCCTCCATCTTCTCCCCCTCCTCAGCCCCCGTATGTCTTCAAGTCCATTCTTTGTCGGTAAGTGTTAAAGATATTTGTTTAGTTACTGTTTTGTCTTATTCTCTCTTTATTTTTCATTATTTCTTCATACGTAAATTACTGGGCCCTTGTCCTCTCGGTACAAAAAGGTGGAGGAATTGTGACCATGTAAACTCCTCCATCATTGTCAGCTATCACCTCAACCATTTGTTTGAAGCTGTTCCTGCAGATTCTGCAGTCAGGTTTATGCATTTATTTATCTGTTCATTGCCTAATTTTTTTCTTTATTTGTTTATATTTCTTCTAATAATAATGCATAAACGCATTACTAAATAATGCATAAACCAATAATAAAGTGTAAATTTACACTTTAGCTGTCATTATTTAGCAATGATATCGTACAAACAAACATTAAAATGGGTGGGTGTGGCGAAGAAAGACGGATTAATAGTTACTCCTATTATTTCATATGGGATTATTAGGTCCGCAGTACGGACATTCTTCAGAACGGATTATATGCGTTAGGCGGACCACTACTGTGCTTAGATATTTATACACACCTACCTAAGTTTAATTAGTCGAAGGATCATATGAATTCAAGTCTGCCTGAATAGGACTCAAGCACCTACTTTGATAGTTATTTTCTCTCGCGTACCTTTATTTTCTCTGTCGCCTTTTTACAAAAATCGAATATATGATATGTCTATATAAGGGTCTCTTATCCAATTCGAATTTCCAAAGAATGTCCTCTAAAGCTAGAACAGACCTGTGGAGACTTGACAGTAATAGAGCGGTGATGCCATCTAGCGGCCTCCAAATCAACCAAAAGTCCCCTTCCCGCGACTCTGCTCGGTCGGCGCTCTTCTACTTTTGCCATCTCCTGTTGGCGACGCCCCCGTTCTGAACGTTTCCTGACCTCGATCCCCTCTCTCCCCTGACGAGCTGGACGTCGTGAATCGGGGAGAAAAAACACCTTCCCTTTATGGGTCCCTGTATATGGGCAAACTGCATCATACATATTCACAGCGTGTCGAGAAGCACTCCAAGTCAAACAAATGGAGATCAACGTTACCTGTTTTGAATGAGCAAATAACTTCCGTAGGCTGACCATGAACGTGATGTTGATCAGGTAGGATAATAAATTACGTACGTACCCACTCCTGCATTATGTGGTGGGTACCTACGCCTGACGTGCCTTGTCACATATGTGTCATTATTATTATGAAGTTGGCCACTCTCAGCTTGATGCACTGCTGCTAGTAGTGGCACTTATAATCACAGTTTTTAGGCAGTAAGGCAGCAGTTTTCCCGCATTATTTGAAGGAAAAAATTGCTCCCCGCTGATAGAAACCCAAAGTTTTATGTTTCTATTCATAAATCACTAATTAAGCTGTCATTAAAACTTCATAATAAAATAAGAAGAGTCTATTCTGAAAGATCTATAACATTCAACTACGAGTACAACTAGGAACTCTAACCGTCTTATAGGTAACTTACATGGCGACTTAGTATACTCAAATTATGCTTATTATTGTTTTAAAAATATGTTTGCTTCTTGTTAACTTGTGACGATGTTTCTCTCAAAATGTTAGAGGTTCACGAGATAGTTAGGTAGGCACCCGTCCTCCCCAGGTTCTTATCCAACTTTAGTTGGAAGTGAAATAATAAAATGATTAAATTTCCTATTTAGTGGTTTTTCAAAATTCGATTGAGCCCCAGGATCGAAAGAGTCCCAGGCCAATACTCCCCCCCGTTTCTCTAGGGAGCGATATGTTGTTAAATCCGGCTTCTTGCGACAAAAACAGGAGTTTTTTAACCATAACAATTAAAACAAACAACAAAATGAAAACAATGCTTTTGAACGGTGACCAGAGCTTTCTGCAGACAATCCCAACTCTATTGGTTAAGTTTTTAATTTTTCACTGAAAAACGTCTAAAACCACTCGTAAATAGTAGCTAGATGCAGTAGAAGATAATATGAAGTTGACAAATGAAAAAGTTTGGAGTCAACGTAGGCGCTAAATATAAGAAGCAAATGAAACGATATAGTTCCCCCTTCCACGAGCTGATGCGATATGACTGCTACAACCAGAGGACACCCCTGAGGCTAGAAAGCTTCAGGTATGTGTTCAGGACTAGCAGTTTCTTGAAAAGTGAAAGAGGAACTGTTCATGGGCACCACACAAATCAATGAATACAGACCAAACAATGAAATCATACCACGCATTAGCCCTCATCTTGTTACAATCTGTAGAAAATAATTTAATCACGAATAAGAGTTGGTTACAGGGATTGTTACTCTACAAAAACAGAAAAAAAGAACGCCGTATTTTCCTTGAGCCATTCGTAACGCACTTTCCGCACTTTACCACATGAATGAGCGGGAATTGTAAATATGAAGTAACGTTTAGCAATAGAGGTCAATTTTTACTTATGATTGGTGAATTTGGATGAATAGATAGTTTGACGTAACAACTGTGGTTTCAAAAAGGAGTATTATAGCCGCATTAATAGTTTAAGAGCATGCACATTTCAGAAATGGCCTTTAGGTGAGTAGGTACGTAAGTCCGCAAAGAGTTTGTTTTATTTACAAAATTGAATAATTTTATATTTCCATTGTAATTATAGTATGAACAAAAGTTGGGAATGATAAATATAGTTTGATACCTGCTACGCCTATGAACTACTGCGCTCTTCGTGGATTAGAGAATCGCGGGAGCAAGTTAGGCTAAACACGCACGACTGGCGAGTATTCTGCTCTGTTAGCGATCTCGAGTCGCTGAAGGCGAATCGCTCATTCGCTCCGAGTTTGTGGAACGATTTTAGTTTGTCCGCAACGAGTGAAAAGTTTTCGAAACTAGTTCAATTATATGGTTAGAAGGTTACAAACATTTTAAACCTTGTACCTATTGATATAATGGGTAATTATTAAAACAAACTTGTAAACTAGCATTTTACATCACTCACTTTGATCGTTTTGGACATTATTTTTGGGTTTTCTGGCTAACTCGTCACGCCTAAAGTCTTAACATGTTTCAACTCCATTCTGCTAAAATTTTCTGAAATGATCAAATGGTTTCTTACAAACCTCATTAGCGTTGGGTCAGTAGTAACATGTGAGTGGCAATTCACATTTGAATTTCTTGGATTATTGATTTTACATGACATATCAGTCCGATTTCGTCCAAATTTGGGACGTTGTTCGATGTACTCATATGTTTAGAAATGATACCTACCTTATTAATTTGACTGCTGTTGGTTGAGCGATGTCTATTCAATATGTGTAAAACTAAAATTGGATTGCAAAAGGCGAAACTCCGAACTAATACAACTATTTTGATGAAATGACCAGGGAGTGTGTCAGTACCTACTTACCCTAAAGATTATATATTTCCACTCTGAGAAAATTCGCGAAAGCAATACGAATTCCAAAAAAAAGTTTACCCAAATTTAATTTAATTTTGGGGAAATTCACAAGATATTGGCGAATATTATCCATTTATTCATTTTTCCCGGTTTATGAATAGAATTTGTATTCTTATTCATGAATTTGAATACACCTTTTTCTGCCCACATTTGATGCCAATGCGGTATGTTTTTATAAGTGGATAATGAGGCCTTGGCTGGTTTCAATAACTATTTATATGTTGACATAGAAATATTGATTGTTTTTTACCCTGCCTGACTCGGTATCATCTCCTGTTTGAAGACGAGTCATCACAAGCTCTTTCTCAAATCTGATCACTGCGGATCAAATTTTTCAATCTTGATTGGAAATTCAAGTTAACCAAGCCCGGTCGTTATTAACGGGCTTCATCGCAGAAAACAAGAAATTGGGCTCGGACGTGGACGACGTAATATTGACGACGTCCGTCAGGTGCCCTTGTACCTCAAAATGACTCGCCGTTAGTCACGTATACGCTGGGGAATACCCGCACCGACGGTCGAGGGCGTTGGGCAAGTGGGTTTTCTATTTTATCGTCTTCTGACGTCGATATCATTATAACAATTACTAAACTTGGGAAGAACGGTATGAAATGTTAAAGATTCGTGTTTTAAGCGTGACGGACTGAGATCTTCGTAAAATGACCTTTAAAGTCATATTGATTCCCTAAATTTTAATTATAAGGGTGTCTACATATTGCTAAACCAAACCTTGCCCTATTTTTTTACCAATTAAAAATACATACAAAAATTGCGTTTTTTAATTATATATAAACTCAGTCGAAAACACGAAAAAAAGTATTGAGTATATAAAATATTTGAAATATTTATATTTTGTTATTCTTTTATTTATCATAATAAGAGATATTTATACTTGAAAACACGGACAAAACAACATAATTACATACTCATTATCGCAAACACGATTACTGCAACCTTGAAGAATACCATTAGAATCTGCACATGGGTGTGGAAATTGGTTAAGTAAATATAAGTTCAAATGAAGCACAAGCCTTTCATGAAAATTATTCTTACGAATACAAAAATTGGTACAAAATGCAACATCTCAAATGAGAACCTCCATCTCTAATGCACGTTCTAATTATACTTCTAATATCATGTAAACTTGATACCTTGGGAGATTTTATTACTTCGAGTCATAATTTGTCAAATAAGCGAACTTTTTTGCAGACAGTTAAAGACAAGCAAGCAATTGTTACAGCAACGAATATGAATACTCAAAATTCTCAAATTCTAAGATGAAAATTGTTTTTCAACTCGATAAATTTGTTTCTTGGTCATTGGCTACTAAGGTATATCATTGAAAATAATAAATCAAAAGATTTCATTTGATTGAGAATGCTTTATTGCTTATAGATAACTTGGGGTTTAATCTGACCGAACGTCCCACATTTCAGAACTTATGCACAAAATACCATCGCGAGACGTTGTGAGGAAAAGGATTCCTCATTTTATGGTTAATGCCTAACAAAGAATAACAATTCTATTCTAACGTGAGAAAGGTTTATGAACAGATGGCCTGATTTCACGTGAGTGTTACACAGAAATGGGAATGGAAATGGATTGAAACGTTATCGAACGTCGTTTCCGACAGGTCTCCGATTTTTTTCCCCGGCAGACAATTATTGTTGGCTAGAAAGCTTTTGATACGAAAACCAACCATTAGTTACGGAACATGTAAGGAAAAACCCCACTTTACGCCTGGTTAGGCGTCGGGAACCCCTTAAGGGCATTTGATGAGGAGTGAGAGAGTGGTGTGAGGGGGAGGGGAGGTTAGAGTTAACAAGTTTGTTAAAAATTATCGGAGGTATTAAGGCGTTAACGGGAGACGGCGTGGAAAACTGGGGTAGCATGTGGGTTTTTTTGAGCATGAAGCTGTTTCATTCGTTTGCGAAGGTTTCAACTCTTCCCCCACCGCTCCGACCGAGCCCTCTAATGGATATCCCTTGTAACCAGGAGTTTCCACTGCGGCGCTCACATTTTCAGATTAATAAAACGCAACTGACCTTATGGTCTTATCTGGCGGGCAGCCCCTTTCGGAGGCTTTTAGTTTTATTGCTGACAACTCCGCGGATGACAGAGGAGGAATCTTTTGCTCCCCATTAGTTCTTCCAGGTTACACTACGTACCTAGTTGATAGCAGAGCAGTTTTGTCAGCTTACGACAACACAGAAATCATTACAAGTAAAAAACGTCTGCCAAGTGGGTGTGGCACATAGCTTCCTCGTATCCATAACATGACTGTATAGATCATTGAAAATTATTATTGACTAAAGAACTTCGTTCAATTAGGCGAAGTAAATATTGAATTAGGGTAAATTTATTGTTATGCAGGAGCATAACTTGAGAAAATAAAGGTAGGCACGTTCAACTATTGAACAATCTATAAAATACCTAATAATAAAAATTGACATTGACGCTGAATGGATAGACGACTGAAGTGATAAATAATTATCATGACATTTCTAAAAATAAAATATATGCATCGTTCAATGATGGTTCAATTTGGTTCGATCCAAGCTCGAGGCTAAAATTTTATTTTCCCTTTATTACTCACGAGGACCATCTACACATCAAACCGAACAATCCCTGAAAATTTCATCGAAATTGGTAAAGAACTCCCGGAGTTATGCGCGTAACAAGGAATTCGTTTGCGCATGCGCAGAGACTACTGTTGATCCGGGGGTCATGAAACTTATAGGGGACCATCTACACAGCAAACCGAACAATCCCTGAAAGTTTCATCGAAATTGGTCTAGAACTCCCAGAGTTATGCGCGTAACAAGGATTTCACGTTTGCGCATGCGCAGAGGCTACTATTGATCCGGGGGTCATGAAACCTATAGGGGACCATCTACACCCCAACCCGCACAATCCCTGAAAAATTTCATTGAAATCGGATTATAGTAGTTTTGCCCGTTACAAGGATTTGCTGACAGACAGACAGACAGACACGGAAGCAAAATTGTTCAGAAAGGTCTAAAACGCAAAATGCGAGTGGAATTCTTGATTTTGGAGACAAAAAAATTTTCACATTCCGAAAGTGAAAACAATGCTTCCGCTACCTTGGTAGACTCGGAAGCAATAAGGAGGAGGAGCATAGTAACTTGGATAGCTACAGCTCTTGTATGAGAAAGCACACACCTGTTGTTGAAACATTGTCAAAAGTTGGGATTGTATAAGTGGACCATATTTAGTTGATGGTTCGGACTCAAGAATCTTGTAGTGAATTCCCTGGGTATTACAGGTGAGTTTTTAATCCCCGAAATAAATGGAGGCCTCGAAATGTGGCCCTAACAGAGAAAGGAAGTTCATCAAAGCTTTCACGTAATTTTTCCGTATCAATAACACATTTTTCATATATTCAACAAGGATATTTGTAAACAGGATAGTCGAGTTAGCGGTGTCTTCGCTGCAAGCACGAAACATATCGGCATTGTCAAATAAATACTAACTCATTTCTTGTATCAACCGATGTCCATTCCGAATACGATGCATCTTCGCCATTTGCTAAAGGAATTGCCTTTGCGTAGAACCGGCCATGACTACCCGACACAGATACGGCATGTACCGATAATATTGAACACACTGAACCACTACTTAATTGATTTCTAATTATTGCGACGCGGTATATAAATAATCTCTCGATTGTGGCACCTGTTGCGGGGTATTGTTGAAATTAAAACATATGTATTGCAGCGACGTCAACCGCCGAGAAGCTGTCAACCTCCAGATTATTATAAGTTGCTATCATGTGCAGATCTAGATAGGCTCTATCAAATCTCAGTGAGACAGAGAGTTTTCGAAAACGAAAGTAAAGTAAACAAGGAATTTCACCTTGGATTTTCGTCAAACTACCCAGAGGTGTCGCGGACGTCGCCAGCCGTCCTCTAGAGAGGATCGGAACTAGATCTGCCGATTTCGCTCGTGGCTTCCCATTGCCTCACACTCCTGGGTTGGGAGCGATTTGGATTGACGTGATATCGAGATCAGAGGTGAACTGTCTAACGATAGGGCAGATCTACGACACTTGATACGGTTTTGACCCTAATCATTGGTGCCTGCCGGATTCGAACCGGGCAAATCAGCACTCCCACTGAAAGTAAACAGCCAAAGGACTGATGCCTTCTAAAATGAATAGTAAACTGCCCAAATCGTCGATTGCGCAACTCGGTGTGACGTCGACTGAAATATGACAGAGACACTTGCTCCCTACTGCTTGCTACCACCGCTCAATGTTACCGACCGTTAGGAAGATTGTATCAGACCCGCTGCAGAAAAATGCAAAGAATTAAATAAAAATATACTGAATGAGTGGGAATCAAGATCACCGAAATTTCTGTCATGTTAATTCTCATGGGCCCGAGCCCGACACTGAAGCAAACCAACAAGGGATCGAATAACAAAAAATGTCAAGAAGTCGAACCATCTAGCGGTGAGAAAGGAATCTCGCACATAAACGGGAACTAAGGATGGCTCTAATTCGTGCTAAACGGTTGTGTATTCTTCATAATTCAAAATCCAATTCCTTAAGATTCTCTTTCAGTGGGGTTTGGTCGGTTTTACCCTTGCTTCCCAACGGCCACCGACGTTTTGTGCATACCTACGGTGTTAACCAAGCGGCTTTCAATAAAATCGGAAGAGTTAACCAGGAATCGCGAAATTTTACAAATGTGACCTTGTTTCGAGCGGAATGCCTCAAATTGAAATAAACCCATCAAAATAGGGCAAAAATAGCCTAGTGCTAAGGTAGGTGACAGCTTCGTCTCTTGTTGCCATACAAACAAATATTGCAAAATATATCTTTTGCGGAGCAGCATTTCGATTTGGACTAGTCTTGATGAGGACCGCCGAAGTCAATGCCAGTGTTGGTAAAGGTTGCAAAGGGAAAGGAGCCATCTCAGGTTTTTAGTGGTTAAGTTGGGAAAAAGACTGTTAGTTGGTAAATGGAAAGCTGGGTATTTATGTGGAAAACTATGAGTTAGATCATAACACAAAACTGTGTTTATCTGTGTATGTGTGTGTGTGGGGGGGGGGATACATATATAAATATACATATTCCGTTGATTCTTGGCATTGAAGTTTAAATAATTAAAGACCTACTGGCCTACGCTAGCGGTGGCTTTGAATCGAATAAGACAGCTCTTGGGATTTTGAAGGGAAAAGAAGAGAGGGCTACTTGTAATACGCGGATAGTTGAATTATGGAAGGGTTGATTCACTCTCAATAAAAATTTACTCAACTCTCTCTCCCACTTTCTATCGCCTTTAACTGAGGAGATAAAATGAAAAAGGTTTTACAGTGAAAAGCAGAACCACGGAGTGAGTTCTATCAGATATTTGCTTTCAATGGAAGTTTTATTACAAGAACACTGACCTTCCTCCCTCCGCATCTTTTACCATTATTGTGTCCTCCACCAATTTTGGTATCCATTCAAGTTTTAACACACCCTCGATAAAAAATATTTTTGTTTACGTTTCAAGAGCACTAACCTAAAAATGTAGGTTTTTTAAAACATAATTAAATAACGGTTTATTATAATTGTGAAAGAGAAGAGTAAACCCGTTCTACGGTAGGGCTTTTCTTTTACTGCCTGGCGTTATCGTCATCGTTGACGTCTTCAGCTGACCTCCAAGGGGAATTCCGTAGCTCCGTGTGATTTCGGGTAGAGGGACCTAGGAACATTACTTATAGCACCTGATTCACTTGAATGGGTTGCCCATTACAATCCCCCCCACTCCTTCTCCCGATAGCGAATTCTAGATTTCCATCGTTTATTGCACAAAAAATGTGTTAGACGAAAATTGGAATTAAAAATAAATAGAATAACAGGTAACAATATTAATGATCTTAAGATTTATCTCTAACGATTCAAAATTTTTGAAATATTTCAATAAGAAAATCGGCAGTATTTATAGTCTTATACACTGTGTAGCAGCTTTTGAATTTACTGACAGGAACTGGACGATTTACGAGATTTTTCGCACAACGATTAAAACTGGTTAACTCACTAAAATATATAATATATACATATTACATATTTATTTGTGTATGTATAAATACTTATACACAGTTATATGTATATGTATAAATACATATATACTTTTTTTTAATAAATAATGAGGAAAAAGGAAATAAGGAAGATGTTTTTGATATTTTGAATAATATCTTGATCACAGGGTAAGAGTAAAATGAAAATATTTTGACACCGATACTAGCAAACATCGATATATCGATATTTTATGTATCGATGGCCATCCCTAGTGTGGAAAGCCACTTGTTCAAAGGAAAAATGACAACTCGGTGTGTTATTGCATCCTCATCGACAGGGCCGGATTTAGCAAACTGGCGCCCCTAGGCTCGAGAGTATTTGCCAACCCCTGCACCATTTCTTCCTCCCCACCCCAGTCTTATCACCATCTCACTAAAAAACTCATCACCTACTCACCTCATCATCATTACTTTAAATATTAATTTATAAATGGTACAGGACATATTGATAAATACTTTACAATAATGAAAAAATTGGCATGAAACTGCATCGAAATGCGAAATACGAAAACTGTAGGAATTAGGCTTGTCACAAGAATCTGCGGACACATACTCACAAAGACAAACACGAAATGAATGTTGTTCAGATTGTTCTACTATACAAATCTAAGCTGAAATTTCGATTTTAGAGAGAATATTTCATCAACCGAAAGTGAAAACAAAGATTCTGCTAACCATTGGTAGCAAAAGCAAAAGAGATACCTTCCCACACCAGTTGCTTCATCGGTTCACTATGAGTTCTATTGTTTCGATATTGATGGACGCCGTCAAGAGAGCACAACCTTAACTTCTTAAAAATTATAATGAAACTGTCAGGTATGGTTAAGGCTGTGGAGTTTACGAAAGTGGTAGTCAATAAATGAATAAGTTTACTTGATAATATCCTAAAACTATACAAGTTCAAACCCCCACCCCTAGTTTGAACGATAAGACCAGTAAATCATGAGGAATCGTGGTTATTAAGAATTCGGTAATTCATATTTTGCGCACGGCTCCGACGACAGCAATATTCTTAGGACCTAACAGTCTTTTTAGGACCTAACCCGCGTAATTCCTGGAAATGACATCAAAATTCGCCCCCTAGTTTCGATGTTTTGCCAATGTCAAGTAATTGTAGTTATGTACATAACGCGACAGCTTTAGCTCGGGGTAAAACTACTAACAACTTCATCTAACTACTTCAAAAGATTGGACGAAATCAGACTGGAAGGGCAGAAGAAACCGACGTTACGAAATTCACGACTGCTCTCGCAGAAACGTTAATATTGGTCATTAGTAGAAGCCCATCTAGAGATTATCAACAAAATCCTAGAAAGCTTCCATGAATGAAAACTTGGAATAGTTCAGGGAGCCAAATATGAGGGCACGTCCGTTTTCGTCCACTTTTATCTTTGGTCATTAGCGAGGTATCCGGATTCATCCACGAACTGGTTGTGACTAAGATAACGCATTCTGTTACTTAGAGAACAGTTCCCGATAGGAAGAAAATACTATCGGTTATCCGGACCTTCACATCCTATCCCTTTATCCTATCCTCACATTAATAACTGCTGAATACTTGCCCAAAGCCGAAGGCTTTCATCCACACCAATCGCAGCCAACGTACGTGTATGACCTCTGATGACTCATGATGATCGGGGAGTTATCTCGTAGGATGACTAATGAGGTGTTGCGTAATGTAATAAGCGTCAACGCAAAGGCTGCTACTGCGCTAGTGATAAGCGCTCAAACAGTCATCAGAGGTCATACACGTACGTTGGCTGCGATTGGTGTGGATGAAAGCCTTCGGCTTTGGGCAAGTATTCAGCAGTTATTAATGTGAGGATAGGATAAAGGGATAGGATAGGATATAAAATTATTGGGACAATATTATTATTCGATGTGGCCTTCATTAATGGAGGAGAAGGGATGTCAACCAGTAAAAGGGGGGTAGATAGCGACGTAGGGAGGTGACTATATATAACAGAGGAGATTTAACTAATAAATTAGTACCTTTTCATGCCATTTCATTGGCCCAATCATTATTATTTAGGTCCCGGTACCGATATTGAAACTGAAACTCGGTCCCCAGTTGATATTGATGACAGAATTGCACGCGATCACGACAGGGCCTACCACAGAGCCACTTTACCTCG